>OZ010612.1:47050545-47230545 GCA_963932145.1 Acanthosepion lycidas
ATATAAAAATAATGTATAAACAGAAAATATATTAAATTATTGTCAGACTTAAACCATTTCATTGTATGTTGTCATTGTTTATGTTAAGATATGTTTCATGAGCAGATATGATCAAGTGAGAAAATTGTTGAAGATTGTGTTTATAAACAGTTATTTAGACTTTGCTAACCAGATGCTTTCCCATAGCTAAATAGCATAACACATCAGATCAAATGACGATTTCTGTACAGGAACCCATGTTTGATTTCCTGTCAGAGAACGCATATTTTCTACAAAATTTCTCAAACATTCAGGCCACTAAATGTAATTCATACTGTTTAATTAAAAAACAATGCATTTACTTAAATAAATTGTATTTATAAAAATAACATATGAACAGAACATATATTAAGTAATTGTCAAATTTAATCCATTTCATTATATATATATATATGTGTGTATGTATATGTATATATATATATATTAATATTAATATATATATATATATTAATTAACAACACCAAAATCCTCTATAAAAGCAAATGCAAAAAATGGTTACAAATTCTTGAAGCCATCCTAATTAAATCCTAATTAAAAAGCAAAAACCCAATATAAATAAGATAGCATTTAATACTGGCAGAAACATCTTAAACATATTTAATAACTAATCCTCCAAATAATAAACACCAACCCCCGACCTTCCTTATTAATAACAAACCAATCCAACAACATCATCTAAGTACCCAAAATACCCAAAATATTATCTATAAAAGTAAAAAAATAAGCAACTTATTTCAAATCAATCATACAGCCATGATGAGAATTGATAACCAAAAGTACTTGGCAAAACACTATGGACTAGGGTCTTATTTCAACAACTTGGACCCAAATATGAAAAACTTGCAAGAAAGCAAGAAAAATCAGGAAAATGATTATTAAACAGAAAAGTCCCATAGTTATTAACAACATATGCCTTAATATATATATATATATATATGTGTGAAAAATATATAGAAAATAGGAAAGAACTCGTTAGGTAAATAACCCTTTATGAAGTCGTCAAAAAACAAATGCTAGCGATTTACGACAGTGTTTATATACGCAAAACCCTTTCAAAAAACAATAAAATAAAATAAAAAATAAAATCTCCATAGACGCTTAACCAGACTAGACAATGTCATCTTCCGCTTTAATTCTAGACACCCCAACCTTACCCTGACTTGACATCTGTGAATGTAACTGAGATATTGATACAAATTATTAACCCTTACGCCCCTTTTCTTTAAATAATTGCTCTAGCCGTTACCATAGTAATTTTGGTTTCAATAATGAATATGCTTATAAAACGCGTAAACCTCAGAAATAAGTTATTCCAAAAAATTTCGCTTGAAGATGGAACAGAGCTTAGTACTTAAATTAAATTTTAATTCAAATAATTATATTGAAGTTTTCAGCTCTTGTTTTGAAACATGAGAACTCTTATGTAGCATGTTGGAGTCTGTTTTTAAATAAATAATTATATATATATATATATATATATATATTAGGGAAATTAATCAAGAAAGTGGAAAATCTTTTTATGTGATACCTTTTTCTTTTAGTACTTCATCAGACTAAAGTGATATTTTCTGTTGATGTAACTACATTTACACATGAAGGGGAAAGGGAAGAATATATATATATATATATATATATATTGCATCTAGGTTCTTACAACATTTTACCATTCTTGTCAGATCTTCTGTTAACATGATGTAGAATATTTAATAACAGATAATGAAAAGAAAAAGAGTCTAAATTAAATTAGCTAGATTATATGCCTAAAACATGTAAAAAAATAACAATTTTTTCTAAATTTAAAATTCCCAGTGTCTCTAGTTCCTGTGCATGTGTAGTCACATCATCATAAACAAACTTTTGTGATGTCAATGAGCACTCATTGCCACTTTTGTAATACTCATTGCAGTAGAGACTTTGTAATCACAGATACCACTATAGTATGCCATTGAACAATGCTGGTGTTATATGCCTTCGAATAGCACTCACACTAATAGTACTTGCTCTATAATACTTGCTCAAACAGTAATCCTTATAGTGATATGAATAGAGAAATAGTGAATAGAGTAGAGAATAGCAGCCCATATAGTAATAGAGGATAGACTAAAAATAGTGATCTGAATAGTAATAGAAGATAGAATAGAAATGTGATCATTAGTCGTCAGCTACTTCCTACATATATGCGTTTCCTCTATGGTCACGTGATCCAATTAATTCAATAATGGGATCGCCTGTGTTTGCTCACTGGTTATCTACGTTCAAACTCATGCATTTTTCCTCCAGAACTTTTCTTGATATATAAAAATTTATATATTGTTATGCCATATATATATATATATATATATATATATATATATATATATATAGTTAAGACATTGCATAATAAAAACAAATGAAAAACACCAGAAATACCTTAATGCAATCATATTCTGGTTTAAAGTTTGAAATAAATTATTTTATGATATCAATAGATATATGTTTTACTTCTTTACATTAAAAGAGAAATTTCTTCCATAAAATGTACTATGAAGAATACAAAATTAATGCTAAAGATGGTAAAAGATGGTTTAGCATTCCACTGGGCTTCATTGTTAGCACATTGAGTGAAAATTTGGAGTAATAGCTTAAAACAGATTTATTTTCTTTTAAAATAATAAATATATTTTTATTATACATACTTATTTCTCACTTTATTTTAAAATATGTAATTGCAGCAAAACAACATTCATCTATTTATTTATTTACCATCAAGTCCTAAGTATGAGGATAAATCTGGCAGCAAGGTCTCTGATCAGAAGATTGGAGGTTTTTTGGTTGTTCCCAGGGTGGTAGCATCTGTTACAGTCCCAGCTATGGGCAAATAGTGAGCCTCTCAAACAAAAACAGTGTGAAAGTATAAAAATTCTTTTTAATAGTAAAAATACCAGCAATGCATTTTTATATAAAAAGAGACCAACAATACATGACAAACAATACATTTTATCTGCAGTTGAAGGCATACAATTATGTTCGAAATATATTTAGCTGAAGCCATAAAATTAGGTTCAAATGTAGATTTTGGCATTAAATAACCCATAGTGGTTGATATGCCACTAAACTAAATCAACCAAACTGCATTCTGAAAGCAAAGGAAATGTTTGTCGCAGATTAATTCCACAACGCAGAGAACAAATCACTGTAAGTTCAGACTCAAATATCGTGGACAGAAAGAAATGCTGAAAACTCAATTCGCAGGTACTATCTCAAAAATCCCAATGCACATAAGCAGTCAAAAAAATAACTCATTTGCCGACAAATGCAGTAGCCAAAATACATCAGTTATTCCTCCCAATTCGAGAAAAACAACTGCTTTCATCGGCCAAGCAGTTTTTTCATTCATTGACAACTGGGAGAGGATGCCAAATATTTTGCATAACAAAATACTTTTATAGAGACTCCTGTGACAACTTGTTTTTAATCTAAATATTCCATCTTCAGCATTTCATGTGGAATACATGCCCTTTTTTTTTTGGTAAGTAATTTTCTTTTCTATCGTAGGATTCACGCGACACACTGTTGCTTGGTTTGATGAGGTAAGTCACCATTTTCTTTGCTATACAAACTATTTACCATCAAGTCATATGACACAACTTCAACTTTCAAGTAGTTGTCTATAAAAAAAAGTTCTAATGTAGTGTAGTCAATTGTATAAATATATACTGTGTTATGTATATTTAAATTTATTTAATAATGTTGTTACAATGTATTATGGATCTTTATCATTTTTCACACAGATAATAGTAGGAGTATAATATGCAAGTGTTTGTTTATATATGCAGAGCAATATAAGAATGTGTATCAAAAACAAATACTGAATTTCCTATTAAAAATACCATAAAAACAGAAAAATAGCCCTCGTTCACTGTAATTTTAATGAAATTTGGCATTAAACTCAGCAGAATTTGAAAGTATAATAGGCTCTTAAATTGGTTAGAGTATTACATATTGTTTAAGCTGTATCTTGGGAACACACATACATGCATACAAGATTAGATTTATAGTATTATATAGAAATAAACACTGCAAAGTGATGTCACTTTCACACTGCAAGCAATCTTCAGACCCTGGTCTACAAATGCTTTGTCTCCAAGACTGAGCACTCTTCTTACACACATATAACAAAATTTAAACAATATATATACATACACACACATATATACATATATATTCAAGCATGTTTGGTTAAATAATTTAGATGTATTATGTCTATTTTAGTTTTAATCCTTCCAAGACCACAAATTAATTTCTTGATGGCTGTAGAAAATTTATTAAGAAAAATTCCAAAATGTTATTTCAAAGAATTTTTATTTTCCCAAGTACTTTCAACCTCATCTGAGACCATCTTCAGGAGCTGCATATCTATGGATGTGTTATGCATTAACACTGTAAATTCAAAATATTCTTTTACTTCTATGCAAGAGAGGCAACATGTTATTTTAAAAAAAAGATTTAAAAAACAAAAATTATATGAATACATAATATCGTACATTGAATGCTAATAAAATAGTGCTCATTGTAGAATAACAGAGCTATTATTAATAATAGATATACATTTTTTTCTTCACCAGTAGCACAATTCTGAGTTTCATGAACAACACAATCTTCAGGTGCTGATTAAAAACTGACCATTATATAATTTAAATATATATCAGACTATATTGATAATGGAACAGTCTATATTATTTATGGGGTGGGTATAAAAAAAAATAATAAAAGTAAAAAAAAAATCTATCCTACTATTCAACCCATAGCTTCTTTTTTTTTTTAATTGGTATCACGCCATGCAAGAATGGAAAGCAGAGAGGGGCCTCTCAGATGATTAATGGAGAGAAGTTTAGTTTTGGAAGCATTCAAATTAACAAGTCATTTTTTTTCCCCAGTTAACAATGGACTTGAGGTGGTTTTGGGCTTCGGCTGACATTTTGACATTGTCAGACCGATCAGCCTCACTACTGAGGCAAGAGTAAATCATTGTGTCATCAGCATAGATATCAAGTTGAGAGCTGATGTTATTGTGAAGGTCATTAATGAAAATTAAAAACAGAGTAGGACCAAGGATAGAGCCCTGAGGGTGGGGACATCTGCATTAGTGTGAAAGGATCTAGATGACTGGCCACCCAGGATAACTTTCATTTTACAATTTGATAGGAAAGACAATATCAGTTCAAAAATGTGTATGGAGACAACTTTTCAGCTTGTGGAGAAGACCTGTATGCCAAACCCTGTCAAAAGCTTTTGAAATATCCAATGCTACAACCCAGGCTTCACTGTTTTTATCTAGAGCATGATAGACTCTTTTTGCAATTATTATCAGTACATCAAGAGTTAACAAAAACGATATTGCATGTCTGAAAAAAGTCCCTGCAATGAGAGATGATGAACCAATAGGAGTTTCCCAAAAAGAGTTAGAATGCTAATAAGTTGATAATTGGAAGGATCAGATGGTTCACCAAAGTTCTTCAAAACTGATGATGCATTCCAGCAAGCAAGAAAGCGGGGGGGGGGGAGCTCTGTGAGGCATTTATTATACCATTTAGAGAGAAAAGTAACCAGTTCAGAAGCAAACTTCTAAATGACCATTACAATGATACCATCATGTGGCACCCTGCATTTTTAGAAAGACTAAAAAGAGATATTCATAGAAATATGATTTAATTTTTATTCGGTTTATTAACCAGTTGTTAGTTATTTAGAAACGAAGAATAATTGAGTTTTGAGAATAATTCTCTAACTGTATTTAGGCGATCCAAAGAGAAGAAGAAAAAATAAATAAATAATAAAAAGAAAGAGAAAGAGGAATAGATAAAACAAAACCCGGTCATAAGTAAAACTAAGACAAGACAGGTGTCAAAATATATCAGGTCAAATTACCTGACCGAAATCCAGGGAAATAGAAATTGTTATATTTGGTTGAAGAAATAGAGTTTGGAGATTGTAGAATAAAACAAAAAGAAGAGGAAAGACAGAAACATAATACGAGACCAGGTCGTAAGCGAAAACACACACGTACGACCAGCACCTAACAAGTGTCAAAATTATCAGGTCAAGCACTTGAACTAATTCCGTGTTCGCGTAGGATGGAAGTTTTGTTAAGGTTGGCTGAAACAATAAAGATTTTTTTGAACAATGAAAACGAAATTTTAATCGGAGGAAAGGTGTTTTTTGTGTTGAGGTGGTGACCGGTGGAACTGTATACAGATTCTGACCTGTTAAAAATTGGAACCCCACGATGATGAAGTGGAGACATTTTCAATTCAGATAATTAAGATTTTTGACTATCAGGTCTGACCAAAAACAAAGAAGGAAAGAAAACGATTGTCTCGGCTCACAGATAGCGCCAATATTCTTTCCTGAAGTCACATCTAATTAGCGGCAGGCTGTTTTGACAGAACCCAGGTGAGAAAAAGCCAAGATTATCATTTTTCGTACGTGTGAAAAAGGCCAAATTAGATTTTTTTTTTTTTTAGAACAAGAACGATGTAAGCCACGCCCGTTTGGAGACGGGAGGCGTCCCACCACATTCTCATTAGCCGAAAGCGGTCACGTGATATGCGGAAAGAGGAGGGAGAATGCTCGATCAAGAACCATTGGTCGAAAATGGTCACCTGACATACGAGAGACCGGGAGAGATGGGTATGCGTCTTCCCCCCAGAGGCACTGTGAGGAAGTAGGGGTGAAAATAATAGCGATAATGGGAAATCAGAACTAATGCGACTTTTGGGATTATCGAGAGAGCCCTGACGCCGACAGACCCACCCCGGTTTGCTGCGGCGTCAATAAAAGCAGGACCCCAATCGACAAAAAAGATGAGTTCAGCCCCGGATGGCAGCGAGAAGAGATCACCTCGGACGACGGAGGGTTGCGGCTGGGTTGCGGCAAGAAATCCTTCCAGCCCAAGTCGAAAACAAGAAATCCTTCCAGCCCAAGTCGAAAACAAGAAATCCTTCCAGCCCAAGTCGAAAACAAGAACTCCTTCCGGCCCAAGTCAAAGACAAGAGAAGTTCTATCTAAGTCGACGAAGGAGAAGATTACTCGAAAGCCGCGGAGAAGTTGCAGCCAAGTCGAAGACAAGGCCAAAGAGTTACTGGACGGAAGAAGAAGAAGAAGTTAAAATCAAGCCCAGCCGAGAACAGAATTCGACCCAACCAGATCGAAGTGAAGAAATACAACTCAAGTCGAAGAGAAGAATCAACTGCGAATGATTGATAGAAATTAGCCCCAGTGTCGAACTAAACCACACTCCGACATACACAATTCTAGAGAGTAGACAATTCGAAATCGTTAAGTTGTATGATAGAAGCTTGGTGCCATAGTCCACAGAGCGGGTCGGGAATGAGAACAATTTTTCTATATGTAACGGACATTAGATATAAAAGGTTGTCACCTTTTTTTTATCAGTAATTTTTTGTCTCGTGAGTTTTTTTTCTTTTACTTGTGTTTTGCCACCCCCGTCGGACTCAACTTGCATACGGCCCAATCCCTGCTGGTCCCGTCTGTCTAAGATCTAAACACAGCGTGGGTAGACAGACCGGAGATCAGTACAGTTGCTTTAACAACCAGGTATTGGAAGCGGGTTGGGAAAGGCGAGGCTGGTGATCATCTAACCAAGAGGTTGGAGCGGCACGCTTGGAACCAAAGGATTCGACCCTGGGCCAGATGTGTACCCGTCACAATCAGGTACACATACTTTGGTTAGAGATGATAGCAGAAGCAATGGAAGGGGTTATATGCATATCACTCAACAGATGCTCAGTTCTAAATGGGAAGTTAGGCAGGGATACTTCAGATGAGTCAAGAGTAGAGTTTATGGAGAATTTACAGGCAAAGCTTTCAGCTTTATCAGCAGCTGAGGGATGAAGTGAATCATACCTTTCACAAGGGTATTTGCTCATAAGTGAATATAACGAACCAGCCTGGAATGAGAACTTGGCTCTCCAATTTCTCATTCCAAGCCATTATCCATGACACCATAGTGAATATTCATGTTTTAGACACCCCAGTTTTGTTTTCAAGAAAGATGCCAAGATTGTCTTCATTCCTTTTCTCAGAATAACTTGTTTGTTTACATCTATCTCAACAGAAGTCCTTTCAGTTAAGTGACTGTTTATACTGATGAAACAGGTTTTGCTAGCAATTGCTCACATTCAGACATAATCCATCTTCTTTAGGTGTGAGACTGTGTTAATGGCAGACCCCATTGTTTTGGGGACTGTATCTAAAGGGTTGTTGGAGTCAAAAGATAAGAAAAGATAACTTTTGTTTGGCATCAACTAGTTTTTATGACCTTTTCAAAAAGATACCTTTACAAATCACATTCACTATTCTATCTACCTATGCATGTGTGTGTATACATATATCTATCAGTGTGTGGGAACTTATATCTATATGCGTGTGTGTACATATCTCGATATATGTGCATGTGTGTGGACATATATCTATACACATATGAATTTGTATGTGTGTGCATGTGGACATATATCTATGTGTGTGTATACATATATCTATGTGTGTACATATATCTATGTACATATGCATGTGTGTGTATCCTTATATCTATCTATGCACATGTGTGTGTATACATATATCTATCTGTGTTCAGGAACTTATATTTATGCGCATGTGTGTACATATATTTATCTATGCATGTATGTGTGTGAGTACATATATCTATCTCTGTGCATATGTGTGTGTATATATATATATATATATATATATATATATATATATATATACACACACACATGTGCAATGAATTTGCTATTAAAACACATAAATTTCAGAAATGAGTTATTCCCAAAAAAATTTCACTTGAAGATGGAACAGAGCTTACTTTAATTCAATTTAATTCAAATAATTATATTGAAGTTTTCGGCTGTTGTTTTGAAACATGAGAACTCTTATGTAGCATGTTGGAATCATATTTTTAAATAAATAATTATATTCATGCTCTACTTTTGTATCAAGCACTATTTTTTAAAAATAATAACAAAAATACTAAAGAACTTTGGATTATTTACCTAACCAGTTCTTTCCTATTTTCTATATATTTGCACACACACACACACATGTGTATATATATATATATATATATATATATATATATATATATATATATGCGTGTGTGTACATATATCATTATTGTTCAGTAAGTTTGCAGGTTCATTTCTGCAAAACAAATACCTTTATCAGAATTAGACTCCAGACTTATTGATATACAGTTATGTTCAACTCTTATATTATTTTCCAACACATTCACACACATACATATATATCATCAACATGAATAAAATGAATGTGTGAATATATATATATATATCAACAAATAGAAATCCGTCTTGAAAACTAACCTATAATTGTGGCCCGATAATTGTGACTGGCAGTTGGCATGAAACTCAGTGCAATGATTTTTGGTTAGTGTCTCAAGATAAATTCTTGGCTGCTTATTATTATTATTATTATTATTATTATTATTATTATTAAAGCCCTATCTAGATTTGTTTTCCCATTTAGTGTTTCTTTGTTCTATAGGCATTGATCACTATTTCGTAGGTAGGTTCCTGGTCTTTTTTTTTTCAGGCTTTATATTGGTAGAACTTGTTTTTGTACTTTCCCATTCCCCTTTTGTTAGTTTATTCTATATATATATATATATATATATATATATATATATATATATATAAGGGCTGTAGGGGTGTATCATTAGTGATAGTACTGCTTTACTCAGGTGAATTGGGCTGCAGAACTGTACTACCCCACAACTGATATCCAACTCTCACACATAGTACCAAGAAGTAGCATGGACACTGAATCTGCCACACCCCAATCAAATTGTGTGAGGGTAGTCGGAAGTTTTTCCCAACCAGACCAGTAAAGGAGAACACATCTCCCTAAGCCACATGTGCCAAGTGGCCATCAGCCAGTCACCAGCATGGGTATAGGAGCTACCTTTCAGATGATAAGAACATAAATTATCTACTTAACATAATTAAAACAATTTACTATGTTAATTGATAATAAATAAGACAGAATTAGTATTATTTTATTTATACAATCACTAATAATAACTAAGTATTTGACACTAAAAAGAAAAAAATCAAAGTAGCAATAAATTAAGCCATAACAACAACTAAAATTGAATTATTTTTATGCCCTCAGCATGTTTTAATGGTTAGCTCCATTTTTGAATGTATAAATAAATATATTTTACAAATTAAAAGTTCATTCATTTTTTAAATCATGATGAAAATGAAAAAGAACTCCAAGGAGTTGGAAAAGAATTTAAATGAGGCTTATCTATCTAGAGAAGACGACGGGAATATTTTCAATATTGGTCATATCACCTTCTGTTGTAACCTAGGGAAGGTTACTGAATAGAATAATCAAACAAAGGTTGGTAATGAACAATAATACTTAGGACAAGAACAACACATATAAGATTCATCAGTGGCACATAGAAGAAGTAGTCAACTGCTAAAAGTGAGTCAAGTGAATTCCACAATGAAACTCCAACTGCAGACCAACATACAGTATTTACTACTGTATTTATGTGAATGGGGACATACCAATTATTGTCCATAGATATGCTACAACACCTTCCAACATTTCACATACCCCTTTCCAACATCTGACATCTCTTGTTCCAACATTAGACATATTCTGTTCCAACATTAGACTTATCCTATTCCAACATTTGTCATACACCTGTCATATCATGTCGGCACTCCCACATTTTTAAAAACACAACTGAAAGAAACTTCACCATCCAGGACAAGCAAGTATTGTAAAACTGATTCAGCATATTAGTGCAAATGTGGTATTATGGTGAAAGGTTTATTGTCAGTACGAATGGGTCAACGAGTGCGACTAGCTAGTTACGAGTTAAGACTAGAGATGACCAATCCTTTTCCCCCACCCCCAAATTTCGCCCTTGTGGCACATTTTGTAATCTTTACAAATGAATAATAAGATGCCTAGGATCAAAGTGTAGTATCTGTTAGAGCAGAAACAGCAGCCAGTCAGTCTGCAGTTCTAGCTATCAGCAGCTGCCCCAGAAGGCCTCCAGCTCCAGCCAGCTATCCTTGCCATCAGCAATGATATACAATAAACTAACCTTTTCAGGGCAACACTTTTCAACAACTAAAACTCTGTCATTTTCAGGACAACAATTCTAAACAGCTACAAAACTGTCCTTTTTAGAACAACATTCTTCCTACTCTCTACATCAGCATGCAGAGATATTTTTTGCCTAGTACACTGTCATCTTAATTTCTTTAAGAAAAAAAAACTGGGAAATATATTTTTTTTTTACTGAAGTCTTCATTTTGTTTGTTTGTTGTTGTCTTCAATCATTCAATATCACAATACCCACAACACCACTTTCCAAAATTTGACATTCCTCTTTCCAACATTTTTTAACCACACTTCCAACATTTGTCATCCTGATTCCAACATTTGTCATACATCCTTCCAACATTTCTCATCTCCATTCCAACATTGGACATACCCCAAGTCAACACTGGATATCATCCATTCCAGAAATTCAGTATTATATCATTGCTTGCCATATTGAATTGTCCAAGGAAGATTCCAACATAGCTAAAATCGCAAGGAAAGTTTCAATCTGAAATCAAGTATAAAGACTATCCAGACAGATCTGAAAAATACCAAAACAGATGCACAAATCTCAACAATTCATAGAACATTGAACTAACAAGGATTTCACAGATGAGTTACATAAAAATATATGACTGAAGAAAACATAAAAAGGCTCATTTAGCATTAGTTAAAATGTTTTTGAATCAGTCAAATGATTATTATTTGGTCAGATGAAACAAAAATGGAACTTCCAAGATATAACCAGCAACATTATGTTTAGAACCAAAAAGAACACAAATGCACATTATATAAAAGTATGATTCCACCAGGGAAGCATGGGATTGCTTAGCATAGCAGATATCAGTAAAGTCAGCAGGATCAATGGGAAAATATATTCATTAAAATATCAGACCATGTTTTCAAAAAACCTTTCATCCTTAGCTATTCAGCTTAGACTTGGTAGCCAATTTATCTTCTAATAAGAAAAATCATCCAAAAACACTTTTGAATGGTTTAAGGAGAAAAAGATTAGCATAATAGAATTTCCTTCTCAATCGTGTGGCCTAAATCCAATCAAACATTTGTGGCATGAATTGAAAGTCTTCGTTCATAAATGTAAGCCCTCAAATCTGGTACAATTCTGCACAGAAGAATGGTCAAAAAGTTGAGAGATGCAGAAACCTTATCAAAAGGCTACAGAAAATGACTTTTAACAGTGAGTTATATCATTCAAAATTCAGGTGATCAGTTGCAGGGGTAAAACACTTATGCAAAAATCATTGCAATTGAATACTGATATTGATAAATATGGAAATAAAATAATTAATAAGATTAATTCTTATTCATTGCCAATCACATATTAAATTGTTTTATTAATGTGAAGTGTATAGATAAAATATCAACAAATGCAATTCAGTATAATTAATTGGCAAAACAAAAAACATGGAAAATAAATTAGCGGTCAAACAGTTTTATTTACAACTGCTTAGGTGCATAAGGTGATATATATATATACATATATGTGTGTGTGTGTTTGTATGTATTTATAAATGGCCACTGAGGTCAATATAAAGCAGCAACAGGCCTGAAAGTTACATTTAAGCATGAGACAGACTACTGCCACCAGTTGTTGGCCTCTACACTTTTATATTTATATATGCTCTATCCTTGATATTGATCACTTTAAGCCATAAATATAGCATACCTTAAAACTATACTTTTATCATATATATATATATATATATATATATATTCTCGTCTCATTGAAAAATGATACAGGTGTTTAAAAATTCTGAATTTAAAATCTTTCTCTGCTTCAATTTAGTATAAAGTCCTACCAATAGATATATATATATATATATATATATATATATATATATAATTAAGTTATAAGGAACTTGGTAAACCGAATTGGTAAATCCAAAGAGGATGAAATCCTGAGAGCTCAATGTTAGGACAGAGCTAATATGTAATGAAAAACAAATCACTTTAATGTACCATTACGATAATTTATTTCACCTAAATCCTTTTTTAAGGATTCAGGAACATCAGGTAATTCTTCCAACAACGAATTCGTTGTTGGAAGAATTACCTGATGATCCTGAATCCTTAAAAAAGGATTTAGGTGAAATAAATTATCGTAATGGTACATTAAAGTGATTTGTTTTTCATTACATTTATATATTTATATATATATATATATATATATATATATATATATATATATATATATATATATATAATAAATATCATCAACCTTATTGCCAATATTGTTATCATTTTGTTGTCTTTTTATTCTTCAAATTTCATTAACAGGCCTATGAAATACAGGATGTATCAAAAATATTTTTATAAACTTTGGGGACAGGTTCCTCACACCAAAACAAGGATGAAGTCCATATAAACACATGTCTACAAATCCTTCATTTTTGAGTTATTAAGTTTAAAGAAAGTTTACAGTAGTTGATGCTGTGTTGCCATATAGACTAGGTTACATTTGACATTTGTGTACATTTGTGTCTAGTCTGTCTTCAATTTTTAATATATGAAGTAATGAGTTAACTGAGAAGTGTTCTGTTTAACAATGATAGTATATTCATATTGTGACCAGGTGGATTTTTACATATGGCTGTGTTAATGGTAATGGTCATGAGGCTGCACGGCTGTATCTGATTGTATTTGCAGATTGATGAAAGTTGAGTCATTCAACCTTTTCTACTGTTTATCATCGTGTTGCAGAGACAAGATCTGTGGCACCATAAACTATGGATCAAGGAAGACTGAGCTCTGCCTGACCATGAAGAAAACATTCTACAGGCTGTCAGAGATGATCCAAGTATCAGCATACCTCAAGTGGTCTTATCATTTCATACATCTCATAGTACCACATGGAGGGTACTTCAAGAGCAGTTCCTGTATCCATATCATTTGCAACGTGTGCAGGATTATTCACCCTCTAATCACTCACCACAGTAGAACTTTTGCTGATAGTTTATTGCACAAACTGCCAATCTGTTGTTTGTCTCTTCAGTCTTGTTTACAGATGAGGAAACATTTGGAAGAGATGGAATAACACATTTACACAACCAACATTTGTGGGTGGATCAGAATCCCCATGGTACATTACAGGCTAGACACCAGCATCAATTTATGACTAATGTGTGGGCTAGAATTGTAGGTGCCTGTCTGGAAAGGTCCATATGTTCTCCCAGGAGCTGTCTACAGGGACTTTATTTTGAACAAACTTCCAGATCCGCTAGAGGATGTATCCCTGCTAATACAGATACATGTATTAGGTTGGTGCAAAAATAATGTCGTTTTCTCACATAGTAACATGTGAGAAAACAACATTATTTTTGCACCAACCTAATAGTTTATGCATGATGGGACTCCAGCACATTTTAGTCACATTGTTCATGTTGCACTGGCTGATATCTACCATAAGAGAGCGATAGCTAGGGGAGGACCAGTTCTATGGCCTACATGGTCCCCCAACCTCAATCCTTTGGATTTTTACCTGTGGGGCAACCTAATACAATTGATTTATGCAGCAGACATTAATAAAGACAATTCATCAATGTATCATGGGTGCCTGCAAAACCATTCAATACCATGTGAGAGTATTTGAAAGGGTCCATCTGTCAATGATCCAACGAGTACATACGTGTGTAGAAGCAAGCAGAGGACATTTTGAGCATTTGTTATGAGTTGCCGTGTTAAAATACAACATTGGCTTTTTGGACATATGTTTATATGGGCATTTTACCTTGTTTGGGTGTGAGGAACCTGTCCCAAAATTTTTTTAAAAGTATTTTTGATGCACCATATACATATTTCTTTCTCTCACGTGGTCATGTACGACATCTTAGAACCACATTATGAATTTACAACCTGAGCCATTATTATCACTTAGCAAACTTCTATGTAAACAAAACAGGATGTCACATTTGACAGTGAAAATCTCTGTTGTAATGTTCATATAACCACTCTGATTATGACTCATGTGAGCCTAAAGCTTAGATCAACAACCAATATGATAAAAATATATCCAAATGTTGGACAGTTTTTGTCTTTATTTACTCTTGAAATTAAAGCCATTATATGACACTTGGAAAAGTTCATGATAAAACAAAATAGACATTTGTTGTCTGTTATATTTAACAATATATATATATATATATATATATATATATATATATATATAATTAAGGAACTTCAATATCACAAGTTCCTTTCATACCAGCTGCTGCCTTTCTGACCATGCTCTCCTTCATAGTAAGGCTTCCTTTTAGCTTGTTCCCAGGAGACTGCAAAAGACATCTGTGCCTAAGGTGATAAATACTGTAGCTTTAAAATCACCAGAAAAACAAAGTGAGCTCTGCAGCAAGCTGGATACTGCTGTGAATGCTCTAAAGGTTACTAACAATATCAAATCATAATGGAAAACATTATGAGATACAGTGTATACTGCTTCTTTTGAGTTGCTTTTATTGCCAGTTTGGAAAACACGAGGACTGGTTTGATGAAAGCAGCACTGAATTTCAGCTACTCAGAGTAAATGCTCAACTCACACAAAGCATGGATTAATGATAAAACTCTTCTGCAAAGATGAGTCAGTAGCTGAAGTACAATGTTCAGTGATCTCTCAAGAAAATAAAGGAGGATTGGTGTTCTGCAAAGGCTACAGAACTTCAGGAAGCAGTAAATAGGGAGGACTTCAAATCCTTCTTTCATTAAGAAGATCTATGGTCCTAGAGAGAACAGAATCACACTTGTACTCTCCTCAAATGGGCAGACACTTCTGTCAGACAAGTCTGATATCATGCACAGCTAGAAGTAGCACTTCAAATCTGTTGTTAACACACCATCCGTCACTGATGAAGACGTTATTGCAGTCTTTTCCCAAAGTTCTGAACTACAAGAAATGTCTTTTGAGCCCATCTTGCAGGAAGTCTTAAACTCCATCAAACAAATCTCTTTAGGCAAAGCACCTGGAATGGATGCTTTTCTGCTCAAGAATGGTGATAAAAAGTTAGTCAAAAAGCCACACAACACTTCAAAGTAATATGGAGAGCTGGATGTGTTCCCTAAGACTACAAGGATGCCTTAATTTAACACCTATACTAGAACAAAGGTAATAGAATTGTTTGTGACAACTACTGTAGAATATCTCTGCTGTTAATTGCTTTATTAATTTTTTATTAGCTAGACTGTTTCTAAACAGAATTATCAAGTATGTCGCCAATGAGATTTACCCAGAATCACAGTATAGTATCAGGTCCGTTAGTGGCAGTACTGACATGATTTTCTTACTCTGTCAGGTAGCCAGAAAGTGCATGAAAAGAACCAGGACTTGTATAGGGTGTTTGTTGACCTTACTATCTCCTTCAACACTAAGTCATGAAGCCCTCTGTAAAGTTCTTAAAAAGCTTGGAATTCCAGACAAAATGTTGAATGTTACAATCTCTTTTCAAGTGGGGATGAACACTGCTGTTGTATTTGATGGGGAATTCTCTGATTCTTTTGATGTTACAAATGGCACAAAGCAAGGTTGTGTCATAGCCCTTGTCTTTGCTTTATCCTTTTCAGTAATGCTCAAATATGCCTTTTGGGACATGGATACTGGTGCTAAATTTTAGTTTCAAACTAGTAATGGCCTTCTCCACCATCAGTGGTCCAAAGCTAAAACACTTCTTCAAACAAGCATCATTCATGATATGCTGTTTGCTGATGAGGATGCACTTGTAGCAACATCCCTAGAGGAAGCCCAAGAACTTGTCAACTGTTTCTCTGTTGTATGCAAAGCTCTTGGCTTTACCATTAGCATAGAGAAAACAGAGGTAATCTACCAGCCACCTCTTTGTCCAAAGCAGATTTAGGTTGTCTGACAACCTCAACCAGTTCATCAATTTCCAGACACTCCTATACAGATTGAGGGGAAGAGTATATGACATCAATTACATATTTAGAAAGTAAGATGAATGCAAAGGCATCCCTTGATAATGAACTTGGATTGCCAAAGCTACAAGTGCATCAAGGAAGCTTTGCTAACACCTATGGAATAAGAGAGGTATCAATTTGGACACTAAAATACGTGTTTATAGAGTAGCCGTTTTGACCACACTGTTGTACTGTACAGAATCATGGACCCTATAAAGGTCCTATATCAATTAGCTAGATGTCTTCCACAAAAGTTTTTACCACGACAGTAGAGAAAAGAGATAGTGAAAAAGAGTAAGAAAAGAGAAACTGTAAAAGGAGGAAGTAAAGAAAAAATAGAAAAAGAGGGGGTAAAAGTTGTGATCTGTGGCTATACTTTTAATAGTAGAATATCCAATGCTGAAATGCAACATTGGTGGAATTGAGACTTTCCTAAATACTAATACTTTGCTGGGCTGGTCATGTTATAACCATGAGAGACAACAGAATACCAAACGTCCTCAAACATAGCCAATTTGATAGGGAAAAAAAGACTGTTGGACAGCCATGACTCAGGTATAAAGACAAGCTAAAGAGTGATCCTCTCAGCTGTCAATGTCCCTAATATCAAGTGAGTTACTCTGGATAGAAATAACTGGAGATATTTGTGACAGATTGGTATCAAAAATTTCGAAATCAGTCATATTGACTGACTAATAGATGAAAGACAACAGCAAAAAGGATCAGCGAATATTCCTATTGCTATGTCCCAACATCCTCATTTTTTCATAATATATGGATTTGGATGCAGGTCTCTAGTGAGACTAAAGTGTTACATATGACGCAAACGTAAAAATTGAATCAATATCATGGATAGAGCATATGTAAATATAAAGTGTACACTGAGGCGAACACCCAGCAGCACCAGTCTGCATAAATGCAATCTTCAGGCGATCAGTGGTGGGGCTAAAACCCTTATGGAAAATTCATTACAATAAATTAATGATAAATATAGAAACAGAATAATTAATGTATTATTAACTCACATATTAAACTGTTTGATTAATGTCAAGTATATAGATAAAATGTCATCAAATGCCATTCAGTATGATTAACTGAAAAAAATATGGAAAGTAACTTAGAAATCAAACAGTTTTATGTACAACTCTGTGTGTGTGTTTAAGGTTTTATATATATATATATATACGTGTGTGTGTGTGTGTTGCGATTCTGATCCAAGTTGGACTAAAAGCAGCGGCAAACTAAATTTACACGTGTAATTGACAGGTTGTCGTAATGAGGTCAAAAGAAAGGGAATAAATTTCAACCAGGTGATTTTTTTCATGTTTTATAAATGTCTAACAAGAAATGAAATGCATGCAAAAATAGCTGAAAAGAAAGAAGACATTAAAATTTAGCAATTAGGAATTGTGTGCGTATCTGGATATGCATGTGATACAAGTGTGCGTATGAAAGAATTCAACCACCTGAGATATGATATCCTCAAGCTGAGGACGAGTTCAGTGTTGGTGTTTCTATTACTGCATACTGAAAAAAAAAAGGAGGAAAAAAAAAAAAAAAAGGAAGTGTCCCATTTTTATAGCGCCCTAAACAGTGCCACTTATGGAATATTAGCAAAAAAATGTTGACCAAATGAACAACACAAAATTTTGTGGGGCTGTCATCTTGGTCAGGCCAAGAATGTTTCATCCCCGTATATGTATGGCTACACATTGCATTTTATATAATTTAACTATACAAAATCATATCATTTTTATGGGTATTCTGCTAGTTTTCCTACACTATTAAAATATGACATATTAAAGTAATTGGAATTGTTTTTTTGTTCTTTTGTTTGTTTTTTTTTAATTATTTTACCCCAAGAAAGTTGGGAATATCACTAGTACACAAGGAGTGAAAGAGAAAAAGAAAACTGATAATAGGGCGAATTGAGGAAAGGACAAAAGATGAACAAGGTTCAACAAGACAGAAGATGCTGATTGATGTTGCATTTAAATTTTTGAAGAAATGTACTTATCAGGGAAGCAAGTAAATGGGAGGGAGCTATTTCAACAGTAAATGGTGTACGCAGCATTGAGGCCAATCTAGCAGCAAGCTTAAATACATGTAGTCGAGGCACCAGGAAAAAACTCATCAGAGCAGTTGCCAGGAAAATATTTGTAAAAAAGACAGAGAGGAAGTGACTGAATTCGAGATGCCAAGATCCTTCTTTGGATTTTGTCAACAATCTTAAGGTGTACTGCAGGAGCAACAGACCAGATATGGCAGCAGGATTCAATGCACATTCTATTGGTGGATTTATAAATATACAAGATGGATCCTCATTAGAAAAATTATCTGGCATGACAGTGAACCAACTTTCCTTACAGTAGATGCAGCTATTGATTTGGCATAATTGCTCCACTTCAAGTCAATGGAAAACGTGAAGTCAAGAAGTCAGTGTTGCTCTCCTAGAGTCTAGCATCAACTATACTGATGACACAGAAAAGTTTCTCTATGGTGGTTAAATGAGAGTAGATTTGTTTTGGAAGCATTAAAATTAACAAGACATTTCTTGCCCCTGTTAACTACTGATTGAAGGTCCTTTTCAAAGCAGCTTCCAGGTTTACTTTGTCAGATCTGACAGATTTGCTATTGAGATAGGAGTAAATAGATAAATACATACTTGGGAACTAATGCCATTGGAAAGATCATTGATGAAGATCAAAAACAGCATTGTGTTGCTCTTTATTTTTGTGTTTATCTTTAATATTTACTGAATATGAAATCAAGTAAATAACATTATATTCAGCATTCTAAAAATTATGAAGTTTTCCTTAACGCAAATTGCAGAGTTTGAGAAACTGACATCAGTCATGTTTGGTGAGTTCAGAATACAAGAAGATCTGTTGACTAAAATTCTTTTAAAATCATGTGAGTAAAAGAAAGAAGATAGTGATAAACTGAAAGAAAAATAGTGAGGAATATTGAGAGTGAAAAAGAAACTGAAAGAGAGAGAGGGAAAGAAATAGACATAGAGAGAGAGAGAGAAATCATTAGAGGAAGAAAGAAAGAAATTATAACTGAAAACTGAAAAAGTGGGTAAATGACAAATTGAAAAAGAGTGGGGGAAGAGGAACTGAAAATGAGGGAGAAAAAATGAGAAACTAAAAAAGAGGGGGGATAGAGGAACTGAAAAGAGAGGGAAAATAAAAAAAGAGAGGGAAAAGAAAAACTACATAACAAGGAGGAAAGAGAAACTGAAGATAAGAAGGAAAGAGAAAATGAAAAAGAGTAAAGAAAAGAGGAAGAGAAAAAGAGAAAGAAAGGAGAAAGAGAAAAAAGAGGGAGTAAAGAAAAAACTGAAAAAGAGGGGTAAAGAAAAATTGAAAAAATGGGGGGAAATATACAAATTAAGACAGGGGGAATAATAAAGAGGGGGCTATGAGAAATTGAAAAATATTGGGGGAATGAAAAACTAAAAAAAGAAGTAGAAAGAGAAATTAAAAAAGAGGCGGAAAAGGGAGACAGAAAAAGGGAGAGGAAAAGAGAAATTGAAAAATAGTGTGAGAAAGAAAATAAGAGGATTAAAAAAGAGAGCAATTGAAAAAGAGAGAAAGAGCACAAATTTCTGAAGAGAAGAGACAACTAAAATATAGCAAACTAGACAGACAGACAGAGAGAGAGAGAGAGATAAAAGAACAAGAATAAGGGAGGAATCAAGAAGTATTGTCTCCCGAGATATTTGTACCTGCAGAAAACAAATATATTTTGAAATATGAACTACAGATCCAAACCTCATTGCTGGAAGACGAAGTATGAAACTGACAGTTCACCATGCAATGTGGATTCCTGGATACCTAAAATCTATAAACATTATGTCCAATAATGTGGATTTTTTATTTATATATATATATATATATATATATATATATATATATAGTAGGCTCTGTTCCATCTTCAAACGAAATTTTTTGGGAATGACTTATTTCTGAAATTTACGAGTTTTAATAGTATGGTCAGAAAAATTGAAATCAAAAATGTCCATGGTAACATCAAGGGCGGATTGTTTAGAATCGGCAGGGGTGGGGTGTTAATAATTTGTATCAGTATAGAGTTACTTTCATAGATGCCAGGTCAGGGTAAGGTGGGGGTGGCTAAATTTACGACGGAGGAAGTTTTCGCATAGTCTGGCTTGAGCGTCTACGGAGATTTATTTATTTATTTTTATTTTATTCTTTTATTATATCTCTTTATGAAAGGGATTTGTGTATATAAAAAGGCCGTAACGTTTGTTATTTGACGACTTCATAAAGGGTTATCATTTTTTGTAGGGTATTAAAACTATGTATATGGGCTATGGATTTTAAAATTTATTTTATTGTATGCGTGTTATTAGCTAGTTATTCAGAGCGTAAGTTCGGTTGTGTCGACAGAAAACCGTTAATTCTTGCCTGTTGTTTAATAGGTTTTTATTGTTTAGAAGCTTAATGTGTAGTTTCTCATGGAGGCACAAAGGGCATGGGTCATCCCAAGTTTTGCAAGTTCTAGTCCTGTTATATATATATATATATATATATATATATATATATATATATATATATATATACACATACAAACAATATTTTATATATATATATATATATATATATATATATATTCTATCTATAAAAGGCAGGATGTGAGTGTGTGTGTAACGAATGCACGGCCACAATTTTCGACGAATTTGCACCAAAATTTACATGCACATGCTCCAAGTTAGCAGGAAGGCCAAGACTGACTTTGCATTCCCCAACTCTTGTCGATAGTGGAAATAATTGATTTTTTCATGCTTCTACGGCAGTTTTCATGTAGTTTGCGGTCATTTTATACTAGCCAGAGCGAGAGCCTATAGCTGGATGCTACGAATAGACAGGAAGATTCTATTGGCCAGCGTAAGAGCCAACAGCTGACTGACATGAATGTTAACTAACGTGCTAGCATGCACAAAAAAATCGATAGCTGCATTCGTCACAAGTGGGAAAAATTTAAATCTGCATGGCACTTTACTCCAATTGGCTCATTCGCTTGCTTAAACTCAAAGTTGATTCTGATTCCACAGAACTGGGTTGGGTGTAAAAAAGTATTTGTTGTTAACATTCTTTTTTCATTTGATTTTTTCAGTTACAAGTCCTTTTTTTAAAGCTGATCGCTTTGTGTTCATTTTGTTTAGTTTTTTTTTTCTTAACAGATTTAATGTTTAGTATAGAGCTTAGAAAAAATCTGCAGTGTGAGATAGACAAGAAGTAAGGCATGTAGCAACATCAGCACATCAAAGGGCACTCCTTTAAAGGCAAGGAAGGACAAAAATATTTTAAATCAAGTGATAGCGATTGCTGTATGAGCCATACAATCTTTGAATCAAGCACGGGCAATGCCGAGCCATGCTGCAAGATAAAGAACAAATGCAAAACGTTTATCAATCTAACAGGTTTCAATTTTATTAATGCTTCATCAGAGAATGAGATATGAAGGAAAAGAAGAAAGAAATTCTGGTATTTTTACTTTTAGGTTGTTTCATTTTCATTGGTTACGTATGTTTCACAGGCATTTGAGTTATTAAACAAACATTAGTATATTTTGCGGCATTTTGAATTCCAGGAGACATGATGCATCCAACCAAAGCCTACCTGAAAAACCATAAAATATATAAGACAATTTGGAAAACTTCCATTTCTCATGATGTCCATTCACCAGTTAAACATATCATAATGAAATTTTTTAAATTATCTTATAGATGGACACATATATAGAGTCTGAGATGGATAGATAGATAAATGAGATTATTATAGATGAGTATATATATGAGAAAATCAAATTTCTTACAGTACCTTTCTAAAGATGATAATCAAAACAATGTAAAACGGCTTACCTGAAAAAAAAAGAAAAATATTTGCCACATCAATTATATTACATCAGATAAAACAATATTTTTAATTAAATGCCTAAAAAATTCAGAAGCAATTCAATTTCTTTTATCAAGTTGAGATCACAAGTTTCTAAAACTTTTCCACAAAGTAATTAATAAACTCAATACAAGACAATCAGATACAGTATAATGGCTTTGATGGTTAAAAATGTATTTGAGCAATGAAGCCTCTGGGTCTTGAAGACCAAACTTCTTTGAATTTTGTGGACTGGAACTACAAAATCACAAAGAACTGTACCAAATAACACAAACCACATCACTTGAGGACTTATGGCTGCTAAAACGAGCAGCACATATAACTCAAAGAGATAATAATAACTTAATCAACATTCTACAATATTTCAAACAAAAGGTTAGGAAGGAAATCAACATCTATAGTGGAAAGAGCAATAACAGCTACTGGATTTGAGAAATGTAATTTCTTGAAAAATTGTTTTAAGAGAAAGATTTTGTAAGTTTTCACTATAAGCAGAACTGACTGCTCAGTCAATGAATGCCAAATATTTCCTTATAAGGAAATGGCTAATATTAGCATTAAAATACATAATGGAATTTAAGCATGCCTCTAGGTTCTACCCATTTACTGTTGAAATAGCCAAATGCAACTGTCACTTCTATCCCAACATTTTCTTTTCTTGCACTCCCCACATGTGGAACTCTCTCTTGTTTACTTACTTCCCTGATAAAACACAATCTTCAAAAATTTAAAGGCAACACTAATTGCCAGCTTTTATCTTCTTGAATTCCATTCATCTTTTGTCCTTTCCTCAATCCTCCCTATACTCAGTCTTTTCTCTCATTTTTACACTCTGTAACCCCCTGAGTACTAGTGGCATTCCCACCTTGCTTGGGGTGGAGTTGATGCATGTCAGATTCAAAGGTATATAAACAGATAAAATTCAAGTACTTCATTTTGATGTATTGAATATCACATTTATGGACAAAAAGAATGTGGGTGAGCACAAATATTGACCCATTAGCCTCCTCAGTGTTATCAGCAAATTCATTGAGTCTATGATCAACAAGAAAGTCCTCCTAGGCGACCAACAATATGCATTTAATTCAGCTATTTCCACTGCTGATGTCCTGTCATTACTCACAGAATGAGGCACTAGATAATAAATTCATCCCAAGGATGTACACCTTGGATATATGAAATATTTTTTACAAGGTGTGGTATAGTGGGGTGGCTATGCAAACTCTACAGCTATGGAATCTCTGGAAGGTTTTTCTTAATTATCAGATCATTTTTAACAGGGAGGTCCATAATGGTCATTGTTATTGGCTAGTCATGAGATCAAAGTAGGCATTCCCCAGAAATCTTCTCTGCCCTACACTTTTTTGGCTTTGTGTCAACGATCTTTAGTGAATATCTATACAGTTGATACAATATTGTTTAGGTGCAATTTCAAAAATTTAGATGACCAGTGCCTGGAAGCTCAATGATAGATAGATAGATAGATAGATAGAAATAGACTGGATATATATGAATAAACTGACATAGATATGTATTGACTTAGATAGATAGAAATAGACTAAATATATATATGAATAGACTGACATAGATAGATATGTATTGACTTAGATAGATAGATAGAAATAGACTGGATATATATGTATAGACTGACATAGATAGACATGTATTGACTTAGATAGATAGATAGATAGATAGATAGAAATAGACTGTCATGTTTAGTGTTTAGGTGCAATTTTAAGCATCTAGATGACCAGAGTTCAGTGGCCTGTAATGTTCAACACCTCCAAAACCAAACAAGAAATGTTCCACTATCATGGAACTGAGCCTGAACTTTAACCTATGATGATGAATGGTTGTTCTCAAGGTGGGAGGGTCCCTTGACATGAATGACGATTGGCACTCAAGCTCACTCCAGATTTCTAGTGGAAATCATATAAGTGGACCATAATGAAAGATACTGGAAAATTGATCAGTTCATTGTAACACTCCAGTAAACACCTGACTCCTCGTACTACTATACTCTACCTTTTCCAGAGCCAAAACGTACAGCTACCATATTGGGTCTGGAGGTGCCTAGTCCTCAATCCAGCGTTGATAGAGTCCAAATGCATCTATGTGACCTTGTGGGTGATGAATTATTTCTATCTTGCTATTTCCATGGCAAATGTTCTGATGAGCTACATTCATTAATTTCACAAGTTATGAACTTCACAGCTAACACCCACAGTTCCGTGTACACAGTGATGAATTATCTCCATTCCGTTCATATTCCATTTCTAAGTAGGAAGATCCACTTTCCAAGAACCATGAGCTTGTGGCACAGGCATAGCTAGAGTGTGTGCCGCCCTGAGCAAGCCATGAGTTTGCCACTCCTCCCCCTACAAAAATACAGCATATTGCCCAGTGACTCCCTTTTATATACCACACACACACACATATATATATATATATATATATATAAAGAAATATAGTCTTAAGGTGTGCTATATTTATGGAATAAAGTGCTCAATATCAGAGATAGAGCGTGTGTAAATATAAAAGTGAACATAGAAGTCAACACTTAGAGGCGACAGTCTGTTTCATGCTATATGCAATCGTCAGGCCATATATATATAAAGGGAGCCACTGTGCAATATGTTGTATGTGTAATATGTGTATATCTTTGCATATATATATATTATTAAATAATGCAGCTTAATTAATACTGTAAAATAGTCATTCAAAGAATAAATCAATAAAGTTAATGTAATTAATGGTGAACTCACTTTGCTAACAGATTAAGTTACTAACCACTCACTTAACGATATGATCCTTGTTTTTATTAATTGTACAATGGATTAGATATTCAGCCCATATTGCTTGCAAGTACTTTCAGTAAAAACATTTACCATCGTCCAGCATAGATGTTATTTTTTCTCAATTTCAGGTAATTACGGGTAAAATTCCAAGACAAAAATGGGAATGATATTGTCGAAAGATGTTTTATTAAAAAGTGTGCTATTATTAAGAATTTTTTGAATGTGCAGTAATGCGATGCTAGATTTTTGAATATTGTAGTAATGTAGTAATTCACAATTTCTATTATTGCAAGTGTGTTTCTCCATTGATGTGACATGGACTATTGGTCCAATAATTAGAGCAATATGTCAGAAGATTTCAGAAATTTTTTACTGCAGATCAAACCTTTTTAAATTATTAAGTAATGCATCTTAATTAATATTGTAAAATAGTCATTCAAAGAATAAATCAATAAAGGTAATATAATTAAGAAATGTAATGTAAGAAATAACATCTATGCCTGAAGATAGTAAATGTTTTTACCGAAAGTACTTGCAAAAAATATGAACCAAACATCTAATCCCTTGTACAATTAATAAAAACAAGGATTATACCGTTCAGCAGGTGGTCAGTAAGATAATGCCTTCTTAATCTGTTAGCAAAGTGAGTTCACCATTAATTACATTTACTTTATTGAATTATTCTTTGAATGACTATTTTACAATATATATATATATATATATATATATATATATATATATATATATATATATAATTCCCAAGAGGATAGAATCCAGGTAGAACACAATGTCCAGGACAGAGTAAGAATATAATATAACAGTTTCTTGCACTTCTTGCTTGTGGAACACTCTTCCAGCTTTTTGCTTTCTAGCCAACTTTGATCTTCAAAAATTTAAATGCAATGTCAATCACTATCTTCTGTCCTTCTGATTACTCTTCTTTTGGTCTCACTCCTTAGTAATGTTTCTGTTTCTAATTCTTCTACACTCAGTATCCGCTTGTGCCTTAGTGGCTTTACTGCCTTACTTGGGGTGAACCTGATTAAAAAAAAAGCAATGACAGCAGAGCCAGATTTAGATGAAGAGAGGCCTTAGGCTATTCCACTTGTGAAGCCCATCCAAATACCCCATTCTCAGAAAAAGGAAGTGTGTTAAATTAAACAATATGAGTAAAGCCGAGGATGATGATGAGGGTTTAAAATTACTGAAGGGTTGTTTAGATTATGTATTATGGCAGTGTGTGTAAGAAAGGCCTATGACAGTGTAAAAAATATTAT
This sequence comes from Acanthosepion lycidas, assembly GCA_963932145.1. Taxonomy (NCBI): domain Eukaryota; kingdom Metazoa; phylum Mollusca; class Cephalopoda; order Sepiida; family Sepiidae; genus Acanthosepion; species Acanthosepion lycidas. The sequence goes on from OZ010612.1 coordinate 47,077,654, forward strand.
CTTGGCTGGAGGCCCCCTAGATTTTGAGGCCCTAGGCTAAGCCTATAGGTAAATCTGACTCTGAAGGACATCATACTTATTATAAAACCCAAGTTTTGTGTGTGTGTGTGTGTCTGTACGTTTATATATTGGATCGGATTTCCTACATTTTTCAACCAATTTCAACAAAACTTCACTTTTCTTTTTGGCAGGTAGTGTTTCTTATTGTCTTGCACACTTTTTTCTTTATTTTTACATTCAGAACACTTTAAAAATTCCATTTACAAGACAATTGTTTATAATAAAATTCTATTCAATCGATAGACTCATAACGATTGAAAACAATGTTTTTGCTTGAGTTTGACCAATTCGTAAAAAAAAACAAAAAAAAACTAATTAAGACATGCGTGTCCGTCAACCTTAAACAATAATCTTTGTCAATTTTATTTTTCAGTCTTTATGATGGTCGATACTTGATCTATCTCTTACTGTTACATCCCCGGGCAATGCTGGGTTCTACTGCTAGTCTTCAATAAAGCAGTGCGGTTTGCTAAGTTGTACAGGAATGATTGAAAGAACAAAAACAATACTTGACTGCAGTTCTTTGGCCACCAACTCCTCGGATCAATATCTCATTGGCCTCTTATGAGATATGTTGGATCAAAAGATTAACACTGCAGAACTTTCACTTCATAACTTGTACCAGTTAAACCAGATTTTTATGCTACTGTTCCTCAAATACAAGGCTCAAAGGCCACTCAAGGTAGAAGGTTACTGAATAGGCTTGTGTAATAGATGTAAGAATTATAGATTATGAAAATATATAGGATACATAAGAGTTGAACCTAGACTTAAAGAGGTTAAGATTTGAATGTTTGAGGAAGCATCCTCTCAGGAGTATGTTCCACAAAGCAGGAGCTCTTAGGAAGAAGCTGTGGGAATGGAACTTCTTTCTTACCAGCAGAATTCTTGGTCAGGTTGAAAACTTTTCAGTACAGATAGATATATTGATATGAATAGATTGACGTAGGTAAGGAGATATGAATAGACTGATGTGAATAGATAGATAGATACAAATAGATTGATGTAGATAGATACGGATGGACTGATATAGACAAATATATATAAATAGACTGACGTAGACAGATAGGAACAGACTGATATAGATAAATAGGAACAGAATGATGTAGATAGATAAAAACAGACTGATATAGATAGATATATACAAATAGACTGATATAGATAGATACAGAGATACGAATACACTGACATAGATAGATAGAGACTCAGTTATGAACAGACTGATATAGATAGATACAAATAGACTGATATAGATAGATACGAATACACTGACATAGATAGATAGATAGATAGATAGATAGATACACTCAGTTATGAACAGACTGATGTAGATAGATACGAATAGACTGATATAGATAGATAGAAAGATAGATAGGTAGATACAAATAGACTGATATAGATAGGTAGATAGATATAGACTGATGTAGATAGATAGATACAAATAGACTGAGTTAGATATATAGAAAGGTAGATAGATATAAACAGACTCAGATAGTTACGAACAGACTGATTATACTGTTCACCTGTCAAATTACCCAACTATTCCTATATCTCACTAGACTTTCTATATATCTGTTGAAATTACTTCATTAAAATAAAGAAGCCACATTTCTAGTAATATTTCTTCTTTTAATGAAGACATCTCATGCCATAAGTTCCTTGAACTTCTGAGTTATATATATATATATATATTAAAACTACTGATATTTCGTGTCAGTTCTGTATCAAAAATAAAATTTCAAACAATTTTCTTATTTTCTCTTGTGCCAGATTCAATCTGAAAATAAACCTAAGATAAAAACAAAAAACAAGAAAGAATGTCTATAAACAAAAAGAATGCCGACAAAAGCATCAGTTGACAACTGATCTTGGACACTGATGCATCATGGGACTGCTCAAGTAGAAAAATATAAATTACATAACTTTATTTTTGATTTTGTTTGTGTTTTTCTATATGTCACCTTAAACAAACAACCTTGTGATACATTTGATATAATAAAATAGAAAAAAGTTAAAATTTCTCCTCCATTTTACTCAAGTAAAATACGTCTTCCCATAATCAAGTCTCCAATAGACTTTCTCCATTGTCTTTTCAGCCACGAAAAGATTTCATTTTATATTGAGCAGAAATTTTTATTGGAATTTATTAAATGTACTGCATTCTAAATTGTATTTTTAAACTTTGGCTGAGCTTTTTTTTTTGTAACTAATCATTTTCTTTGTTCTGCACAAACTTCATCAAAATAATAATAATAATCTATCAATATTTGAGTATAGATGTGTGGATGGTGTTATTTTTACCAGCACAAGAAATGGAATCAGCATGCTGAGTTCAAAATCTGACTGACTTTATATTCACTTAGAACTAATGCTCTTGGAAAAGCATGAATTCATGTCCCCCACCTATGGGTTAAATAGATAGGCTAACTGAGTTTTCTTGTTTTGATGGCATCCAGTTTCAGAGAAGAAAAACTCAAAATTCAAACCAGCACCATGAAGCATGGGCAGAATATTCCTTGTATTGAAGTTTGTTCTGGTCATTCACTGCAACTGATCCTCTCTAAATTCTGGGGGTGGGGAGTTAAGAAAGTGGTGTCTATACTTGTGCAGCTCCCTCCTCACCTAAAAATCCACACATGTAACTCTTTTTTTGAAGAGGTGCTATTATCACCCCTTACAAATCCCTTCTCTTTTTTTCCTTTATAAAATTTTACCCCATACAAGGCCAAAGAGCCACCAAGGTTATTGAATAGGGTGTGTTTTATGAAAGCAAGACAAGGAAGTAGGAATTAAAGATTATAAGGATATTGAAGATAGATAAGGATTCACCCTAGACTTGAAGAGGATAAGATTTTTGTGTATAGGAAAGCATCTACATGGGAGTCTGTTCCACAAAGTAGCAGTTTTTGAGAAGAATTTAAAACATTTTGGCAACAACATCAAGAATATAAATGTTTCAACTCATCTTTTTCAAATGTTTTTTTAGACTGTTGAACTATCAGGAATTATGAATTCAACTGTCTAAAAAAGAGACCAGTTGAAACATTTTTGTATGTGGAATAAAGATCAGTTGAAACATTTTGGTATATGGGAAAAAGACCAGTTGAAACATTTTCATATGTGGGAAAAAGGTCAGTTGAAACATTTTCATATGTGGGAAAAAGATCAGTTGAAACATTTTTGTATGTGAGAAAAATGAAATAAAACTAATAAATAAAATAACAAATGAAATCATAGATTAATTAATTTTCTGGCCGTAGAGGTTCAGTCTTCCCACGTCTGCACAAAGCTGACTTAAGCTCCACCAGCCTCTTACCTGATCGTATCGTTACTTCTCATAAATTATTTCAAAACCAAAAAGTAAAACAGACATACTTGGTTTTCCTAACTCAGCACAAAGCTGACTTGAGCTCAATCATTTCTACCTGTTTGTTTCCTTACTTCACGTGATTCAGTTCAGAACCAAAAGGAAAGCGGACATACTCAAGAGACTGTTTAACTTTATTTCAATACAGTCAACATAACAGGAAGAAATGTCTGTAGCAGAAAGTCAACTTTTTTGTAAGCTTCTTCTATCTTCTTTGTTTATATATTAAACAGCTTCACCTAAAAATACACACAAAACCCACAACCTTGTTAAAATCCACAGGTAGCAACATCAAGAAAACAGATGTTTCAACTAAACATTTTTCAACGGTTGAATTCTATTATAAATTATGAGTTCAGTCATGTTCTTGATGTTACCAAAATGTTTTAACTTCTTCCAAAGAACTACTACAACATCAAGATATATATGTTTCAACTGATCTTTCCCAAAAGTTTTTTTAGACAGACTCCATAATGAATTATGAGTTCAACTGTCTAACATAAAAGAACATTTGAAAAAGATCAATTGAAACATTTAGGCAACAACACCAAGAACATAAATGTTTCAATTGATCTTTTCCAAATTTTTAGACAGTTAAACTTCATTGTAAATTCCTTTATATTCTTTATGTTACTGCCAAAATTTTTCAACAGATTTTTTTGTTAGACTTTGTCAGGTCTATAATCCTTAATGCAAGAAAGGGTTCTTTCTTTTCTTTTTTTTCAGTAAACAGAAAATGCCTATCTGAATTTCTGGGATAAGGGGTTATTATTTAGTCTTTGACTATTGTCTTCATGGTATTATCACAATGTTTCAACCATTTTGCCCTCCAGACTTGATCAGATGTTGTCAATCTGGGTAAGCTTCAAGGAATTCTGAACATAACCCTTTATTTAATCTACAGGACTTTTCACTGAATCTGTGCCTGCCCTGCCTGGCCCAAATTCACAAACCAATCTTTTAATCCACTGGGACAATCAGACATATAGAACTTAGAGTCTTAAACCTACTTTACCTTCTGCAGACACTGCTATTAAAAAAATGGTGATTATTTACACTATTTACATTGTTGAAACTGTTGTCCTCATCTTTTATTCACGATGTTTCAGCCATTGTATGCTTCGGCCTTCTTCAGCTGATTGATATTTTGAACTGAACCCTTTATTTCGTCCACCAGGGTAGACTGTTCTAGTTCCATAGGCCATACCTCTTCCAGATCTCTCACTTATCTCCCTTTAACTCAATTCTCCAGTAGCCAGGTACTGAACTCGCAAATCTTTGCATCAAGTCACTGAATCCAACTAATGCTTTTATTCACTGGGCCATGTGTCCTCAAGGATAAACTGTGGAACACTGGACCATGTGTTCTTGAGAGGTGAAGTAGACTTTAAAAGGAACCAGAACTCCAGTCGTAAACAAGAAACAAGGGATGAACCTCTAATCCTGTTCAAAAGACTAGGGAGGAGTGTGGACCAGATGATAGGCAAACCTATCTACTTATGTACCACCACTGTTTTTATTCCAATTCCTCATCATTGTTCTATTCTGAGTCCTATTTCTTACAACGTTTGGTAGAGGACATTGATTTTTTTTTTTTTGTTCAAGATCATTCTTATGCCAACTATGAATACCTATGTCATCAGTATACACCAACTAGCCCCATTTATACTAACACACATAGACAATGCCATTTCTCTCTAATATTAGTAACTAACAGGAGAGCCCGGCGTTGCCCAGGGATGTAACAGTAAGAGATAGATCAAGTATCGACCATCATGAAGACTTAAAAATAAAATTGACAAAGATTATTGTTTAAAGTTGACGGACACGCATGTCTTAATTAGTTTTTTTTTCGTTTTTTTTTTTACGAATTGGTCAAACCCAAACTCAAACAAAAACATTGTTTTCAATCGTTATGAGTCTAACGATTGAATAGAATTTTATTATAAACAATTGTCTTGTAAATGGAATTTTTAAAGCATTCTGAATGTAAAAATAAAGAAAAAAGTGTGCAAGACAATAAGAAACACTACCTGCCAAAAAAAGTGATGTTTTGTTGAAATCAGTTGAAAAATGTTGGAAATCTGATCCCATATATAAAGGAACACACACACACACACACACACACAAACAACCTGGGTTTTATAATAAGTATAACTCGATATGAGTTGTCCCCCTTTCATTCTGGTGACAGAATCGTGTTTTATCGTGTTTTCAAATTGATTTCATGCAAAAAACAATTGTGTTTTTCCAATTTTTGGTGCTGTCAGAACCACTGCAACGTAATTTTACATAGCCCTGTGAAGTTTTGTTGAAATCAGTTGAAAAATGTAGGAAATCCGATCCAATATATAAACGTACACACACACACAATCTGTTTTTTATAATAAGTAAGATTCTTATTTATATAAATTCCTTATTAAGAAGTTTAGAGTAACCTTTTCAATACAAGTCAAGAAATTAAATTTATTGACTTCTGATTTTTTTTTTACAGCACATACATTTTTATATGTATGAAATTATATGAAATTTCAAACGGAATTGAAATTTAAGCTTCAGCTATATGCATTGCATTTCATTTCTAAATCTCTTGGTACAGGCATAAATCCACTTTTCCAGCATTTTTTAACTGCTAAGATGTCTAGTACCTTGTATGCCATGATGTTTGATGATTTTTATATAAATATTTTTTATGGTAATTGTTCTGATAAGTTTTACTCTTTTGTACCTCAACTTTACAAATTTAAGTGCAGTACTAGATTAGCAGCTAGGTCTCATCATTTTACAGTTGAAATGGGTAAATTTTTAGATTCTTGATTAATTCCAAAGAAGAATCTGTAATCTTGCTGGTCCTGACCTGGCATCTCACTTTCAGTCACTTTCTCACCACCATAATAAAACTTCCCTCCACTTTTACTATAAATACTTTCATGGTATTTCTGATTACCTTTAATACATGCTAACTAGACTTTATGAATTTAAGCACAGTACTAGATTGGCAGCTAGGTCTCATCAATTTAGAGTTGAAAATGATGCATGTAACTGTAGGTTCTATACTGTCAACTTCTCTCACAGTTTTCACTTGTGGAACTCTCTTCCGACTTCTTGCTTCCCAATAAACTTTGATCTTCAAAAATTTAAATGCAGTGTTAATCATTATCTTCTGCTTTCTTAAATCCTGTTCTTTCATTGTCCTCCCTCCTTAGTAGTTTTCTTATATTCTTTTACACTCAGTAAACCCTTGTATCTTAGTGGCTTTAATGCCTTGCTTGGGGTAAAATGATTAAAAGAAAAATAAAGAATTCTGTCAGATTTATTGTTACTATATAATTCCATCCTGCTTGACTTTGGAGAAGAGATGGGCACTATCAAGCAACTCTCACCTCCTTGGCATAATGGACTCTTTTTACTTCTGTTTTACTGTTTTCAACAGTAAACAGAGAAGATTGGTAGACACTACCTAGACAAAAGCAGACCCCACTCTGTCATACAACTCGTACACCTGAGGAAAGCTGAATAATAGATCTGTCGAAATGTTATGATGACAAGAGAAAATAATGAGATCAATAATCCAAACAACGTGTAGAAAAAAATCTCATTCTCTATTTCCAAATAAAATGCCCGAAATAACCTCAGAATTAATAGGGGACACGCACGACAGAAGCAATCACCAAACATCTTGATTAGATTGTCTTTTAGGCTTCTCAATCCAGGCAAGTTTATTTCATTTATTTTTATTTTTTAACTAATGTTCACCCACTAAAAAGCCCAAGGGCCACTCAAGGCCAATTGATTTGATTTGTTTAACGGCATATCAACTCTTTATGGGTCATTTAATGCTGAAATTTAATTTTCTTTGGAGATTTGAAGTAATAAAAATGCATGTTATTCTGCTTTCACATTTGAATACATGATAGATGATACTCAGCTTTTTTGCATATACAGGCAGCCTTGATTACTGTGCATTCAATTAATGCATTTTCAATTATTGCACTAAAATTTTTATATACCATAATTCAATTAGTGCATATATGATACTCGATTAGTGCGGTAAAACATTCCTCAGTTTAACCATTGTAATTTGATTTTTTTATAGTTACCAATGTACACATTAGCCACACTAACCGAGGGATTCCTGTATGTTTGTGTGGACGTGATTAGTAGATGTGCATTTTATGTTGTAGTTTTCTTGAAATTATATTTTGGAATACAGTTTGATTTAAGTAATTGTAGGATATTATATGGATTGATGTCATAAGAAGAGTTTTTTCATGTTGGTTATTTAGTTGATTTTGTTTAGCAGCATATCAACACCTTAATGGGTTATTTAATGGCAAAGTCTAAATAATTTGAACACAATTTTATGGCTTCAGCTACAGATAAAATGTATTGCTGGTTAATTTGCAATAAATATTAGGTTGGTGCAAAAATAATGTCGTTTTCTCACATATGTTTTTATGTCAAAAAACAACATTATTTTTGCACCAACCTAATATTTATTGCAAAGGTATTGTTGATCATTTTACAATATGAAAATGTATTTTTATGCTTTCATAGTGTTTTACTTTGTTTGGAATGTCACTGTTTGCACATAGCTGTGACCCTAACAAGTGCTACTACCCCTGGTCAGAGTGAACCTGGGAACAACAGCAATTAAGAGGTGGTTCCACACTCCTTAAAACCTCCAATCTCCCAATCCGTGGTCTTGCTGCCAGATGTAGTTTATCAACATACCAAGTACTGACTTGTGTAGAATTGTATTAGTGTGAGAAAGGGCAAGATAATAGGAAAGTTTGATGGCTAATTCCCGACTTGAAGAAGTCAAAATTTAATTAGTGAGTAAAATTTCAGAGTTTAAGTGGAGACGTTAGGAGTATAGAATTGAAGTAGAATTTAGAAGAATCTGGCACATAGAACTATTTGAAACTATTTACATTATTCGGATTATTGTCCTCATCTTTGCTGCCATATTTATCACAATGTTTTAGACATTGTACACTCCGTCCTTCTTCAGGTGGTTGGAATGTTGAACTGAACCCTTTATTTCTAGTCTAATGGATGTTAGTTATCAGTTATCTCCTGTTATTTCCCCTCTCCAAGTTCTCCACCACCTTAACCAGGTATTGAACTCACACTGTCACTGGATCTAACTAACGCTTTTATCCACTGTGCCATGTGTCCTTGAAGACATCTCTGTATGAATTTCTGGGTATTATAAATCCAATGTCTTCAGCAACTATTTTTTTACCAGAGGAGAATTAACAGGACATAACTGATAACTGACATCCATTAGACATGGCACGTGGAACTAGAACAGTCTACTCCAGTGAGTGAAATAAAGGGTTCAGTTTGACATTCCAACCACCTGAAGAAGGCCGGAGCATACAACAGCTGAAATGTTGTGATAAATATGGCAACAAAGATGAGGACAATAGTCTGACTAATGTAAAAAGTGTACTTAATCTCAGAAATATTGACAAGAACTATTTGAACTGCTCGGAAAATTCAATCTATTTAGAAAAGATGTGAGAATAACCCAAAACTTATACCGGGAGCAAACTGCTTGCATATGAATAGAAAATAAATTGAGCAGGCACACAAAAATAGACATGGGGCATGAGACATGGATATGACTTCTCTCCAGATTTATTCAATTTCTACAGCAATGCTATCCTAAGGGAACTGGAAACACCACCAGAATTTATTATCAATGAATGTAATCTTAGCAATATAAGATATATGGATGACTGTGTTGATGGCCAACTTGAAAAGGAAACTGTAGGACCTCCTAAACAGAGTGACAGAAGAAAATAAGATAAAAGGACTATCAGCTGCAAGAAGACAGGAAGTATGGTAATTAGCAAAAGAAAAAACCCAAGACATGAGTTAGGAATTGGAAATATAAACATGAAGCAGCTGCAGAAGTTCAAATATCTGGGAAGCATTTTAACAGAAGATGAAAAATGTGACACCGACATTTGAACATGCATTGGAGAAACAATGAAAAGAGTGTTGGATTGCTATCGGTTATCCACTCTCTTATATGGCAGTGAATGGTAGACAATTTTCCTATAGATAAGGAAAAAACTAGAGGCAGCAGAAAGTGCTTCTACAGAAGGATACTCAAAATTCTATGGATGGAGCAAGTAAGCAAGAAAGAAGTTTTAAAGAAAATGGCAACAGAAAGAACTCAGAATCAGGAAAAGACAGCTGAAATTTCTTGGAAATGAAATGAGGAAGGAGGGCTTGGAAAAATTTAACTCTCACAAGGCATATTGAGGGCAAGAAAGATAGGGGAAACAGCAAGCCACTTACCTGATGAGTTTATGTGAATGGATAGCAACATGGGGGGGGGGGCTTAGCAAAGGGAGAAAGACTTTATAAAATTTCAAAATTTTTAATTAATATTTTTCAACACTAGATAAGATTATTTACATTATTTACATTGTTCAGACTGTTGTCCTCATCTTTATTGCCATATTCACGACGTTTAGACCGTTGTATGCTCCAGCCTTCTTCTATATCTGTCTATATTTCTGAGATGAGGTATTGTAATTATTTACACTATTTACATTGTTCGGACTGTTGTCTTCATCTTTATTGTCATATTCACGACGTTTAGACCGTTGTACGCTCCGGCCTTCTTCTCTATCTGTCTATATTTCTGAGATGAGGTATTGTAATTATTTACACTATTTACATTGTTTGGATGGTTGTCTGTCCTCATCTTTGTTGTCATATTCATGACATTTAGACTGTTGTATGCTCTGGCCTTCTTCTATATCTGTCTATATTTCTGAGATGAGATATTGTAATTATTTACACTATTTACATTGTTCGGACTGTTGTCCTCATCTTTATTGTCATATTCACAACGTTTAGACTGTTGTACGCTCCAGCCTTCTTCTATATCTGTCTATATTTCTGAGATGAGGTATTGTAACTATTTACACTATTTACATTGTTCGGACTGTTGTCCTCATCTTTATTGCCATATTCACAACATTTAGACCATTGTATGCTCCAGCCTTCTTCAGGTGATATTTATTGGAATTCCAAACTGAACCCATTATTTAGTCCACAAGGGTAGGTTGTTCTAATTGCCCTTGTGTTATGGTGAAACACACCTATTCTATAGTTAATAGACTCTCCCACCTATAATAAGTAAGAGTAGTAAGAGAGTCAGGCAGTCAGTCAATGTCGGACAACAGTTAGTCGAATACGAAAGTATCAGAGACCACAACCAGATTACTCTGCGTAATACCTATTATATCAAGTTCCTAATGTTTTGTACATCGAACCTATTTTAGAACCGACTTAGTACAAATACAAGCCTCCACTGCAAAATAACTCCACAACACCTTGATAACTCAACTTTCCAAGTTTTTGTTCTCTCTGTTGTTATAATGTTTCTGAAGTCTTATCCTGCAATCTTATCTTAAGGCTGTAACATGAGAGAAAATAGAAAAATCAGGCATGGTTAACAATATATGGAGAGAAAAGGGAAGATCCCTGCCATGTGTGAGATCTAGTTGAAATAATAGACAGATTACATCACAGGAAAATATGAAAACTTAAGGAATCAGTAGGTATGTTAGGCTACTAAAATATCCTAAGCTGGCAAGCACAGAAATTAATAAAATATGATAACCAGTAATATAGAGAGCTAGAGAAAAACAATAACAAAAAGTTGTAATATGAGCACTGGTAAACATCAGTTGTAAAAATATTAGGTTTATAAATCCCAAATATTCACTCACTAATGTCCCCTGAACACAGTGTATAAATGCATTGATTGATTGATCCAAAAAGTGGCTTGACCCAAAGAGTTGTGAGTTCAATCCCTGGAGATTTGAGTTATCAAGGGGAATTAACTAAACTGCCTTCAATCATTGTAAGAGAGTTCTAGAAAAAGCAAGTATAGGTATGCACAAATAGTTCAGTCCAAGGTTGAAAGCAAACATATTGGATCCTGGGAGTTCTGGAAGATCTCCAACCAAATTCTGAATAGAAGCAAAGCATCAGTGCCTACAAATAGCCCCAATGCCATCTCATTCTCAAAGGTCTTTGCCAAGATCTTTGCCTCTAACACAATGTTACATGACAAAGACCATACCCTCCCTGACTTCCCTAATTGCAATGTCAATCATTATCTTCTATCTTCTTGATTCCTGTTCTTTTATTGTTCTCTCTCCTTAATAATGTTTATTTTTCTCATATCCTCTTACATTCAGCAACCCCCTTATGTCTTAGTGGCTTTATTGCCTTGATTGGCGTGAAATGATAGATATTGTAGTAGTGGTTATGGTGAGCTTTGGCTGCATCACATTAGGGGGTGAACCAACTTTGGCTGTTTCAGTTTCTGCTGGGATTTTGATATGGTCTAAAGTTCTCTATTCTAGAAAGGATCTATTCCAAGATGAGGATAGCAATTTTGGAGGCAGCATGCTTGAAAAAGTTTGAGAGCAGAGCTTCCACCATGTTTGGTTTCTCCTGGGATTTTGCTGAAACATTTTGTTATTTATTTACATCAAAGTAAACTTATCTCTTATAGACTGTATGAACCAAAAGTATTTTGAAAATAACAGATTGATGTTTAAGCCAGTATAAAAACAACTCTCTTTTGAGCAGCATGGATCTTGTCAAAACTAAAGCAAGAATTAACTTCAAATTTATGGTAAAACTTTGTCTGAGGACTGTCCATTATTGGTGCTTTGAGAAAATTTTAGGGGAGTAATTCTCTGAAAATGTCAGTAATTTACAAATGGATAACTCATTTCAAAGAAGGATGAGATGGAGTTAAAAATGATGAATGGATTTGGCAGAGAATCAACATCAGTTTGAAAAATGATACTGTTTGAGAATTAATCAAGGATAAGTAAAAATTAACAGCAGAAATGATAGCTAAAACCTTTGACATCTCAGTTGGTTTAAGCTACACCTATTTTATTTATGCAAATTTTCTGTTCAATGGATACCAAAACTGTTGTATCCAGGTTTGGTTTATTTATTGTTTTGTGGCATATCAACACCTAAATGGGTTATTTAATGCCAACAAGATTTTTAGGATAGGTTCATATGAAGAGAATATGTATTCTTTGTAAGAAATCATTTTGTAGATCAGGTTTCATTAACGTATTTTTGTAAAGAGGATTTTTGTCAGGTGTCAAATGTATTGATGGTAATATTTTTTTTTCAAAAATGTATTGCTGGTATTTTTATTATAAAAATCTATTTTCATACTTTCATAGTCTTTTGACCCATCTTTGGGGGTTAACTTTTTGCCCATAGCTAGGACCTTAACAGGTGCTACCCAACCCAGGTCAGTGCAGACCTGGGAGCAACAGCATTTAAGAGATATTTATCCAGCTTATCAACAGACAATATCAGAGATTTAAATGGGAATTTTAAAGAAATGGAATTATGATCCTGAAAGCTAATCTGATTTAAATTGTAACTTGACTTTACCAGTATCATCCTGAAGACAAAACTCAGTCAAAGCAATGGTTACTCTAAAAATGTAGCAATAAAGTATTGTGTAAGTCTTCATCAGAAAATCCTTTTCCACTGCAACAAGATCTATGTCTGTTGCTCTTATCAAACAGGAGGAGAGTTGTGAGAAATTATATGCAAAAATATTATACATCCACCTTACCATTGTGATTCAACACCTAACTGTTTCTTATTTTCTAACCCGAAAGATTTTTTCTAGTTACTCATTTTCAGACCATTCTTCTTCTATCTACCATGTCCCTTCAGGATGGAGATAATCATGATTCTACACACCTTATTGTTCTTTGTAATTCTGATTAAGGTTTGTTTTTTCACCATCACTCCCAGTTGATACTCTGCAATCCATTTACAAAAGCTTGCATGATCAACTTGCCTTTAATAAACCCTGTGAGTGTCAAATTCTCCAATCCCTCTTTCCTCATTAGGCATCTGAGAAATTTCAACTTTCTGATTCCAAGTATAAGAGTACTTTTGTTTGCATTTTCCTTAAAACTTCCTTGTTACTCACATGTTCGGCCCATGGTATTCTCAGCAACCTTCTTTAGAACAATATTTCAGTTGCTTGAGGTCTCTTCTTCATTTGTGAGGAGATTCTCTTTCATTCGCTGCCATATAGGGAGATTTATATCACATATCACATTTATCATTTATATCACATACCAGTTCAGTCTTCCTTTCTTTGTTTCTAATGAAATTTTCCTTTTTTTTAATACTTTGCTTAGCATTTAGAAGACAACTTTCATGATCCAGATTCACTTTCAAATTTCAGTGTCACATTTTCCATCCTCTGTTAAAACGCTTCTGAAACATACATATCTTTGGATGTTCTTCTTGCTAACAACTATACATTCTGGCATCTAACAATTAATGTTTAGTCCTTTCTTCACACTTTCCTTTAATACATTCTATAGGAGGTCCTGTAGTTCATTTTCTATGTATGCATTACTTACTATGTCATCTGCTTATCTTACATTGTTAACATTGTTTGTGACAATAATAAATCCTGGTAAAATTTTATAGATATGAATAGATAGATAGATATGAATAAATAGATTGTAGATAGATAGATATGAACAGACTGAGATACTGAGATAGATAGATGGATAGATAAATATGAATAGACTATTTACATTATCTGGATTATTGTCTTCATCTTTGTCACCATATTTATTACAACATTTTGGCCGTTGTTTCAGGTGGTTGGAATGTCGAACTGAACCCTTTATTTCACTTGCTTGGGTAGACTGTTCTAGTTCCACATGCCATGTCTAATAGATGTCAGTTATTCTGCTTAACTCCCTCTCCAATTTTTCCACCACATTAACTCTTTGGGTCCTGTCACTGGATCTAACCAACGCCTTTATCCACTGTGCCATGTGTCCTTGAGGACATCTGTGTATGAATTTCTGGGTATTATAAACCTAATGTCTTCAGCAACCATTTTTACCAGTGCTCATATTGCAATTTTTGCTGTTATGATTGCATGTTTTTTACCAGAGCTCATATTGCAATTTTTATTGTTATCACTTTTCTCTGGCAATCCTTATTACTGGTTCCCATATTGTATTCATTTCTATGCTTGGTCAGCTCAGGAGATTTTTGTGGCCTAGCATATGTGCTGATTCCTTAAGTTTATGAACTTTCCTATGGTGTTATTTCTCTAAGATCTCAGTCTGATCCCACAGAGGGTGGTGATCTCCCTTTTCTCTCCATATGTGGTCAGCCATGCCTGATTTTTCCACTTCTCCTTATGTTACACTAGAACTAGAACAGTCTACCCCAATGAGTGTAATAAAGAGTTCAGTTTAACATTCCAACCACCTGAAGAAGGCCGGAGCATACAACGACTGAAATGTTGTAATAAATATGGTGACAAAAATGAGGACAATATACTGAATAATGTAAATAGTGTACATAATACCTCATCTCAGAAATATAGACAAATATGAATAGACAGAAATAGAGAGATATGAATAGATAGATAGATATGAACATGCTGAGATATATATATATATATATATATATATAGATAGATAGATAGATATATAGATATGAAGAGATTGAGATTGAGATAGATAAATATGAACAGAATGAGATATATATTAGGTTGGTGCAAAAATAATGTCGTTTTTCTTTTGAAGTTGAACGTCAGAAACCGACATTATTTTTGCACCACCCTAATAGATAGATATGAACAGACAGCAATAGATAGATGAATATAGTGAGACAGATAAAAAGATAGATATAAATAAACTGAGATAGATAATTAGATAGAAAGATATGAATAAACTGAGATAGACACGAACAGATTTACATAGATATGTACAGAGTGCAATAGATTGATATATGTAAACAGGAACAGATATGACTACATACTGCCTTTTATATATATTTCATTGCTTATCATTATAGTGATGTTATCATTATATTGCTTATCATTTTATGTTTAAAAAAGTCAAAGAAAAAGTATATTCATTCCTTGTGGGCATTGCCAATTTTAGGAAGAAAAAATTCACCGACTAAATCATATATCTTTCCGAGATCTTTTGATTAAATGAGTCAAAACATCTGATGAGAGTAAAGCCATTAAACCATTTTTTTTTATATCTAACATACATACATGACTTCATTTTAAAAAGTTTACTTTAGTTCGAGTTGAAGAGGGTCATCTGTTTCATAAGATATTCTTTAGGGTAAATGCATTAGATTATTGAATATTGTAGCCATTACCACAACATTAGTTTCACCTTTAGCTGAACATTCCATTGTGTAGTGATTCCATGGGAAAATTCTCAGACATCTATTCTATAAATGTTATTTTTACAATGAATTGTGGGTTATTAGGCTACCCTCAAGATAAATAATGAGAACTATGCATTATGGGGGTAAAGGGATATAAAACATGTTTGAAAAATCCAGACAACGCAGTAGTATCAGCTTTAAATGCTATTTCAATCATTATGGGAGCTGAAAAGGGAGGGAAAAGACAGCAGAAAATTAAGTCAGTGCGTTAAATAAGGCCAATGAGACAGAAAGTGTGTTTTTCAAACAGTCTTTCATACTTTGAAGCTAAAAAACAATCCTAAAATAAATTTGTAGCATTGGATATAATTACAGGGTTGGTGCTTACTGAAAAATATGTGATTGTGGGCCCAGGCAGTGCTTTGTGGCCCTCAGTATCTTACCTACATTTACATATGTTACAAATTAAACTAAGCACAACTGACTATTAAAAGATGAAAAATGTTGATGGATTCACAAATTTTGACGTCATTCTGGGGCTCTTTTTTGGTCTCCAAAGCTGTGAATTTGCTTTGCTCATGACAGGTCTCTAAAAACACTACATAAAATTCACTATTTTTTTATCGATAATGTTGAATATGTTAAAATTATTCAACTTTTTAACAAGAAAAATCTCAAGTAAGCCATAAAAATTGTTGCAAAACATTGTTGATTTATTTAAAATGGAATGATGTATATGACATGTCTCTAATTTGTATTTAGATACATTGTATTTATTTTCAATTTTTCTAGTTGAATTGTTCACCTATATTGCATATGATCCATTATTGTACATTTACAATAAAATTTGTATTTATCTGAATACTACCTTCTGAAAATTGAAATGTAGTAGATTGGTGGGGGTGCACAAGACCATTGCACCAGCCCTGGATTTACAAGTAGCTCTTCTGATTATCTCCACACACAGACACACACGATAGCACTTCTAACATCAACAACACAAAATTCATAATCCTACCCTCTAACACTGTATCTACAAAATTTAAAAATTAATTAGTTATCCCCAATAGTAGGGTGTTTACCACCACCTCGAAGATATAATTAGGAAGAAGAATAGATGCAACATCACTTCAGATGCTTAGAGTTATCAAATAAAGTGCTTGCAATGTAGATACACTTACATTGGTGAGACATCTCAGAATCTAAAACCCCGCATCTGTGAAAATGTAGAAAGGCTTACATTGAGACCATTTAAACTCACTTGTAATACACAGGAACAAGACTGTCTATTGATTTGACAGATGCCACCTTAATGAAAAAAGATAATAAATCTTTACATTGAAAATACTTTGAGGAAGACTGATCAAAATTTTACCAACTATAAACATGTATCTAAAACACTATATTACATCAACAACCTTTATTAAATCCATTTGTAAAGAGTTTTACTTCATTTTAACTACTATGATTTATGTTGATGTAAAAATGCCTGCAAATCAACATGCGGACAACCTTGAAAGATAAATAATACTTATTAGACACACACACATATACATATATATATATATATATATATATATATATATATATATATATATATATAAGTTATCTGAATCCCACATAGACAAAATAGAATTATGATACACTTAGACATATAAATTATATACACAAACACTGTTTGACTATCTAAATGCAGTCTCCTTAACCAATGAAAATCAAACAACAAAAAAAATAAAAATACCAATATATCTTTATCTTATCACACACACACAAGAACACACACACCGACACATATATATATATATATATATATATATATAGATAGATAGATAGATAGATAGATAGATAGATAGATAGAACAATAATAAACATATAGCAATAACAATAAACAATAGTAAACAAGGTAAATAAGTTTGAACATTTTCTGTACTATATACAGTTAAATAGATATGAATAAACAGTGATAGATATGTATAGACAGATATGAATAGATATATTGATGGGTAGATAGGAATAGATAGTGATAGATGGGTATATATGAATAGACGTGATAGATACATATGAATAGACTGATATAGGTAGGTATGAATAGACTGAGATATGAATTGACAGAGATAGATATAAAAAATAATTAACAAGAATGATAAGTTTGAACATTTTCTGTACTGCACATAAATAGATAGATTATAAACAGAATGAGATAGACAATGAACTGAATGAGAAAGATAGATATGAACAGACTTAGATAGATAGATATCTGAAAATGTTTCTATAAATCTAATGTATGTCATGATTTTTAACTCAATTTTAATCTGAATATTTCTCTATATTATGTTCAATCAATAAGATTGTCACAAAAGGAGATTAAATAGAAATATAAACATTGGTTGCGTAAAATAAACACTTTTACATCGTTAACCTGCAAACTTATTGATTTACCTATGTTCAACGACAATTATTTTACAAATAATAAACACATTACAATATTTAATACCCTAGTAACACAGGAATTTTTTCAGCTTTTGAAAAGGAGAATGGATTGTTGGTCAATTCAGAAATGGAATAAAGCAGTGTATTATTTCTGTTTTAGAACATCAGGATTTCAAAATTCTCTCATAAAGGAAACTAAGTCACTGGGTTTCGCTTCAACAAGTTAGAAAGTTGAATGTTGATATTGAGTAGGAATTGAATATTGACCTGTGAGTATCAAATTTTCCAAGTCCTCTTTTCTTATTATATGCTCTAGAAATTTCATTTTCTTTGCGTTTAACAAAATTTTTCTATTTCTTACTACTTTGCTTAGCGTTTGGAAGGCAACTTTCGCTATCCTAATGCACCTTTGGATATCAGTGTTGCACTTTCCATCCTCTGTTAAAACACTTCCCAGATATTTAAATTGCTGTACTAGTTTGATTTCGGTATCTCCAATTTGTAATTTGCATGTTGGGTTGTCCCTTTTGCTAACAACCATGGATTCTTTTTTACAATTGATACTTAGTCATTTCTTCTTGCTTTCTGTAGGAGTTTTTGTAGTTTCCTTTCTATGTCTGCTCTTAACACTGTGACATCTGTATATCTTATATTGTTAAGATTGTGGCTGCCAGTAATGAATCCTGATAGGACTTATAATTCTCTCAGAATCACCTCACTATATAGGTTGAATAAGTCCAGTGAGAAAACACCCTTTTTTATTTTTGTATTTTTACT
Organism: Acanthosepion lycidas; assembly: GCA_963932145.1. Classification (NCBI taxonomy): domain Eukaryota; kingdom Metazoa; phylum Mollusca; class Cephalopoda; order Sepiida; family Sepiidae; genus Acanthosepion; species Acanthosepion lycidas. The sequence continues at coordinate 47,096,543 of OZ010612.1, forward strand.
GAATTCATTTTCTGTTCATATGCAGGCAGTTTGTATAGTTTCTCGAATATTCTAATATGCTTCCCAAATATGTCAAGGTTATCTAGAAGTTTCCATAGTTCTTTATCACATACTTTATCAAACACTTTTGTATAATCTATCAAACTTGGGTACATATCCTTCTGCATTTGTATTGCTCTTTCCAGTGTCATTCTGAGCATAAATATTGTATTCCTTGTTCCAGTGTTTTTAAAAAATCCACACCGTTTTTGTCCTATTTCCAGTCTAATTCTACTGCACACTCTATTCATCAGAATTTAGATAAGTTTTGTTATATGGTTCATTAGGCTGATGGAGTTCACATTTGTTTGCATCTGGCTTCTTAGGCAGTGCTCTGAAAATGGATTTACTTAGATCTTCCTGTATGTCATTACATAGTGAAATTAAATAACTTGTAAACCATTTCAATATTTATTTTATTCAGTATTATTCAAAGTCATATGGTGTGTCCCATGACCAGGTGTGGTCATAGGGCAGGGTTGTCCAACCTTTTTTTCTAATGGGCCAAATTAGAAATTTAGATATATTCACCAGGCCACAAAAGTACTTTATTTAAAAAGTTCAAAACTGTAAATATCAAATTTTAGTAACAAATATATTTAATTACAAAAATACTGTATTATTGACAGTAAAAAAAATGAAATTATACATACACAAAATAAAATAAATTCAATGTGATTTTTAAATTGCTTTCTTTTTATAACATTGTTAATATCTGATTTAATGGAACCAGTCTTTATTCTAAGAATATTAGTTAAATGGGAATCACTCACCTTATTTCCTTCGGCAGTTTTGATGTTTTTTTTTTTTTTTTGCACGAAAAGAATTGTTCACAGCAGTATGTACTACCCAACATGCAGTTTTCTAGATAAACTAAGTAATTTTCATTTAGATCTGGCTCTTGACCCATGCACCAGCCAGGCTTTTACCCCCTTTTAGTGCAATGGAGAAGTGAACATATTAAACACGATCTAAGAATAATCTTCTCGACATATGTTACTAAAGTAAATGAAAATATACCTAAAGATTTTAGAATGCAGTGGGCCGCATGAAAATATTAAGTGGGTTGCAACGCGGCCCACGGGCCGAGAGTTGGACATCCCTACTGTAGAGGATACGTTCAAATGATCACGGGCAGGCAAATCTGTGGTACTGAACAGGATATTTACTGTAGCCTTTCTTAATTCACCAAGTCAAAACAGGTAAAAGTTAACACCTGCAATCAATTAAGATCAGAAATCATGAGAGCCATGATTAGTGCAGAATCATTCATCATCATCCTCACCACCATCACAACCACCACCATTATTATTATTATAGTTGTTGCTTTTTAAGGGTGTAGTGGGCCACATGAGAATATTAAGTGGGCTGAGGGTTGGATGTTCCTGTCATAGGGTTACTGCACACATGAGTTCCTGATCTGTTATCTCCATATATCTGGATTGAAATCTAGAGAGGGTATTTATTCATGATTATCATGCCTTGGGCAAATAGACTTGTCGAAACATGTCCCTCTCCAGGTCAAACCACAGACAATGTTCTACAACTTGGAGGCTCACCTTGGTTACAGGTAAATAACCATTGATTCCAACAAGAGCAACTCTCCACTATGGCTGTTGACTTGTCTAGAAAACACTCCACCCAGCGATGCCATGTCATCACTCACTGCATACACAGCTCTTGATCCCAGTGTACTTCATCATGTTAGATACACAAATATTCATCCACATTTTTGACTGATTTTGACTGTCAGGTGTCTAGTCACCCTCCTCACAAGAAAAGCCATAGAGGGGAATTAGTTTAGCGACTGATGATTCAACTATGCAACAGGTATTTGGTTGGTTGTTTAGTAATACATTAACCACTATTGGTATTTAATGCTGAAATCTAAATAATTTGTACACAATTTTATGGCTTCAACTTCAGTTATTTTGTAGATAATTTTATACTTTCTGGGTAAACACACACACACATATATATATATATATATATATATATATATATATATATATAAAAATAAAAGGCAGGATGTGTGTACGTGTGTAACAAATGCACTGCTGCAATTTTTGATGAATTTGCACCAAAATTTACATGCATATGCTCCAAGATATTGGGAAGGCAAAGACTGACTTTGCATTTCCTAACTCCCATCAATAGTGGAAATAATCGATTTTTTCATGCTTCTACAGCAGTTTTCATGTAGTTTGCAGCCATTTTGTACTGGCCAGAGTGAGAGCCAATAGCTGGCTGCCGTGAATAAGCAGGAACATTCTACTGGCCAGCATGAGAGCCAACAGCTGACTGACATGAATGTTAACTAGCATAGCTGCATTTGTCACAAGTGGGAAAAATTTAAATCTGCATGGCACTTTACTCCAATTGGCTTTTTCGCTTGCTTAAACTCAACGTTGATTCCGCAGAACTGGGTCGGGTGTGAAAAAGTACCTGTTGTTAACATTCTTTTTTCATTCGTTTTTTCCAGTTACGAGTCCTTTTTTAAAGCTGATCATTTTGTGTTCATTTTGTTTAGTTCTTTTTTCATAACAGATTTAATGTTTAGTATAGAACTTAGAAAAAATTTGCAGTGTGAGATAGGCAAGAAGTAAAGCATGTAGCAACATCAGCCCGGCAAAGGGCACTCCTTTAAAGGCAAGGAAGGGCAAAAATATTTTAAGTCAAGTGATAGCAATTTTTGAATCAAGCACGGGCAATGCCGGGCCATGCTGCTAGTATATATATATATATAAACCAGGTAAACCTACCTAGGTTTCACCTACATGGATCATCAGGGTATACTGGCCAAAGAGGTATAGAAATGGAACCTATTTGGCCAGTATACTCTGACAATCCATTTAGGTGAAACTTAGGTAGGTTTACCTGGCTCTTTAGGTTTATATTAGGTTCACTCTACTTCGTGTATTGAGCACTTTACGTAGTTATTTTTACTCATTTTGGAGATTTTTTTTTTTTTGGACTCTGAGCTTGAATTCTGGACGATTATTTTCGCCTCAATTTCATGTTCTTAGTTCCTTCTTTTTTTATCCCTCATTTTTTCCTTGGGCATTGGTTTGTTCAATCACAAACCGAAATACCTAAGGTTTTTCTAAACAAGTACCCCTATATATATATATATATATATATATCCATAGACAGCCTGTTTCACTGTATCACAGCTCATCAGTGTGGCTAGATATCCAATTGCTTCAAGCTAGGATCGAAACTTGACTAATTTGGCATCAGTCAGAGACTCTACCTCTGAGCTCTCAGTGCATGGCAGAGAAAGGGAATCTTTTACTGGATTATATATGTAATGTATATAAATGCTAGACCAGCAACCAGAGCACTCAATTCTGACGAAGAGCTATATATAGTTTTTAGACAGTCTATTGTAGATGCTGTTTGTTTTGGTATAAACCTATTTCTTTGGTTGGTTGACTTTGTTTATCAGCAATACAACACCTCTATGTGTCATTTAATGTCAAAATCTAAATAATTTGAACACAATTTAATGCCTTCGAAATAAAGTGTTCTGTTAGTCATTTTCCTTATATAAAAATGTATTGCTCATATTTTCATAGTGTTTTGTTTGGTGGGGGGGGTAACTATTTGCCCATAGCTGGGATCCTAACAGGTGCTGCCATGCCGGGTTAAAGTGAACCTGGGCACAAAAGCAATTAAGAGGTGGTACCATGCTCGTCAAAACCTCCCATTTTCCAATCAGAAGCTTTGCTGCCAAATGTAGTTTGTTGTCCTACCCAGGACTAACCTATTTAAGACATCATGTTGGTAGTTTAATCATTTTCAAATAGTTTTCTTATGTTGGTTTCCATGTAGCGATAAGTGAGTACATTCAGTTAAAATGTGTTTCACGATGAGTACAGCTTGGCATGTGGTACATGTTGGTTGATCTTCATTCTTGAGCAAGTATGAATGGTTGAGATGGCTTATGTGTAGTCAAGATAACACTACTTTGTTTTTTTTTCCTTTTGCAACAGATAGTACTGAGTTACATGGTACCAGTAACACTCATAGAACGACCTGATATACAAACATTATATAGCTAATTCTGAAAGCAGGCAGAATAAATTTCTGTTATAGGTCTAGTACTGAAACTCATGTTTTTCACAAAAAGCCAGTCATTTATTGTGTACATGGATTCTGAACTAGACTGATTAAATACTACTTTACCTACCTGTTACCTGTAACAGCATTTACCCGGGGTGGGTTGAGCCGGCTCCAGTATTAGAGTTTCATGGGAATTTAGAATTCACAAGCGGTCCCCAAACCCACATGTATAGCACATGAGATTTGATTATAGTGGTGAAGGTTTTGTGTAGGACCATCCACACTTTTTGAAGGGCCGATTACAGAGACCTGGTGCACTACGTGCCACAAGGTCCCCAAACGGCCCTCCACATGTTTTGAATTCAGAGTTGTCCTTCTCCTTGACCAGTTGCCATCCAAGGCTATAGAACCCAGTCTGTCCTGCTATTTACCCATAGCTGGAGGGAGAAGAAGAGGATTCACACCTTTCCCAAGGGTATTAACATGTAAGTGAATGTAATAGATTCGACTGGAATTCGAACTCGACTCTCTGATTCCTCAATTCAAGCCGCTATCCATTACTCCACCGTGCATCCAATACTACTTTACAAATAACAATGTTTTAATTTTTTATACTATTTTTTACATGAGGCCTAAGAGCCACTCAAGATAGAGGGTTACTGAATAAGATTGTTCTAAGAGCACAAAGGAGAAGGAAGGAGGAAGATTTGGCTGGTTAGTTGTTCTTTCTTAGTGGCACATCGATTTTTTTTTAATACCAAAATCTAAATATTCTATACATTATTTTATTTTTGGAGATAATAATGGTTTAGTAATAATTAACCCATAGCTGGGGTGAGAAGAGGTGGATTCATACCCTTTCCCAAAGGTATTTGCGCATAAGTGAATATAACAAACTCAACAGGAATTGGAACTCGGCTCTCTGATTAATAATCCCAAACTATTATCCATTATACCACTTGCAAATCCAACCTTACAGCACCTGGTACTCCCAAACAGTTATCCATCTTTTTTCTGACCAGGCTCAACATTGCTTAACTGCAGTGATTGTATGGGAACTTGTGATTCAGCATTATGTGGCAGTAAGCCAGAAGGAAGAAGAGGTGTAGGATAGATATTAGTTGACCCTCGACTTGATGAGGTTAAGATTATAGTGGTCAGGGAAGCATCCTCTCGGGAGTCTTTTCCAAAAAGTGACAGTTCTGGGGAAATTGTTGTCTGAGTGGGACTTCCTTCTTTATCTACTTCACATATACACATCCAATGGGCAATTGTTAAAAGCATTTCAACAGAGAGATTTAAAAATAGGCCAGAATCATGAATGCTAATGTCCATACAAATAATGCAACATGATGTTGCATTTACATAACATAGGGTCTGATATATTCTAGGAGAGGGCAACATTATTAATTAACAGACACTGCAAACACACCTGTGTTCAGAACTCACTTTCACCTCTCGCTATCATGAAAGTGAATGTTTACATGATACACTCTTTTCGTAAATATTTATACTGGCTTTGCTTTTATTTTATCTTTTTATTATTGCTTTTATTTTATCTTGTGTTTTTCCTTTTGTAAAACACACAGATCACACATTTTCCTTTGAGGTTTTATACAGAAATATTGATTAGAGTCTATTATCAAAACATTTCCTAATGTCCTTGCTTCAGACCGTTAAGTAAAAGAACATTTGTCCATAAAGAATTTTAAACTTATTTTTAGGAAATAAAAAGAAATAGAAAAGTAAAAATATTTCCAGAGTAAGAAAATCTTGTCACTATAATGCAGTTGTGGCTAGGAAAATCACTTTTATGACTTTTAATCAATCTCCAGGAGTCAAAACAAAATTCGCTCAGTTTATTTTTTTTTTTTTGTTCAATAATCCCATGCATTCAATTTCTCACTATTTTTTTTTTTGTATCTTATTTATTTTTCTGCAAGAGCATCGCATTTGGTTGAGTAAGAATGTAAGTCTTACCACATGAATGCCATCTTAAATTGAAAACACTGCCTGCAGCCAGAATGAACCAGGTTTGCACATCAGAAAAGACAGAATGTGGTGAAGGTTAACATGTCCAAGTGTGTGGCAGACAATGCTTGCTAAAATATCTAATGCCTGAAAACTTTGAGTGTAATTTAAAATACATCAAAAAAATATTAAACAGTTTGTTTCTTGCATTGTTGCAGTTTTGAATGAATGAAAAAACAAGAAGTGGCAGAGAAGGGGGGAGAAAACATGAAGAAGAGGAGAAGAGTGGGAAGAGGATGAGAAGAAAGAAGGGTGGGAGGAGGAAAAAGAGAAGTGTAGAGAAAAGAAGAAAAGAGTGGGATTAGGACAGGAAGAAGAGAAGAGTGGAAAGAGGAGGAGAGAAAGAGAAGAGTAGGAAAAGAAGGAGAAAAATAAATGAGTGAGAAGGGGACAAGTAGAAAAGAATTGAGGGAAGAGGAGAAGAAGAAGAGAAGGGTGGGAAGAGGGTGAGAAAAAGAGAAGGGTGTGAAGAGGATGAGAAAAAGCGAAGGGTGGGGGGAGATGGAGAGAAAGAGAAGGGTGGGGAGAGGATAAGAAAAAAGAAAGGTGGGTAGAAGAAAAAGAGAAAAGAAGTGTAGAGAAAAGAAGAAAAGAAGAGTGGAAAGAGGAGGAGAGAAAGAGAAGAGTAGGAAAAGAAGGAGAAAAAGAGATGAGTGCAAAGGGACAAGTAGAAAAGAAGTATGGGAAGAGGAGAAAAAGAAAAGGGTGGGAAGAGGATAACAAAAAGAGAAGGGTGGGAGGAGATGGAGAGAAAGAGAAGAGTGGGAAGAGGTGGAGAGAAAGAGAAGGGTGGGGAGAGGATAAGAAAAAAGAAAGGTGGGTAGAAGAAAAAGAGAAAAGAAGTGTAGAGAAAAGAAGAAAAGAAGAGTGGAAAGAGGAGGAGAGAAAGAGAAGAGTAGGAAAAGAAGGAGAAAAAGAGATGAGTGCAAAGGGGACAAGTAGAAAAGAAGTATGGGAAGAGGAGAAAAAGAAAAGGGTGGGAAGAGGATAACAAAAAGAGAAGGGTGGGAGGAGATGGAGAGAAAGAGAAGAGTGGGAAGAGGTGGAGAGAAAGAGAAGGTGGGAATAGAAGGAGAAAAAGAGATGAGTGCGAAGGTGACAAGTAGAAAAATAAGTGTGGAAAGAGGAGAAGAAGAGAACAGTGGGAAGAGGATGTGAAAAAGTGAAGAGTTGGAAGAGGTGGAGAGAAAGAGAAGAGTGGGTGAGGCCAAGAAGAAAAGAAGAGTGGGGGAAAGAAGTGAAGAGTGGGAAGAGGATGAATAAAAGAAAATAATGGGAAGAGGATGAGAAGAGTGAAAAGAAGACAAGAAGAAGAGAAGAGTGAGAAGGGGAGGAGAAGAAAAGAAGTGTGGAAAGAGGAGGAGAGAAAGCAATGAGTGGGATGAGGAGGAGAGAAAGATAAGAGTGGGAAGAGGACAAGAAAAAGAGAAGAGTGTGATGAGAAGAAGAAGAAAAGAAGAGGATGAGAAGAAGAGAAGAGTGGAAAGAAGACAAGAAGAGTGGGAAGAGGAGAGAAAGAGAAGGATGAGCACAAGAAAGGAAGAGTGGTAAGTGGAGGAGAAAAAGAGAAAGATTACAAGCAGAAAAGAAAAGGAGAGAATGATGACAAGTGAAATAAAGATGAGAGCAAAGAAGAACAGAATGAAAAGAAAAAAATTTCAGAGAAGGGGATGAAGGAGTAGAAGATTAAGAATATAGGAAAGGAGAGGAATTAAGAAGAGAAAAACAAAATATTATTAAGTGTGTGGGGGGGAGATAAAAAAAAAAGAGATGAGGAGAAAAAGAGTGTATGATGAGGAGGAAAATAAGAGAGAGATGAAAAAGATGAAGATGAGTAGGAGAGAAAGGGGTGAATGACATATGTGGAAAAAGACAAGAAGAAGAAGAAGTAGAAAAAGAATGATTATGATGATGTAAGACACAGGTAGAAAAAAGGTAACACAGGAAGAGGAAAAATAAAAAGATGACATAGCAGAAGAGAAGAAATAGAAATGTAGAACAAAAGAAATAAAGTTTCAATTAAAAAAGGAAAAAAGAAAGAGAAAGGAATAAAGAAGAAAAAAATGAGAACAAAATGACAAAGAGTAATTGTTAAAAGCAGAATGAAGTAAAGAATGAAGCAAAGAATGAAGCAAAGAATGAAGCAAAGAATGAAGTAAAGAATGAATACAAGTGAAAGTATGGCAAGAAGACAATCTCAATGGAGCAATAACAAGAAAAAGGGGAAGATAAGTAGATGTTAAAAGGAAACAAGGAATAGGTTAAAAAATATAAAGACTGAAAAAGATAAAAAAAAGAAAAAACATTAAATGTTAGAAAAAAGGCATTGCTTCTGGAAGATGGGAATCATTATTATTTATTTATATTTTGGTCAAATATCCTCATGGAATGGTAATTATATTGCTTGGTGCCAGAGAACCTGCTACAAGACAATATAAAATATTGAAAAGTTTGCCAAACAAGAATTAATGGCAAACAAACATAAATTTAGGAATTGTGCAAAGCATTTTCTTTGGAAATTCTTCAACCAATGGGCTCAAGTGTTTTTTTTTTTTATCTCCAAGAAAATGTCAGTGTGTTCTATCCATCTAGATGATTTCCTCCAGGAATCAGTTTGAATCAAAGTGGGATCAAACTTTTAAAAACTGTATGGGAAACAAAATTGGTTGCAGGGTATCAACAAGTCCTCTATGCAGAAATTAACCATCCTATTGCGTGCATAAGCTGTTGGAGACAACTAACTTATTTTAAACTTGTTCATATCTATAATTTTTGTTTTAAATTTTGAAATGAAAACTTATCATCATCATTATAATTATCATCACTCCTATGGCTGAGTAAATATGCAGTTTCACAAATGTTCAATATGTGTAACACCTGTGATACAACACACATCAAGTCATTAGTCCAGCTCCTGCCAAACATGCTGTAGTATGTCTTGCATAACATTCTTTAGCCCCCTCATTGATTCTGACCTTGATCAATACAGTTGTCTTTGATCATTGGTTTCACTTACACTTCTAATCAAACTCAGAAATAAAATATATTCATCAATTTTGCTTAATAATTATCCCAAAGAAAGAATTGTGATGCTATCAATTAGGATATGCTAAAGAAAATCTATAAAATTCTTCCTTTAATTGTTATCAACTTTTCTTAACTTCATGACAAAATCATATACTGACATTGATATGATCTATGGTAAGGACAAAATCTTCTATCAGTGACATAACTTTTATTACTGTATATAATAATTGTTCTATTTTATTATAAGTGAAATGAAAGTTATCTTGAATGACCACTCTTCTAGATCTTTTTGCATTAATTCAGGTATCCCCAAGGGCTCTATCCTTGGACCCATGTTGTTCCTAATTTTTATCAATGACCTTCATGATGGCATCAGTTCTCAGCTTGGTATCTATCCTGATGGCACAACCATTTATTCCTGTCTTAATAATAAGTCTGAGCAGTACAATATGGTTAAACTGGTAGCTGATCTCAAAAATGATCTACTTTGTGTTGTCAGCTGTCAAATTGTCAAATTTTAACACCTTTAAAACAAAGCTACTCTTTTTACCTTCCATCAGCATGGCTGATGCTAACCTCCAGGAGAGTGATTCATTGCACCTTCTCTGGCTAACATTTTCTGTTGACATGAGACGGAAAGATTATATCGAATCACTTGCTACATCTGCTGCTAGGAAAGTCACACTAGACAATTTTTTCTCATAAGAATCTATGTTTATCTGTCTATATTTCTGAGATGAGGTATTGTAATTATTTATATTGTTCAGACTATTGTCCTCATCTTTTTTTGCCATATTCGCAATGTTTCAGCCATTGTATACTCCGGCCTTCTTCAGGGAATTGGAATTTCAAATTGAACCCTTTATTTTGTCTATTTTCTTTATTTTGTTCTATTTTCACTTGCCATGACTTTTCCAGATATCTCAGTTATCTCCCTTTAACTCAACTCTCCACGTTTTGTTCACCTCTGCTGTGTTGACTTCATAACTCTTTGGGTCAAGTCACTGGGTCCAACCAACGCTTTTATCCACTGGGCCATAGTGCATGAATTTTTGGGACTTAATGTCTCTATATATTTAAAGATTCTTGATAAAATCCAAAGAAGTTTCCGATATTGTTTCTGACCTGGGGTATCTTGCCTTCAGTCACTTTCCCACAACCGTAATGTAGTTTCCCTGTACCTTTTCTATAAACACTTTCATGGTAATTGTTCTGATGAACTTTATGGTACCTAGACTTTATGAATTTAAGAATCTTTCTACAGTTGGAATGGCAAGTTATATGTCAACAGTTTCTTCTATCCTACTTCTCTCTTGTAGAACTCTTCTGGCTTCTCGCTTCCCAGTCAACTTTGATTTTCAAAAATTTAAATGCTTTCAATATGTTCTGTGAGTGCTCTCATGGCCTTCTTATGTGTCCAAATAATTGCAACTAACTTCTTCTGATTTTTATAGTTGCTATTTTCTGTGAGTGCTCTCTTAGCCTTCTTATGTGTCCCAATAATTGCAACTGACTCCTTCTGATTTTTATAGTTGCTATTTTCTGTGAGTGCTCTCTTAGCCTTCTTATGCATCCAAATAATTGCAACTGACTCCTTCTGATTTTTATAGTTGCTATTTTCTGTGAGTGCTCTCTTAGCCTTCTTATGTGTCCCAATAATTGCAACTGACACCTTCTGATTTTTATAGTCACTATTTTCCTTAAAACTTCCTCATTGCTCATATGTTCTGCCAATGTTATTCTTAGCATTTGTCAATAGCACTACATCTCTGTCGATTAACATATCTTCTTTATCTGAGAAGAGATTATCCAGCATTCATTGCCATATAGGAGATATTATATAACAATTCAGCTGCTTTTTCCGAACAAAATTTTCTTATCTCTTAATACTTTGCTTAATTTCTGGAAGGTATTTCCATATATGCTTTCAGATTTGGAAGAATCTCAACACCATCAATCTGTTTGAACTCCAGCTATGGGGCTACCAATTGTAATAACATTTTATTATAATGATGCTTGTCTCTCCCTTATTTAGCACAACCATTTACGCCCTGCCATTCTTCATAAATAATGGACTATTCTGATTTCATCACATAGAACGACTGAAAAGATCTATCAGAGATGCTACTTCGTTTCAGTGAGGAAAGAAACAAGGGAAGATAGAAGTGTTTCAGTGAAACAGAAAAAGTTGTCAATCTCAAATCTTTTCATTTGTACTCCTTAAACCACTTACTAAAACAATAAGCATTATTCTTATTTATAATTGTTATTGCAATATTTTGTTAAAGTTGTTAAGCTCAAATATTTAACAATGTGATAGAGGAATTTTTACAGATATTGTTTTAGATCTCATGATGAATCAACTATTAACTTAAGAATTAAGATTCATCAGAAAATTCAAATGAAAAGATATCTAATTTTCATGGGTTTTTCTAGTTCAGTTAAATGCCTTGATATTTTCAAGATAAGTAAATCTGACATGAAAGTCATGAAATTTTTTTATATATTTATATACAGAACAACATAATTCAGAAAAAGAGAAAAAATATATATTTGTGTAATTGCGTGTGTGTAGAGAGATAGAGAGAGAGAAGCACCATGTAGTTCAGTTGAGACTAAAATTTGTTTCATGCCTCTCCAGAAGACTTGTCCTGTCATTGTAGCATCTTGTGATTGAAGAGAGAAAAGAGAGAGAGAGAGAGAGTCCTTTTCCTTTATAGGGCTTTTATACAATGCCACCTGGCAGGCGTTAAACCTTCTGACAAACAAAGTTGGGTAATCCCACAGATTTCTGCATCCCATTTTCTGTTATCTGCTACTATACTACATATATACTAAGTTGGCCAGAAAGTTCTGACTCATTTAGAAAGTGGAAAGAAAACAACAGATCTTGATCTCTGTTTCCAAGGAGTACTGCATTTTGAGCTTCTTCCACACAGTCGCACCATAACTGTATTGCCAAAAGCTAGACTGCATGTACGACAAACTAAAGAAGTATCCTACTTTGGTTAATCGAGGTCAGGCTTTGTCAATGCGATGCTACACATTGTCAGGTTGACTAACGAGAAGTTCAAACAGATGGATGGTGTTGAGATTCTTCCACATCCACCATTCAGTCCCAATGCTGCTTCAAGTGACTATGACTATGGCTCAATGGCACACTTCCTCCACAACCAGCAATTCAACACTTTTGATGAAATGAAGGAAGTTTGTTTACAGTTTTTTGATTCAAATCCTGTGGACTGGTATCTGGAACAGATTTGGATGCTGGCTAATCACTGGCAGAAGATCATTGAGAATGATAGACTTTATTTTAAAGAATAAATGTTGGTGTTACACCATAAAATTTTAATGTTTTCTTTCTACTTCCTAAGTGAGTCAGGACTTACTGGCTGACCTTATATATTAGGTTGGTGCAAAAATAATGACGTAATAATGTCGTTTTTTGACGTTAAAAAATACGTCAAAAAACGACATTATTACGTCATTAATTTTGCACCAACCTAATATATATATATATATATATATATACTAGCTTAAAAGGTGCTCTATTGGGTGGCATTTAAGCTAGTTCCTGTGGAGGGCTCTTGATTGCCCCTTCATTAAAATAGGTAGGTAGGAATAGATGTGATAAGCAACTATAAACTATAGAAGAACTCAAAATGGATTGCTGCATTAAAGTATTACATTAATATTTAAGATTACCTATTAAAATTTCAACAATAATTGCAAGGAGTATTGCATTTAGAGTTTGTTCCACACAGTCCCGTCATTAACACTAAACTGTTTTGCTAGCAGCTAGACTGCATGTATGACAAACTAAAGGAGTACCTGCTTTGGTCAACTTAGTTCAGGCTTTGTTTCTGCCAGGTTGACTAAGGAGAAGTTCAAGCAGGTGACTATAGCCTAATCTGCTGAATGGCACACTTTCTCCTTGATCAGTGATTCAACACTTTTGATGAAGTGAAGGAAGCTTGTTTACTGTTTTTTGATTCAAAGAGAGCAGACTGGTATCTGGGATTGATTTGGATGCTGGCTGATCGCTGGCAGAAGATCATCAAGAATAATGGACTTTATTTTAAAGAATAAATGTTGGTGTTGTTCCATAAAATTTTGATGTTTTTTTCTGCTTCCTAAGTCAGGACTTTCTGGTAAACCTAATAGTTGAATTTCATGCTGAAAATATTAGGTTGGTGCAAAAAATAATGTTGTTTTCTCACATATGTTACTTTTATATATGATTTCATTTTTTGCAGGCTTTTCGACAGCATGGACAAAATTCAAATCCGCACGATTTTCTTGTTCCAGTTCAAACTAGGCCGAAAAGCTGCCGAGACAGCTCGTGATATCAATGATGCGTTTGGCCCAGGAACCACTAACGAACGTGTGGCACAACAGTGGTTCAAGAAATTTCGCAATGGTGACGAGAGACTCGAAGATGAAGACGGTCACGGCCGGCCGACTGCGGTTGATAACGAACATTTGAAAGCCTTAATTGAAACCGATCCTCACAAAACCACACGAGAAGTTGCTGTTGAACTCGAGTTCGACTACTCAACATTCGTTGGCCATTTAAAGCAAACAGGGAAGTCAAAAAAGTTGGATAAATGGGTGAACGATAATCAAAAAAATTGTCAAAAAACGACATTATTTTTGCACTAACCTAATAGCTTACAGGCTTGTACTCAACGAAACTTGTATATGCCTTTCTTCTCTCTCTCTCTTGCTCACTATCTCTTTCATTGATAAACTATATGTTTAATAGTACTATAACTAGATATATGGTCTACAAAGACACTACAGGTCTTTTATTCGGGTCAGTTTGACAGATTGCAAGGGTAAAATATATCCACAGTGACATTTTCAATTTAGTCAGCTTTCAATTTCAAAAACTCCCTGTCACTCTACTAAAAAAAAAACTTATTACTCATGGATGCAGAAATAAATTTAGCACATTGTCACAGACATAGGAAATTTCTGCTTTCACACTAAATTACCTAGAAAGAAAGTGTAGCTTCAATTTCCTGTGAAAATTTATTGCTGCTACACATCCCTATTGACAAGAATCATACATCTTTTTTTTTTTCTGATGAAAGATAAACATATGACAGCCTGTTACTGTTTAGTTTAGCTGTTCAAAAAAAATTTCTAGCTGAAGATAATATTGATATATAGATTTGTATAAGCTGAGTTAGGTTAATTGAATGACAATATGGAAAAAATATCTGACAATACATGTTTTGTTCTTAAAAGGAACTTTAAACTAATAATGCTTTTTATCAACAGAGTCGGTATCATATATTTTATCTGGATACACTATTTTTCTTTAATAAGATTTCTCTTGTTAAGAGAGGTGCAGGTTTGAATACTGCAGGAGAGAGCATATTTTTTTTTATAATATTTCTCTAATATTCAGGCCAGTAGACTGAAATAAATAAATATACTTTTTAATAAATAAATGGAGTAACTATTCAAATATAAATATACACTAACAATAAAGTGATAAAATCTGTCAGATTAATAAGCAAAAAAATCCATTACTCCTTTAGAAAAAAAAAAAAATATATATATATATATATATATATATATATATATATAAACTGCGTCTAGAGATTATATGCAAGTTATGAATTGGTATAAAGAGTTGCGTCTTTAATGTTAAAAGTCCTATTATGATGTTGTTTAGATTCTACTCAATATTATTAACTTAGATATATAGTGATAGAGAAAACTATTGTTTTTTGTTGGAAAAAATTTTACTAACAAAACAGACTAATTTGTTTATTTGCAACTATTTATTTAGATACTTTTACATTATTATACCTTGTAAAACTAATGTAAAAAAATAATATGAAAAGATTTTAGAACAAATTCATCAATTTCTTAAAAGAAAAACATAAAAAAATATTTTTATTTTAAAAATAAAAGATATATTAACAAAAAATAATAACCCCCACAAATTTATTGCACAATAACTCTTAGCAGCCTATTGTCAACATCTGATGTTAGATTTGCAATTTTAGCGGCTGGTAAGTTGTTTGCAGCAACTTTAACTGCCTCCCAGAGGTCACACTTGCTGTTGAATTGCCTTCCATTAGAATAAATATCTCTCTTGAGGATGCTCCACAGGTTCTCAATGGGATTCAAGTCACAGCTATTTGAAAGCCAGTCCATAAGAGAATCTTCAACAAATCCCTTTTCTGTCAACCAGGATTTAGTAAACTTTGACGCATGCGTTGTCTTGCATAAAGATCATATATCTACGCTTGTCTAAAGACTGGTTATCAAGCCATTCAAAGAAATATTGCTCTAGAAAATCACAGTAACTTTTGGAATTCATTTTAACCCCGTCTTTCAGTTTAAATGGACCCATGAGCTCATTACCAATAATCCGAGCCTATATCACGATCCCACTGCCACTTTGTTGGCGTTTAAAAAATTTTCTTGAGTCATGTTGCTTGCAAACCCATCCTCGAGCCCATCCATCGGGCCCATCGAGGGTGATCCTTGATTTGTCTGTAAAAAGCACTTTACTGACATCAGTTTTCATGTATTTTTTTGCCCACTGCAATCTTCTTTCCTTATGATTTTTGTTAAAATGGGTTTCTTTATTTGATTTTTTACATCAGCAAACTTCCTTAATGCTTTACACCTTGTTTCCCTTGACACCATAGGAACTCCAGCAGCCTCAAATATGAACGCACTTGACGTATTTGGGTTTCTTATTAATTCTCTTCGGATATGTGATAGATCTCGCTTTGTTAAATTCCTGAATTCAGCCTGAGACTTTTTTTTCCTTGGTTGAATTCCCATTTGACATTTTCTTGATTGTTCAATGATCCCTTTTCAAATCCTTAGAAATTTGAAGCGAAGACTTTCCTTTGCTAATTTCTTTGATTATATAGTTCTTTTCATTCATTGTTAGTTCTTTTTTACGAGCCATAATACTAAATTCTAGTTCTTGCAAATAATCTCTTGACACTGCAAATTGCTATAATTACTGAAAAAATACTAAATATCAATCTGAAATTGAAAATTGGAACTTAATTGCTTTCATGCTTACTTAAATATGTATAATAGTACTAATTATTTCATTGGATAACATATATCTATGAATTTTACATAAAATATTTGATAATACCTCTTTTGCATATAATCTCTAGACGCAGTTTATATAATATGAAAAAGTTTTTTCACTTAACTGAGCAGCTTTTCTGTCATGTTGACTTCAGAATTTTGTGGTCACATAGATATGTGATTATGCTTCAGTGTGACTAGTCCAACCAAAGTAGTATGACAAAAATACTGCACAGTATTAAGTGAAAAAACTTTTTTCATATTAATTCTATTAATGCTCTATCTCTCTCTTCGATATTGAGCACTCTACCACAAATCTTGCTTGCCTTAAATGCCTTTCTATCAGCAAACCTCTGAAAAATCAGCAATTTTGGCTTCAAAAACTGTCTCTTAAACTAACACTATATATTGTTTATATATATATATATATATATATATATATATATATAGATATAAACAATATATAAACTTTTGTATATCAAGAACAATTTTAGGGGAAAATACTATGACAAAGTAGAAAAGATTTCATGTGATGTGTTTTGTCCTTTCGGACTTCATCAGACTAATAAAGTGATGTTTATATTGATGCAAATCCACATGCGCATGAAAGAAAATGATTTAATTTGTCTGTTTAATGACACATCAACTCCTTATCAGTCATTTAATACCAAAATTTAATTTTCTTGGAAGATTTGAAGCAATAAAAATATGACATGTTATTCTGCTTTCACAGTTGAATACATGGTAGATGATACTCAGCTTTTGTCTATATATATGTTTGTGTGGACATAATTACTAAGGGGCAGTGATATGTGTCTTCTTTGTTGTAGTTTTGTTGAAGTTATATTTAAGAATACAGTTTGATTTCTTTAAGAAATTATAGGATATTATATGGATTAATGGCATGAAAGAATTCTTCCATGTTGGTTGCCTGGTTGGCTGGTTTTGTTTGGAGGCATATCAACCCTTATGGTTTTTTTAATATTGAAATATAAATATTTTGAATGGAATTGTATGCCATGAACTCCAGATAAAATATATTGCTGGTAATTTTGCTTTAAATATGTATTGTTGGTAAATTTTTTTTAAAATATATTGCTGGTATTTTTTAGTATAAAAATGTATTTTCTATACTTTCGTAGGGTTTTGTTTACTATTTTCTCATAGCTGGGACAATAACAGGTGCTAACACAGAGGGTTAGGTTGGATATGAGGACAACAGCAATTAAGAAGTGAGTCCACACTCCTCAAAACCTCCAATCTCCCAATCAGAAGCCAAATCAGATGTAGTTTTTCATCATACCCAGAATATAATGAAGGGACAGGAATACTACAAAGGCTAATTATAATTTTACATTGAAAGCACTGAAGATTTAGGAATGCTTAGCAAGCTTATTTAATTTTTTTAAATGTTTGGCATCAGAAATATCTAGACATATCATTCAGCTTTCTATCACATTTTTTTATTGCTTTTAAATATACCCCATTTTAATAGCAGTCAGTTTGTCAAAAGATAAAGAAAATTGAAAACTAAATTGTTTAGCATCATGTGACCACTATAGAGCAATTAATGTGTCTTAATGAAAGATTAAAATAAAGATCTACTTTAAAAATTTGTGTGTATTAATACACAAATACTTATTAAAGTATTTAAAGTATAACAGGATAAAATTTCCTTCATAAGCAGTAGCGTAGGAATGTGTTTAAAGATTACAAAAATACTTACATACACAATCATGGATCTCCACAGAAACTTTTTCTTTATCTGTGAATTGCTATGATTTCTTTGAAAAGATTGTGGAGTTGTTTCTCATTTCCTTCTACTCGGCTTTGAATTCAGAGTAGTCATTTTCAAAATTGTTTTTGTGCTGTCTCTTTAGAACGTAGCCAATCATGGCTCTCCACTAAAACCTTTTCATTATCTCTGAATTACCATCAATTCTTGTAACAATAATAGTTCTCTGTTGTCTTTACCCCAGTTTTGAATTGCCATGCTCCTAGACTGGCTATCAATCTACCATGCTATTTGCCCCATAGCTGAGGAGAGTGACGATGGATTCATGACTTTCTCAAGTAACTGAACATAACAGACTACACTGTAATTTTCCATACTGATAATACTTAAACTACAAGCACCCTTTTATAGAAGTTAATGACTGATTTGATTTTTATGGCTTATCAACCCTCTGTGGGATTTTTAATGTCAAAACATATTTCAGATTGTAGAATGTCATTTACAGTACCCAGTGGTTCCCAAACTATTCTGGGTTGCTGCCTCTTGCATACCAAAATACAACTCTAACACTACCCCCCTCCAAATGTATAGTCAAACTTTGATTGGACTTTCTTGGTGCTGCTATTCTGTATCAAATGAGTATCTTTGCGTTTCCCATAATAATTGTTATATAAACGGGGAAAACTGTCAAAAGTGAAGGCAAAGATACATGTCAGGTACAATGGATGTGTGTGTGTGTATGTGTGTGAGTGTTATGGCTCAGATGTGCCATTGCCACCCTCTGGTTGCCCACTTTTTTTTCTTAACCTCCCTGAACTTTCCACTATTCCAAGAGGAGTGGTACTGCCCACTTTGGGAATCATAGGTCTACCCACTAAGTACTAACCAGGCTTGACATTGCTTAACTTTGGTAAAGAAAGACCAGTATTTTCAGTGAAATAGGAGTCAATGAGCCATAAAATTACATTAATGATAGATGACAAAAAAAAAAAAAAAAAAAAACTCCAGTACATCTTTTTCACAAATATATATGACAAATATAAAGTGTGGCTGAGTGGTTAAAACATTTGCTTTCCAACCCTGAGACCTGGGTTCGAATCCCATCATGGCCAATTTATTAGGAAAGTTACTTCTTGATGTTATCAGCTTGGGGAGGCAATCACAGCATATGGTGCCTTTGGAAAGTATCTGAAAATCATGCCACAGGTTGAGCCTTCTGAGTGAAATTTGGTGGACAGAACTATTTGGGAGCCATCAATGGTTTTCTTAGCACAGAGTTGCAAGTCATTGTGACTGAGGGTCTGAGAATACTGGCCTTGTTCAGACTCTTGATCATACCAGATAATGTTCTCTCTCCCAGAAACTGCAAGTAAGGTCTGCTCAGCATTGTTGCAGTATAAACCACTGATGGGCTCTGTGGGTGTTGAACAAACACAAATGTGCCTAAGCAGGTGTCTGCAACAGAGACTGGCTAGACGCCCTGGTAGACAGGCATATGAGTAGCCAGCCACCATGAGCTCTCTTGTAATTCAAAAAAGAACATCTTTGAAGTGCTGCACTCTGACTTTTATATCCTTATTTAATGAAAACACACACAAGGCCTATGCCAGGTTGTCGACAATCTGTCTTGTGAAAATTGATTATTTATTTAGACACTAATACTTCACTTGCCTGACCTAAGAACTTTTTGCCATCACTTTGTGGAGCATTTATGTCTACAGGATGTATGACTGAGACAATCAACTGTAACTAGTCTTGCTTTTTCTTTGATTATGTGTTTTTAAGGAAATTGATATAAGCTTGTTCATAACAAAAAGAACAAATTAAGAAAAAAATATGAGAAAATAAAGAATCATGGAAACTACCAAACCTCCTACAGAAGGCAGCAAAAAAAAAAAAAAAAGAAAGGACAAAGGGTAAACTACAAGAAGACCAAATGTATGATTATCAGCAAAAATATGAGCCCAGAATGCAAATTAGGGGTCGGGAATACTAAAATCAAGCAGGTACAGAGAAATAAATATCTGGGAAGTGTTCTAACAGAAGACAGAAAGTATGACGCTGCAATCTGAAGGTGTATTGGGATAGCGAAATATGCCTTACAAAAGCTAAGCAAAATATTAAAAACAAAAAAAGTACTATTACGTAATATCAGTCTTCCTATATGTCAGTGAATGTGATACATAGAAGAAGAAAAAAGGAGATTGAGTGAATGGATGGCGGAACAGTGCTTAGAAGAGATAATAAAAAGATAAAATTTATTAAGAGCTACAAAGGGTAGGAAATTGTGGAGAGCCATGATCGCCAATGTCTTGCAAGGATATGATACATAGAAGAAGAAAAAAGAGAATGAGTGAATGGATGGTGGAACAGGGTGTAGGAGAGATAACAAAAAGAGAAAATTTATTAAGAGCTAGAAAGAGCAGGAAACTGTGGAGAGCTATGGTCGCCTATGTCCTGAGTGGACACAGCACCTAAATAAGAACATCAAACTTGACTAATCCTTATCAAAAGAATATAAAAAAACAACATCAACAAATACCACCACCACTTTTCTCTTCATTTTATTTTGTCCTATTTTATTTTGTAGCTGAAGACCTTTCCACAACAGAATCAAGCAGCCCCCTTTCAGACGGTTTTACAGGTAGGTACTTACCAGTTAAACAAGTTTTTTCTCTTTTTAGTGACCAAAACAGAGGAGAGAAAGTGCGATACTGAGATCTGATGATGTATTGGGATGGCCAAAGATGCATTCCAAAAGCCAAGCAGAGTATTTAGAGATAGAAAAATTTCATTGGAAAGTAAGAAATGAGTACTGAACTGTTATGTGATATCTGTCTTCCTGTATGCCAGCAAATGCTAGATAATCTCCTCAAAGATGAGGAAGAGTCTTGAAGCAACATAAATGTGGTCTGGCAGAAGAATGCTGGGGATAGCACAGACCAAACATGTGAGCAACAACAAGGTTTTAAAGAAAATGAAAACAAAAAGGAAATGTATATTTAACACCAGGAAGAGATAGATTTCTGGGACACATAATGAGAAAGGAAGGAAAGCTTAGAAAATATGATACTCATGGAACAGATTGAGGGAAAGAGAGACAGGGGAAAACACCATATAACATAATTGATGGTGTATGGCAGAACAGGGTTTGGGAGAAATAACAAAAAGACAGAACTTATTAAGAGCTAGAAGGGACAGGAAGAGGGCCATGATTTCCTATGTCCTGAAGGGACATGGTATATAAAAGAAAGAGGGTATGTAAATCAAATTGTGCTACAAGGTGGAAGGAAAAGGCAACATGAGAAACAGTTATAAAAAGACATTATCATTGAGATAAAGACTGAACTAAAAAAGTGAAAAAAAGTGAAGATACACTCGATAAATACAACACTAAAATTCTTACCTACTCATCATCCAACATATTTTCAGGAGCATAACATTCCTAGAAGTGCCACAGACTGCAATTATATCCATTTTATCTATCTTGTTCTATTAGTAGTATTTGTATAACTAACCTCAATAGTAGTTTTTATAGTAAAATCATTAACAATGTATTTATATCTAAATAAATAAACGGCATATTCTGTATGTCCGTTTGTGTGTCTGGAACTCCCTCTAACTTGGGCCACACTTCCTCTAACTAGACATATTATACCCTTTTGGAATCACGATTAAAAATCTGTCCCTCATCTGGTGCTTGTACAGCCATCATTTGTGTCCAGATGAGAAAGGAACAGTTAAAGAATCAAATTTTAAAATAACTGAAAAAAATTAGTGATTTTAAAAGTTTTTCATTTATATTGACTTTAAAGTAAGGCAAAAACTTTGTGAATTTAAAATGTTTTGTTTTAAATTCAGTTTAAAATATCTCCAAAACTTGGGAAATCAATTTTATTTCTTCAGCATGACAAGGAATGAAGATTAAAGTGAGAGGTTTCATGACATGAGGTTTTGAACCTTATTTACATTATTCGGACTATTGTCCTCATCTTTGTTGCCATATTTATCGGCCTTCTTCAGGTGGTTGGAATGTCGAACTGAACCCTTTATTTCACTCACTGGGGTAGACTGTTCTAGTTCCATGTTCAATGTTTGATGGATGTCAGTTATCAGTTATCTCCTGCTAATTTCCCTCTGAAAGTTCTCTACTGCCTTAACCGGGTATTGAACTCACACTATTTGGGTTTTGTCACTGGATCTAACCAACGCCTTTATCCACTGTGCCATGTGTCCTTGAGGACGTTGTGATAAATATGGTGACAAAGATGGGGACAATAGTCCGAATAATGTAAATAATGTACATAATACCTCATCTCAGAAATATAGACAGACTATGAGGTTTTGAAGTTCTGCAGAGTTTGTAATTTGAAGAACATTACTCAATTAAGGTTCCACGGAGTTTGTGGTTTGAAGAATTCAATTTTTGACCTGAATTGGAATTTTGGCCCAAATCAACTTTCACCCCAAATTGATCTTTTGACTAGAATTAGACTTATAGCCCGAATCAGAGTTAAAGTGAGTTTTTGAAGCTCTATAGAAGGAATTGATGAATTCAATGTTTTAAGCTAGTTATACATATAACATCCCACATCTGTCATTAACTCTTGTTAAGACTTTGAAAACACACAAAAATAAATAAATAAAATAAATTTTCAAATTCCCTCCACAACTAGAATTTTAACAATTCTAAAACCAGATTTTGTGCTACCATGCACTAATGTAATAGTGAGCACATCACATAACTTAACCAAAAAATATGAAATTTTGGCTTTTGTTTGAAGCATATCTCAGGTCTATATAAGAACAGACCAAAAGCCATTCGTGGAATACCCACAGTACATGTGGCACTTTCACTCACTTGCACCATGAAGAAAGACTTTAGATTCTTGGACCCATGCCATACAGAGAGATCAAAACAAGCAAAATAAAATACTTGTCAAAACACCCAACTATGCCCACCGCAGAAGAAGGAACATTCTTAGTAAGTTACTTCTACACACACACATATATATATATATATATATATATATATATGAAATCCAGTCCAGAATAGCCAAAGCCAGCACAGCATTCAGTAAACTTAAACATAGGTTATGGAACACCAAAGACATGTCTCTCAGAGTAAAGATCGACATATACAGATCAGTTGTTCTCTCAACCCTTCTCTATTGTGCTGAAACTTGAACCCTGTACCGCAAACACATAAATCAACTTGATGCCTTTCACATGCACAGTCTTCATGCCATATGTGATATAAAATTGGATGACAGGGTCAAGAATAGTACAATACTGAAGAAATGTAACAACATCACAGGTATTGAAACCATTCTCCGCAAAGATACAAGTTAGGTGGGCTGGTCATGTTGTGAGAATGGATGAGCATAGGCTTCCAAAAAAGGTGCTGTATTGACAACTACCAAACTCTAAGCGTTCAGCTGGAAGTCCAATCTTACGCTACAAAGATAAATTGAAAGACAACTCAAAACGTCTCAACTTTGATCTGAAAACCTGGGAAGCCCAAGCATCAAACTGAAATGAGTGATGTAAGACATGTTTCATTATGGGTTTTGAAGTCAGTAGATTGAAGCACCGTGATCAGCTTCATCAACCTCTGAAGCAGAGACGCCATCAAAATCCTGCTTTAACAAATTTCATCTGTCAGTGTGGCTTTATCACCCACAACAAAGCTGGGCTAGTATCACACTTAAGAAAGCACAAATGAAATATGTCTTTCCCTTACCTGATTTTCTCCACAATAGCCCCTGCTAGCATGCATAAGTGTAAAACAAAAGGCACCATCCAATGCTGACCCTCATTTATCGTTCACGATAAGAGAGTCTACCATATATATATATATATATATATATATATATATACACACACACACACACACACAGGTATACCTTGGGTTACATCATTCTGAGATGTCATTCTCAATTATACATCGTTTGTCAAAAAAAAGATGGAAAAATAAAAATCAAGTTTAAGTCATTTTATTTGAATTTACGCCTGTCTGCCACAAATATTGAAGACATAATATCACTAGAAAAACATTTAAAGCACATAAAATCATGTTACAGAACAATAAATAAGAATAAAAATATATGAAATCATATTAAAATACGTATATTTACAGAAAATGTTAATATAATCATCATAAATCCTAGAGAATGAAATATGAAAAAATCTGTGACTCTGTGTTGTCATCTTATTTAGTGGTCTTTAAGAGACCAATATTGGCATTTCCCACAATAGTTCCAATATTTACCATCTGGCATTGTTGCCAGCGCCACTCATGATTCTCGTAAAATTGAAACCCAGTTTCACTTAGGTATACGCACGATATACATCTGTTTATCACCTACTCTCTCATTCTCATTCATTTGTGACTTTATATTTTGCCCTAGTGGCTCCTAAGAAAATTCCTCATGCAAGTGCTGGACAATGATAAAATTCCATGAAAAAGGTTACATCAATTGTTTTATTTTTTGGAATGAATCAGACAACTGTATCGATGACTGTTCACAATAAGGATAAGATTTTGATACATATCAAATCTGATGCCCGAAGGATGAAGAATACTGTTATCAATAAGAAAAGAGGAGAAATCTTTGAAGAGATGGAACAACTTCTTTTTCTTTGAATTAATAGGTTGAATCATCAGCGTGCTGCTATTAGTCAAGAAATCATTCAAGCAAAAGCATTGTCTTTGCTTGAGGACCTGAACAAAAAATATCCAGATGAGAAAGATGTAGAGTTTAAAGCAAATCAAGGCTGGTTTATGAGATTTAAAGAATGAAGAAGTTATCACTCTATTAAGAAGCAAGATGAAGGTGCATCAGCTGACAAACAAGCAGCAGCTGATTTTCCTAAAGCATTGGCTAAGATCATCAAAGAAAATGGGTTTCTTCCTGAGCAGATTTTTAATATTGATGACACTCGATTATATTGGAATAAATTGCCAGACCATTCTTTCATTGCTAATGCTAAGTGTAAGGCTATATCACTGATAGTTTATTTTATTCAGAATACTGTAGGTACATATCATAAATACTGTAATATGCAATGGTGAATGCTTATTTGTGGTTTATAGTGTGATTATTTCGACTTAAGTCATTTTTCAACCTAAGTCGTGACCTCTGGAACCAATTAACAACTTATGGTGAGATAAACCTGTGTGTGTGTGTGAGTATATATATATATATATATATATATATATATATATCATGATTAAAATATTGTTTTATAGAATGATGGGTAAAAGTGATCAGTATCAAGGATGTAGCCTATGTAAATTTAAAAGTAAACTCTGAAGTCAACAATAAGTGGTGACAGTCTGTTTGATGCTTGGGCTGAAGATTGTGTTCAAGCATGAACAAGACTGTTGCCATTGTCTTGACCTCAGCATCCACTATTTTATTTTATAATGTCTATGTTATATAATAATATAATAATTGTGACCTCTGGAACCAATTAATGATATAGGGTGAGATATACCTATATACACATACACATACCATATTTCTGCTCTATAAGAAAACACTTTAAAAAAAATATACTTCTATAAATCTCCCAGCATCTTGTATTTCTGTGGTTTGATTTGGTTCTGGGTTCAAGCTATAGGTATAAATCTAAACACACTTATTCCCAATGATCCCAGAAAAAGGAACTTTCTTGGTGAGTTATTTCTACCCATATATGCATATATATATATATATATATTTAATGGGAGTCACATTTTTTAAATTAAAAGAGAAAGTAAATTACTAAGATTAAAATGTTTAGAAATTGCTTTAATCGCTAGATAATCCGCAGTAAATTTGTATCCAGGTTCTTACAACGCTTCATCATTCTTGTCAGATCTTCTGCTATCACAATGTGAGGTGGGATATTTAATAACAAAAGTGATGGAAATATAAGCAAAAAAAAAAAAACCCCAAAATACAAGAACCTAAATGAAATTGGCTCAATTATATATCCAAAAGGTAAATTTTAAAATAAAACTTTTTAATCTAAAATTCTCAACATCCTATTTTCCTTCATGCCCACATATAATCACATCAATGTAAACTTAGTCCAATGAAGTTCTAAACGACAAAACACGTCATACCAAAAAGTTCCCACTGTCATAGTTCTTTCCCCTAAAATATACATCTTCACACCTATATATATTATGCAATCACTCAGAAATCTGTACATACTGAGACACTTGTTTCTTCAGTATTTATATCTCTAGACTCTTTATGAACTCTCTCTAACAATTCTAAGAATACCTTTTCTCTTTCACTTAATTGTCAGCATTGCTGTTATTAAATTGTATTCACATTTGTTTGATGATGTGATACTCCTTATTTTGGGCATGCAAATTTTCATTGCCTCTTTCTTTCTCTCACTTGCTGTCAGCAGAAACATCACCTTACCTTTTCCCTTAACAAAATTAGCAGTTAACATCTTCATTTGGCCATCAAAACAAGGCCAACAACTCTTGAATTAATGACAGACACTTTCTGTCTGGTTTTCAATACTATGGGGAGTTTCACATATAATAAAAACAAAATTAAAATTAAAAGCAGTTGGTTCTTGAGGTGCACAAACTCAGTTTTACTCAGTGTGAATCTAAGATAGAAAGAATTTTGTTCATTTGCAAAAAACATTAAGAAAGGATATGAAGGCCTATTTAAAATATAGAATGTCTAATAAAAAATTAAGATAGGCAGAGAAAAATGTTCATGTGAAAGTGAGCACTTCTATAAGTTGATAAAGTTAAAAAAAAATGTCCTAGGTCGAGAAATACAATAAAAATTCACATACTGTTGTTAATGTTCTGACTTACCAGCGATTGATAGGTCAATCATACTAGTGAAGTACCTATTGTAGAATGAGTACTAAATGCTGAATTATGGTAGGAGGATGTACCTTTGCAGAAGACTTGATCTGCTTGATGGCAGTTTGAGAAAAAAATTGTCAGTTTTTTTTAGTTTTGGTATGTTAACGAGATTTTTTTTCAGAGTCTAAACTTCTTATTCTCAGCTGAAAATGTTAATTGATATGATTGACCCAATCTGTTCTGACTACCAACTTTGATAAGGTGTGAATGAATAGCAATTTTTAAAAATTGATGACCTTCTTTAAATTCTTGTTAGCAGGCTCACAAAATTATTTCTTCAAATTATCACAGATTTCAAATTCAATTCATTTGATTGGTGGAAAAATATTCTAATGGAGGAGTTTTCTTCTTAATCCTTTTTTTTTCTATTGCCCAGAGCCAAACATGGTATTGGCATCACCGTAAACATACTCAGAATCAAGACTTATCAAAAAACATTACGTTTGAAAACCTCATTAGCTAACAATGTCCTTACTCATAGATAGTAAAAATCAGAGGGGAAATTCTTATAATACATTATTATAATAAAATCATTAATAGCACTCTTTTTTTTTTTGCAGTAAGGTTCACCCTGTACAAGACCTGAGGGCCACTTGAGGTAGACGGTTACATTAAGATGCAGTATACAAATATTAGGTTGGCGCAAAAATAATGACATAATAATGTCGTTTTTTGTCGTTAAAAAAATATGTCAAAAAAAGACATTATTACGTCATTATTTTTGCACCAACCTAATAGGAAGAAGATAACGATTAATCTAGAGTTGAACAGGTTAAGATTTTAGTGACTGGGGAAACATCCTCTTGGGAGTTGATTCCATAGGACAGTGATTCATTAGAAGCTGTTTAAGTGGAAATTACTTCTCAGCCAAAGAATATAGAGGTATTGTGTGTAGTTTGCTACAATGCAAATGGTCCCTAGCCATGAATGTTAGAATTGATAGAACCAAGGAATATAGTTCATCCAAGCAGTTTCCATATTCTCTCAGAAAGCTCTGCATCAAATCCTGACTACTAATAATGACTTTCTTTTGTCATTGTCAATGCATATCTATAGTAAAAATCATTAATAATGAATTTCCATTATATATATCAAAGGATGCTGAAGGTTCTGGATCTGGCCAAGAAACCCTTAAAAAAACATTGATATTTGGATAGATTTGGGGAAGTGATTCAAACAAAGTGGTTTTCACTTAACAGTAAGGCTTATATTCATTCCTGACCACTGACAATCCCTTGCTTATTTATTTACTGTGCATTTTCATATTAGAACCAGTAGCCTTGCATTTCCATTATAAATATAATATCCATATTCTATTAATAATGATGACTTTTTCATGACCGCTGACAATCACTTTGTGAAACTTAATATACTTAACTAAATACTAAAACTTTCTGAAAAAAAATCTTAGATAAAAAATAGTAACATTTTATGCCCGATAGCCAATTATTTTTCCTATCACCAAAAACATTTAGTTTGTGCAAAAATTTCTAAAGTTATGCTGAAACAATGAAGCCTAGCATTAAAAATAAAAGTAAAGTCTGTAGTCAGTGATAGAAAAATGAAAATTTGCATAATCAATTATTGTTTCATTTTAACTGCCTTGTCACCAGAATCTGATGTTTTTCTACAGACAGAATTCATTAGAGTGAAAGTAAATTTTGAAAGACAACACTGAATTCAAAAACTATATGTAGCCCTGGTGAGGTATATACCTCACGGATAAAGAAAAGGATAATGGAGTTCATCATGACTATGATCTTGACTGCCATCCATCAGGTAGGATAGTTTGCATGTATAATCATTATCTTTCTCTACCAAAGATCAGAGTGTAGTATCTGCTATTCAATTATTGTTTCATTTTGTCTGCTCTATCACCAGAATCTGATGTCTTTCAACAAACAGAATTCATTAGAGTGAATGTAAACTTTGAAGGACGACACTGAATTCAAAAACCATATGTAGTACTGGTGAGTTACATACATCACAGTCATGGAAAGGATAATGACGTTCATAATGTCTTGACTGCAGTCTATAAGATAGGATAAATCCTACTTATGGTATTTTTTGTGTGTCATTTTATTTTCGGATGTAGGCGATCATGACTCTCCACAACTTCCTGTCTTTTGTTGCTCTGACTGAGTTACCCAGAGGTCTTGTCAGTCACAAGTCAAACAGCGACCTGCCTGACTCGAAACAGTTAGGTATTTAACACGTCCCCCACTGAGATGAGATGTGACACAAGGTTGAGATTTCTGTGGGGAACCTGAGTGTTTCCACTCTGGCCACTGGTAAAAATTTACTCAGTTCCCACATTCACAGGATTGGCTACAATTATTTTCTGTTTTTCTCAGACAAATCTCGGTCTGTAGACCGAGCCCTCTATGCCTGAGGACAAAAGTTTTGTCAGTCACAAGCCAGGCAGTAAACTGCCTGACTCAAAATGGCTATGTATTTACCCAGTCTCCCCACTGTACACAAGATGTGACACAAAGTCGAGTTTAATGTGTGGAACCCGAGCATGTACAAGCAGGCCAATGGTCAAAATATACCCATCCTTTGCAAAAGCAGGCTCAGGTACATTATTCAGCTAAGTTTCTATCTGAAGTTAGAGCTCTGAGTCACCCTCTACCTGAAGTCAGAGGTCTTGTCAGTCACAAGCCAGACAGCAAACTACCCAACTCAAAATGGCTAAGGATTTACCAAACCTTACTACAAGGCAGTGGGAGGATTTCGACCCCATAAGCTCAGGTTAAAATTACCCTTAGACCCTGCATATATGTGGCCAGGTTTGTCTATGAGACTCTGTCCTTAGGCATAGCCTTGTCTGGCTTTCTTACAAACTACCCTCATTTTCTTTGTACTCATTTTGTGAGATATAATTTCCACATGAGCAGCTTCTTCCAATGAACCAGTGCTTTATAGAAACAACTTCCAAGAGAATGTTTCCTCGATCACTACAATTTTAACCTGTTCAAGTCTAGGGTTAACCATTATCTTCCTGACATATCTCCATAAACTATGCCTTTTACTCTGTAACCCTCTACCTCAAGTGGCTCTTGGGTCTTGTACAGGGTAAACAATATTGTAAAAAAAATTGAAAAAATCTGATGTTCTCATCTTTGCTGTTATTATTACAACACTTTTTCCATTGTGCCGTCAGGCTCATTTAGGGGTCTGTTGATCCACATAACCCTCAGAGAATTTCAAACTCAACCCTTCATTTAATTTAAAGAGGTAAATTGTTCTCAAACTATTGTTCATGTCTAGGGATATCTTTTGAGTATTGCTCAGATATTGTTCACCATATTTCCACTAAGTCTAAGTGTGCACTTATGTTTTTTCTAATGTTCAACCAATGCAAGGCCCAAGAGCCACTCAAAGTAGAGGGTTACTGTGTGGTGTTAGCATAAAAAAGGGTGAGAAATGAAGTTCTTGGGGCTATTCTGGAAAGATAACTCTGGACTTGAAGAGGTTAAGATTTAATTAGTAGGTGTACTCAGATCAATACACACCTGATGAAGGCCAGAGAGTACAACGGCCTAAATGTTATAATAAAAATAACAAAGATAAGGACAATAGTCTGGATATAAATAATGTAAATAATGATAACTCCTCATCCCAGAAATTCAGACAAATATCTCAGAGTTTGGAGATGTTAGAAGTATAGTGTGGAAGTAAACTTTAGAAGGAACCGGAAACCTAATTCTAGAAAGGAAACAAGGGATAAGCCTTTACTTCTGTTCAAAACACAGGGGAGGAGTGTGAACTGGGTGATAGGTGAACCTATCTTTATTTCTGTATTATTATCACAACATTTTAGCCATTATGACCTCCAGGTTTTTTCAAGTATCTGTTCCATGAGACAATAACCTAATGGTTTATGGCATTGATTTTTTTATTTACACTATTTACATTGTTGTCCTCATCTTTATTGCTATATTAATGATGTTTCAGCCATTGTACACTACAACCTTCTTCAGGTGATATACACTGGAATTTCAAACTGAACATAAGAACACATGGGCCAGTGGATCAAAGCGTTGGTTTAGTAATTCAAAAAGTGACTTGACCCAAAAGAGTTGCGAGTTCAATACCTGGCTCCAGCAGAGGAAGAAAAACCTTGAAGAGTTGAGTTACTAAAGGGAAATGACTGAAACTGAGATATCCAAAAAGGCATGGCATGAAGAATTAGAATAATCTGCCCCTGGGGATTAAATAACAGGTTCGGTTCTAAATTCCAACGTATATCACCTGAAGAAGGTCGAAGTAGACAACAGCCGAAACATTGCGAATATGTCAATAAAAATAGACAACAGTCCAAATGATGTAAATAGTGTAAATAAATGAATAAATTATCAAAGTGAACTTCTCTCTTGCTAGACAGACTCCTACTACATTTAAAATTTAATTTAAGCTTTTTCTTCAGTTAATCTATCAGCCAGAGATTATTGTTAAACAATTTCCCAGCATACAGTGACACACAGAACTCTTGAAACAGGATTTTTTAATAAAATTATGAAGTTGAATTTCCTGTGTATTTTATCAATTCAGTGAAATTCTTGTATACTGAGAGCTTGTCTACCCTTACTGCTTGAACTTTTATATAGTCTATGCCTTAGCTATGCTAACTAGGCTGTTGTTTACATATTACTAAAAAATAATAATTCATAATATTACTACTAACCTAAAACTTCATCTTAATATATTATTGTTACCTATATATAAAAAAGAAAGATTGTGTCGGTATGTATGTTTGTTTGTGTAATAACAGAGTGTACATCTTTTTAATAACAAACTCCCTTTTTACCCACTTCTTTCAAATTCGGGTGAACTGAGGAAAAAAATGGAAAGATATTTGCTTGCCTTAGTTAAAAGAAAACTAAGTTCAAAGTGATTGACTGGTGAATTGAAAAAAAAGACTAAACAAAAATGTTGTATATATAAAAGAAAAATTGTACCTCTATGTATGTATGTTTGTTTGCACAATGACTGAGAGCACATTTTTTTTATAAAGAAAAACTGATGGAGAATAGTAAATGATATATTAAAAAATTAATTAAAAAATGATCAAAAATAAAAAAAATTAATAAAGAATAATAAAAATAATAAAAAATAATAACATAATAAAAAAAGAAAAATATAAACAAGAAGGATAATAAAAACAAACAATCTACAATCAAACAACCAGCTACCAAAAATCAGCTTTGAATTGTAACATACAAAACCCAATAAAACTAAGACATTATTAGATTAGAAAAACATTTAATTGCTTTTATGAATAATATATCTTAAGGTTAAAGATAATATTGTTGGAAGCCAAAAAATTTTCTAATGTATTTTTACAAGAATTGTTTTCTTTTTTTTTAAATTTTAATTACAATAACTTATAAAGTTGTTAAATCTTTTAAAATTCACTTTCAATGTACTGTTATTACATAAATAAAATTTTTTTTACTAATCATAAATCTAAAAGCTTATTACAATCTGTAAACAGCCAGTATTTAAAAAAAGAATTTTACATTGTTTCTGGATGTGTATAAGCATGCTTTTTTTAAAAGATAAATGTGTGAACAAAATAATTACACCCCTTAGCCACCCCTTTTAAATTCAGGTGAGTTGAGAAAAAAGATGTAAAGAAATTTGTGGGCTTGTGTGAAATTTTCTTTGGACTAATGAAAATTTTGAGTTCAAGAGATTGACCGATGAGCTGAAGTAAAAGACAAAACAAATTCATGTGCCTGTGTAAAATTTTCTTTACACCAATGAAAATGTCGTTTTTACAGGAATTAGTCATGGAGCCTAGAAAAAGAAAAGAAAATAGTGATCCTATGTGAAATCTGTTTTGATATAAAATAAGGAGAAAAATGAAATCAGCAACAGAAGAGTGTCTAAAGTCATGTGAAAAGTTCTTTTTGTGTTCACGCCTCCAGATTTTTGCCAGTGTCAAATTATTCGCTGATTACATTATCAGCCTTAACAAAGTGCTTGGCATTTCAAAGAACTTTATTTCAACCATCCAAGAAAGCTAAGTATTCCTTGTCATTACCATTCATCATTAATCTTCTTGGCATGGGTAAACCAACAATCCATTTTAACCCCAAAGTCCCACGCCACTATAGAACAACATCAATCAAGACTTTTAGCAATGCAACAGAAAGCAAATGAGTTCTCCAAGAACTCCAAGAAGACCTATGGAAGATATCAGAACCCAGAGAGAAACATATTTGCAGCTCAAAGTGCACAAAATTCTTTACACTATTTACATTATTCGGACTATTGTACTCATCTTTGTTGCCATATTTATCACAACATTTCCGCCGTTGTACACTCCGGCCTTCTTCAGGTGGTTGGAATGTCAAACTGAACCCTTTATTTCACTCGCTGGGGTAGACTGTTCTAGTTCCACATACCATGTCTAATGGATGTCAGTTATCAGTTATTGAACTTTTAAAGGCGTTGGTTAGATCCAGTAACAGGACCCAAAGAGTTGTAAGTTCAATACCTGATTAAGGTAGTGGAGAACTTGGAAAGGTGAATTAACAGGAGATAACTAATAACTGACATCCATTAAACATGGCACGTGGAACTAGAACAGTCTACCTCCAGCAAGCAAAATAAAGGGTTCAGTTCAACATTCCAACCACTTGAAGAAGGCCGGAGCATATAACGGCTAAAATGTTGTGATAAATATGGCAACAAAGATGAGGACAATAATCTGAATAATGGAAATAATATACATAATACCTCATCTCAGAAATATAGACAAAATTCTTTACAACAGGCAGTTGAAACTTCAGAACAAAGGGAAGAAAGACTGCAAGTGAAAAAAGCAGGAATGGCTGCAGAAGATCAGAGATGGGAAAGGCTTCAGGTGAAAAAAGTTAGGTCTGCTGCTCTGTGAGCAGCAGTAATTCCTAAGCAAAAACAGGAAAGGCTTCAGGTATCCAGAGCTAGGTTTGCTTCTTGCAGAGCAGCTGAGACTCTTAAGCAAAGACAGAAAAGATCTTAGGCTGCTCGAGCTAAGAAGGCTGGTAGCAGGGCAGTTGGGACTCATGAGAAAAGAGATTAAAGACTACAAGCCAGTAGAACCCAGAAGGATGCTCACAGACAAGCTGAAAAAGCAGCAGGCTAGCAAAACTAGGGAACGAAGGAGAGCTGCGCTTACCTGAACATAGTGGCACCATGTTGCCTTTAGTTATCATCCAAAGCATGACCACACTTCTGAAAAGAAAGTGACAATAGGCTCTATGTCTAAAGTCTGTAGTAAATGTGAAGCCAAGACGTTTGAGAGAAAAACTCCTGGAATGTGTTGTTCAAGTAGCAAAATCAGGATTCCATTATTGAAAGATCCACCAGAGCCTTTGAAGCTTATTCTTTCAGGCACCAGTCAAGAGTCCAAACACTTCTTGGAAAACATTAAGAAGTACAATTGTGCTTTTCAAATGACTTCATTCAGAGCTAATATTATTAGGGGAGGTGGTTTCATGCCCACTTTTAAAGTGCAGGGTCAGGTGTACGATAGGATAGGATGAATGAACAGCGACAATTTCTTCAGTAGTATTTTGTTGGCAACTTCCAAGAATAAGTGACAAGGCATAATTGTATTTCTCTTGGCACCAGGCTTAAACTTACACTGAGACTCCAAGAGATGATACATTGTAGAAATAGCTATGTCAAAAGCTTTAAATGTGCTCTGGAAAGTGCAGCTATTCACAACTTTAATGTGATCATTGATGCAGAGAAGCGGCCTACTGGACAGTATGTGTGATGGTTTAATGAACCTGCTGCAATGAAGTAGCAGTGGTTCTCCATGGTTGCCAATATAACAAGAGAAACATTGTTCTAAAACAATGGAACAACACACTTCAACAAATTAATGAGACACATAGATCTTATGATGCTCTTTAGTATCTTCTGCTATTTGTTAACGGGGAAGATGGTTACCAATTTGGCATTTTTAAAATTGTAATCCAAGCAATCCAGAGTATATGTTAAAGAAAGAAGTATTGTGTAAAGAATTCTATGCACACCGTTTTATGTCATGTGGCAACTCATTCAATCATCTTCATCTTGAGATCTTTTCCATAAATATACAGTTAATATGGCTGCTAAAATGAAGTCTGAGAGGCTGTTTACTTAGAAACGATCAAAAGCAACTGAGATCAGAGAATTATATTCATCTGGGTGATGCTGTAAACAATGATGCAGCACCTGGCAATCTTGGGCAGCTCTGCATTCTACCATCAAGCTTTACAGGAGGGCCTTGATACATGCATGAAAGGATGCAGGATGCCATGACCTATGTACAACACAATTGTTGGCCCGATCTTTTTGTAACCTTAAATGGAAATCAAAGTGGAAGGAGATTGAAGACAAACTTTTTCTCTAACAAAAGATAGACCTGATCTCGTTGCCAGAGTCTTTCACAGCAAGTTGGAGAAGCTCATGGATCAGATTAAAAAAGGGAAGTATTTGGGTCCATAAAGTGTGACATGTACACAATTGAGTGGCAAAAAAGGGGGTTACTACATGCTCACATTTTGCTTTGGCTGGCAACAAAAATTCACATGATAATCTCAGCAGAATTTCTAAGTCCATTGAGCTCTATGAAATTGTTAAAAGGAATATGGTACATGGTAAATCTGGGAAAGGCTTTAACTCAACTCACCAATCTAGAGAACAATGTATGCTCAAAGAAGTTTCCCAAGAGATTTCTTATGGAAACATGAGGTTGACAACTGGTTGATAGTACTCTATTGTCCCTTGCTGCCAAAGACATTTAATAAATATATTCATGTTGAGTTCTGCACTTTGGTGAAATCCATAAAGAATGTTCACAAGTACATCAACAAGGGATCAGATCTGGCCATATTTGGTTTGCTGCAGAAAAATAGTCAAATGGGCAGATACGTCAGTAGTAATGAGGCATTGTGGTACATGTTTGGCTTCCCACTACATGAAAGACTAGTGTGCAACTTGCAGCATATTTGGAAAACAGTCAACATGTCTATTTCACTGAAACAAATGCCATTTAGGTACCACATGCATCTAGTGATGTTACACTCACAGCTTTCTTTAAGCTGTACCAAGATGATACTTTTGTCCACGCACTTTTGTACTCCCAAGTGCCATCTTATTATGTCTGGAAAGACAAAAAAAGGAAAAAGTGCATTGATTGACAGATCAAGATGGCTTAATGACTGCCTCGGTAGAATGTACACTGTACATCCCAGCCAACATGAATGCTTTTATTTTTGTTTCATGAAGTTTGAAGCTCAACATCTTTCCAGGATCTTAAAAATGCAAACAGACTGGTTTGTACAATCTACTGAGAAGCATGCTTGAGCCAAAGTTTGCTTGAAGATGATGCCCAGTGAGATACAACAATGGTTGAGGCTATTATGCCACAATTCCCTGGGAATCTTAGGTTGCTCTTTGAAGTCCTATTGCAAAAATACAAAGTAAATGATCCTGCCTCTATGTATAGGGATAGCTTATCTGAAGTCTAACGACCAAGCCCAAATCCAATTTCCAGTTATGAAATAGATTTCAGTGATGAAATTACAACAGGGCATTAATTGTTATAGAAAACTATGTTGTTTCTATTGGAAGGAATATGTTATCGACATATGGGTAACCCAAAACTCATCAGACTAGGACTGATGCCTTATTCACAGAGAAGTTGAGAGAAACATTCTATGGCATCAATGCCCTGTGTGCATATGTTGATGAAAATGAGCAAAGATTGATCTGGACCAAATGAGAGCTTATGACACTGTTTCTGATAATATCCACTTCTTCAAAAGTTGAATGTTTTTCCTCGATGCTCCTGGATGGACAGGAAAGACATTTGTTACTAAGCTGCTTTTGGACATAGCTTTGGCAGTGACCTTATCTGTATTGCTGCAACTTTGCTACCTGGTGGCCAAACTGCACATTCAACCTTTAAGCTTCCATTGAATTTGACTTCATCCAATAATCCAATTTTCAAAACCTCTGAATTAGCCCAAGTGCTAAAAAGTTGCAGGTCCATTATATGGAATGAATGAACTATGGCACATATGGCAGCTCTCAAAGCATTGGACAAAACCATAAAAGACATTAGGGATTGTCAGTCGCCTATGGATGGTATAACACTCCTGCTATCTGGAGACTTTAGACAAACACTGCTCGTCATACCAAAAGTGGACAGTGCTGATGAAGTCAGAGCATATCTTAAATCTTCTCTATTGTGGCAACATATTTGAATGGTGACTGATCACAACTATTTGGAGATCAGCTGTCAGCTTCATTCTCCTGTAACATTTTGAGACTTGGCAATGGCAACATACATTTAGATGCCAATGGAGAGATGACCATTAGCCTGGTCTGCAATGTTGTCAATACTACTGATGAACTTAAGGCCAAGGTTTTCCCAAACGTCCAACATAATTACAAAAAATAAAATTGATTATGTGACATGGCAATACTGGCTCCAAAGAACAAAGCAGTTGACAGAATCAATGACCAACTCTTGAAGAAACATCTCATATCTACAGGTCAATGGATACCATTCCAGATCTGGAATAGGTGAAATTTCCAGTGAAATTTCTGAATTCTCTAGAACCTCCTGGACTACCTTCACATAGACTGGAACTCAAGATGGGGTTGCCTATAATGCTATTATGGAATCTGGGCCCACCAAGACTTTGTAATGGCACCAGACTGGTGGTTAAGAAGTTGATGACACATGTAATTGAGGCATTGGTCCTTAGTGCATATGGAAAAAGTGAAGATCTCTTTATTCCTAAGATTCGCCTTATTCCATCAGGTTCGGATATTCCGCTCACATTTAGGAGACTTCAGTTTCCAAAAGTAAGTTTTGCTATGTCTATTAACAAAGCACAAGGCCGAACTATATCAGTTACTGGACTACAGTTAGAAGAATTCTGTTTCTCTTATGAGCAGTTGTATGCTGGTTGTTCACATGTGTGAAGTAAAACCAATTTGTTTGTTTATGCTCCACAAGTAAAGACAAAGAATATTGTTTACCAAGAAGTATTGTAATGTAAAAACTGTTTGAAGATATTTTTGTGTTTGAATAAATTAATTTGAAGTTATATTGTTATAGATTTATTCTTAACTTTTTAAATCCCAGTCTGGTAACTCTGCTAGTATATTACACAAACACACACACACATATATATATATACATATATATGAGGAGGCACTGTGGAGTAATGGATAACGGCTTGGTTTGAGGAATCAGAGAGCCGAGTTCAAATTCCAGTTGAATCCATTAAATTCACTTACATGCTAATACCCTTGGGAAAGGTGTGAATCTTCTTCTCCCTCCAGCTATGGGTAAATAGCAGAACAGACAGGGTTCTATAACCTGGATGGCTACTGGTCTAGGAGAAGGACAACTCTGAATTCAAAACCTGCAGAGGGTCATTTGGGGACCCTGTGGCACATAGTGAACCAGGTCCCTGTATTCGGCCCTTCAAAAAGTGTGGATGGTCCTGCACTAAACCTTCACCACTATAATCAAATCTCATGTGCTGTTGTCAGGCTGTTGGTTTCCTATGAACTGATCTGCTTGACCCTCATATGTCTAATTCAACGGGAGAGTTGAGTGTAGTATATATATATATATATATATATATATATATATATATTGCATATGACAGCCAAAACATTGTGGATATGGCCATAAATATGAGAACAACTGACCGAACAATGTAGTGTAAATAGTTGCAATACCTCATCTCAGAAATACAGACAGATTGATTTTTTAATTTGACAATTAGTAATTGTGAGTTCAGTTCCTGGGTTGGGTAAAATAGACTGACTCAATGCAAACAGGCTGCGGCTTTACTACCCTTCTGTGTCTGCTATGAACACACTATCATCTGCATATCTAATGTTGTCCAGATTGTGTTAGGACTTCTAATTAATGATAAATGAGGTTCTTTTGTAAATGAAAGTCATGAGACAAGGGCAGAAGCTAAAAACATTTGTCATTTCTTATCTGAGACATCCAATATGCCAGATGGCACGAGAATTTTATCCAACCAATAGAATATCAAGATGAGAATTAACATTATTATACACTGATTTATCCTTACTACTATCTTTATCTTGGTTGTTATACTGACAAAGTTTCAACCATTGTAACAACCTGTCTTCTTCAGGTCTCATAATTAAAACCATGATCACCCATGTACAGGAAAGTCATGGCATATAGAAGAAGTTGTATTGGCATTTTTCGTAAGGAACATTACCATTTAAGAATTTTACATCAGAAAACATCATTGGAAATATCAAGGGAGGCTACTGACTACATTGTCAGAATATCTTAAAAACCCCAGAACTAAAATGATATCTTATTTAATATTATAATTATTTTCTTTTTTAAAATATGATTCCATCGTGACACAGAAATTTCTCTGTTTCAAACCTTAAACTAAAATTGTAAATTTAATTATAAAAATTAAACTTAAAATCCAGAGTTTCATTCCATTGTCAAGCAATGTTAAGAATAATGTTCTAAGAAATTTACTTAATTTATAAATGCAGACAATCTTAATATTTTGAATTGTTACGGTTAACATCACTTGACAATGGAACAAGACTCTGGATTTTAAGTTTAATTTTTATAAGAAAAAATTAAAAAGAAAATAATTATAATATTTTGCTTTACTGTTTGTATTGAGCACTGTTTTTTTTTTAAATAAAAATAATTGCTAAGAACACCAGATTATAAATCTTACTGTTCTTATTATTTTAATATATGTATCTTATTTAATATAATTTTTATTTTATTTTTTTTATAGATGACTTGTGAATTTAGAGTTTTTGTTTGTAATTAATATCGCATAAGATGTATGCATTATTGACCATTATGAATCTTATATTGGTAAGAATATTGTGTTTTTTAAGATATTATTTTATTGAACTTTGGTAAAATAAGTTAGTCTATGAGAGAGTGTTTGGGTAGCATAACCAACATAAACAGAATTTTGTATGAAGTTGCAAGTTGCATATAATATTTTGTATATTATGGTTTTGTATTGTGGGTTATTTTTCAGGATTGGTGTTATTAGTTATAAGACAGTAATATATCTTATTATCATCGGATTGATGGGAAATATGTTCCTATTTATGATATCCTAATTTCTTTATTAGATGACTGTATTGGTCATTCTAGAAGTTTTTGTCATTTATGTTGTCGTATTTATTCTTTGTTATCTACAATATCATAAAGTTGAATAATGTACATTTGAGTAGGAGTTTTTTTTTTATTTATACCTGTATTTTTATTTATACCTGTATTTTTATTTATACCTATATTTTTATTTATACCTGTATTACTCTGTGCTGTGATGTAATGGGTATTGACTTGGAATGAGAAAACAAAAAGTTTGAATTCCAGTCAAGTTTGTTATATTCAATTACAGACAAATACTCATGGGAAAAGTTTGAATCCATCTCTTCTCCCCCAGCAATGGATAACTAGCAGGACAGACTGGGTCCTATAGCCTTGGTTGTCTAACCTACCAAAGAAAGAAACAGTAACCTACTACTCAGTCATGAATGGAAAGAGACATGATCGCCCAAAAGTGTATTACATATGACACTTAAGAGAATGACTGATTACTGAATATAGCAGACAAGGAATATTTTATTAATCTTACTTATTATAAAATGCAGATTGTGTGTGTGTCTGTTTGTTTATATATTGGATCGTATTTCCTAAATTTTTCAACCGATTTCAACAAAATTTCACAGGGCTACATAAAATTACCCGGTGGTGGTTCTGACAGCACCAAAAATGGGAAAAACACAATTGTTTTTGCACAAAATCAATTTGAAAGCATGGGTAAGGCTATCACACCCGGTCGGAAGTTACTGCCGGCTACTCAAACGTCCGAATGCCATTAACTTCCAGTGACTCAGCGTGAACACCCAGACACCCCTAGTCTAGTAAACTGGATTTATCTGTAACCTTGGAAACATGAATTATGATTTTAGCTGTGTATTTAAAACCCAGTAATTTTAAAAGTTACTCCAAAATTCGCTTGAGGATGAAATGGAAATAATGTCTTTAATTTAATTACAAAATTAAATTCGAGGCTTTTAGCTTCCATTTTTGAAACATGGTTAGAACTGTGTAGTGAAAAAACCATATTTTATATCATAATTTATAATATTAATGCTCTGTAAATTTAGATTGAGCACTATTTTGTAAAAATAAAAATATCTATAAAACACTGGATTATATATCTTACTGTTCTTTCTTTTTATTTATATACATACATACAGATATGTAGATTTAATAGTGCAGCCAATAAAATTTGAAGAATAAAAAGCCAACAAAATGATAACAATATTGACAAAAAGATTGATGGTATTTATTATATATTAGCCTTGAAACATAAAAAAAAAGATTTTCAAGTCAGAATTTTCAGACGCACCTGTATCTTTTTTCCACAAGATGAGGAATAAACAAGGAAGTGGGACTCATTCTTCTGATAAATGCTGTTATTGTTGGTTACAGAGACCCCTGTGGAAATTATATTCTCTGAGTAAACCCAAATCCCTGTCTGATCCCTCAATGTATGATTTTATTTTGAAAATATATGAAAATTTCAACCAATCTGCATCTGTCTTGTCAGCTGTTGAATGAAGATGCTAAAAGCATGCATCTGATGTCATCAATGCTATGGAATGGTTGGTTGTAGTGTGCAGTGATAGGGAAATTGCTGTTATCTTTTTTTATGGTTACTGAAATGAAGATGCAATTCTGTGCTTGTTTCTCCAACAAAATTCCCTTTTTTGCATTTGTGTCAGAAAAATATATGTTAGATATATATATATATATATATAAATCCATAAGTGGAAAGGATAATCCAAGTAAATCATTTTAATATAAAATATTAAAAAGATAGATCCATAAAGAGAGCTCAATGTATTGTATACAGAGCAATATGATATATATCAAAGGAAAAAAAACTTAACACATCTCAAAAAATCTGGTTTATTTCAGTAGGTAAGTTTTTAATACTAAAATTTTAAAAAATGGTTCAAATTTATCCAGACAATATGTAAAAAAGAAAATCTACAATGAATCACAAGAGCACAGGAAATAAGTCTAAACTAGAAAAATTTATCTGTGACTTTGTATTATTGAAGGGGAAGCAGATTGGTGTTGAAGTATATATTTTTAAACATGTCTGGATAAATTTAAACCATTTTGTAATTTTGGTATGATGAAACTGGTATTAAAAACTTACCTGCTGAAATAAATTTATTACAGATTTTTTGAGATGTGTAGAGATTTTCTCTGTGCAACATTTATTGTGGTCTAGGGACTAGCAAGAGTTTATGTGTATTAGAAAAGAAAGAGATTATTTTAAAAATAAATGTTGCATAAGATAATTGCATTTATCATCATCAGGCTGTAGTGTTTGTGATGTATTTATGTATATACTTTTATAAACCATGTCCCTGCAGGATGCCATTGATTATTGCTGAGATAGATAGCTATCAATGGACTGACATAGAGAGATATCAACAGACAGACATAGATATGAACAGAGATAGATAAACAGACAGATATGAACAGATTGAGATAGATAGATAGATATAAACAGATTGAACAATATGAACCAACTGACATAGATAGATATGAACAGATATATATAAATAGATATGAACAGACATAGATCGATAAATAGATATGAACAGATATAGATAAATAGATATGAACGGACTGACATAGATAGATAAATGTAAATGAACTGACTGACTTAGATATGAACAACTATGTCAGTCTAATTATATATATCTATCAATGTCAGTTCATGTCTATCTGACTGATATAGATAGAGAAATAGATATGAACAGACTGACAGATATAAATCAAGGTATATCTATCTTCCCAAAAATGTTTCTAATTTAGGACTACTATCAAAAATGTCTGCCCAAAATGACAAGTGAAACCATAACATTTTTCATATCTGCAAATAACTTCACATTTCTCTACTTCACTTATGTTTGTTTTGCAAAGAATTGTTTGCTTAACTTTTGCTAGATCTGTCCAATCTCTTAATGTAGAAATGACATTGGATTCTGCACTATCAAGCAAGATATCAGCATTTAATGTTAATGCTACAGTTTCAGACCATACTCTTAATGGTTTAAAAAAGGTATGTAGCTTAGGACTCCATCCAATACAACAAAGCCTGATTAGGATAATGAAAGATGCCTTCCAAAGGCTAAGCAAAGTATTAAGAAAGAGGGAAATTTCATTAGAAACAAAGAAAAGAGTACTGAACTCTTATCTAATATTGATCTTCCTCCTATATGACAGTGAATTCTGGGAAATCATCTCACTGATGAAGAAGAAGCTTGAGACAACAGAAGGTATGCATTATATAGAAGAAGAAGTAAATAAATGGCAGAACAGGAATTAGGAGAGATTACAAAAAGACAAAATTTATTAAGAGCTACAAAGTTCAAGAAATCGCGGAGAGCCATGATCGGGAACATCCTGAATGAACAAAGCACATAGAAGAAGTAGTAGCCATTATTCCATAATGTATATAGAGAATAAACTTAATATAAATTCAGTTTTTTCCTGTTGAGAATTTTTCTTTTTCTATGTTCTGTGTCCTTTCAGGAAGTTAATAATCAAGGCTCTATACAATTCCCTATTGTTTGTAACACAATAAATTTTGTCTTTTTGTTAACTTGCTTTGCCATCCATTTACATGAGATCACCGAGTAGGTTATGCATTGTTTTTCTCTGTCCCTTTTGACTTCACTCTGTTCTGTGAGTATCAAATTTCCCAAGCCCTCTTTCCTCATTATATGCCCTAGAAATTTCAACTGTCTCTTCCTGATTCTACATATGT
Source organism: Acanthosepion lycidas (assembly GCA_963932145.1). Classification (NCBI taxonomy): domain Eukaryota; kingdom Metazoa; phylum Mollusca; class Cephalopoda; order Sepiida; family Sepiidae; genus Acanthosepion; species Acanthosepion lycidas. The sequence continues at coordinate 47,140,308 of OZ010612.1, forward strand.
TTCCTTTTTGTTTCAATTTTCTTTGAAACCTCGTCATTGCTACATGTTCACTTCGTGGCATTCTCAGCATCCTTCTGTAGAACTACATTTCACTTCCTTCAAGTCTCTTCTTCATCTATAAGAAGGTTGTCCAGTGTTCACTGACATATAGGAGGATTGATATTACATAACACTTCAGTACATATTTCTCTGTTTCTAATGAAATTTTCCTTTTTCTTAATACATTGATTAACTTTTGGAAGGCTTCTTTCACTATCCTGATGTGCTTTCAGATTTCAGTGTTGCACTTTCCATCCTCTGTTAAAACACTTCCCAGATGTTTACATTTTTGTACTTGCTTGATTCTGGGATCTCCAATTTGATCATCAACCCTTTGCAGGTTATTTAATGCCAGAAAAGATATTTAGATTGTTAGAATTCTTTAAATCATAATGATTTAGTGATGCTAATCTTACTAAATGACCTATAGCTAGGGGCAAAAGAGGGGATTCATAGCTTTCCCAAGGGTATCTGCATGTAAGTGAATATAACGAACATAAATGGAATTAGAAATCAGCTCTCTAATTAACAATTCCAAGCCATTACCTACTACACTACCCACACATCCAACCTTAATGCACTTGGTATTCCAAAATGGTCACCCATCTAGGTACTGACCAGGCTTGACATTGCTTAACTTTGGTGATTGTATGTGAACCAGTGTTTCAGCATGATGTGGCTGTAAACCAAAAAAATAAATAAATAAATAAAAAACTACATAAAGTTAAAAAGAATCTTTGAAAGTAATCTGCACTGGAAAATGCCAGATTACCTTGCTGGTTATACAACCATATTTTCCATTTCTGAATTCAGCAAATATTTACCAGTAAAAATCAGTGGATTCTCAGATATTACTTTTTGATGCAGGCAGACATGGTGCTCCAAGTTCTGACAAAGACAGATTTCTTACCAATTTTCATTTATTGTTTGCTTTCTTTTTAACTGAAGAATCTTGAAAGAAAACTATTTTAACATTTTAGATTTGAGTCACCAATAGCATTTGAGATTTTCTTTTTTAGTAGGGGGGTGGCTGAACTACTATTTTGATGGAATTGAATTAGGCGTGCCAAGTTCATCCCTCACTTGATTCTGTTTTATTTTCAGGCTAATACCCTTGGAAAAGGCAAGTATCCATTTTCCTCCAGCTATGGGTTAAATAACTGGGCAGACTGTTTTCTCTTACCTAAAGGTGTCAACCAGTCTAAGAGAAAAGGGAGGGTAAGCTCCATCAGGCTATCTTGCCAAAGACACGCCACTGCTGCCATGGTTACAGTAAATATGGTGCTTCTATGACCTTAATGTGTTACTAGAAACACACATACATTGGTACATATTGTTTGAACTGTCATCTTCATCTTTATTGCCATATTCACAACATTGCAGCCGTTGTATGCTCCACACTTCTTCAGGTGATATGCATTGGAATTTCAGACTGAACACTTTATTTAGTCCACAGAGTTAGATTGTTCTAGTCCCATATGCCATGTATGTTTTGCTTATCTCAGATAATTCCCTGTTAGTAACTCAACTCTCCAAGATTTTGTTCACCTCTGCAGTGGCCAGGTATTGAACTCACAACCCATTAGGTCAAGTCACTCTTTGGATTACTCAAAAAATGCTTTTAACCATTGAGCCATATGTCCTTGGAGAGTTAATTTAGTAAAAGATAATTAACTCAAATTGAGATATCCAGAAAAGGTATCACACATGGAACTAAAACAATCTACTCCCATGGACTAAATAATGGTTTTGATTCAAAATTCCAACATATATCACCTGAAGAAAGCTGGAATGTACAATGTTGGAAACGTTGTGAATGTGGCAACAAAGATGAGGACAACGGTCTGAACTGTGTAAATAGTGTAAATAGTTGCAATACCTCATCTGAGAAGCATAGACAGATCCTGAAGAAGGCTAGAGCATACAACAGCCAAAACATCGTGAAAAGAGCCACAAAGATGAGGAAAACAGTCCAAACAATGTAAATAGTGTAAATAGTTACAATACCTCATCTGAGAAGCATAGACAGATCCTGAAGAAGGCTAGAGCATACAGCAGCCAAAACATCGTGAATAGAGCCACAAAGATGAGGAAAACAGTCCAAACAATATAAATAGTGTAAATAGTTACAATACCTCATCTGAGAAACATACACAGATCCTGAAGAAAGCTAGAGCATACAACAGCCAAAACATCGTGAATAGAGCCACAAAGATGAGGAAAACAGTCCAAACAATGTAAATAGTGTAAATAGTTACAATACCTCATCTGAGAAACATACACAGATCCTGAAGAAAGCTAGAGCATACAACAGCCAAAACATCGTGAATAGAGCCACAAAGATGAGGAAAACAGTCCAAACAATGTAAATAGTGTAAATAATTACAATACCTCATCTGAGAAACATACACAGATCCTGAAGAAAGCTAGAGCATACAGCAGCCAAAACATCGTGAATAGAGCCACAAAGATGAGGAAAACAGTCCAAACAATGTAAATAGTGTAAATAGTTACAATACCTCATCTGAGAAACATACACAGATCCTGAAGAAAGCTAGAGCATACAGCAGCCAAAACATCGTGAATAGAGCCACAAAGATGAGGAAAACAGTCCAAACAATGTAAATAGTGTAAATAGTTACAATACCTCATCTGAGAAACATACACAGATCCTGAAGAAAGCTAGAGCATACAGCAGCCAAAACATCGTGAATAGAGCCACAAAGATGAGGAAAACAGTCCAAACAATGTAAATAGTGTAAATAGTTACAATACCTCATCTGAGAAACATACACAGATCCTGAAGAAAGCTAGAGCATACAGCAGCCAAAACATCGTGAATAGAGCCACAAAGATGAGGAAAACAGTCCAAACAATGTAAATAGTGTAAATAGTTACAATACCTCATCTGAGAAGCATAGACAGATCCTGAAGAAGGCTAGAGCATACAACAGCCAAAACATCGTGAATAGAGCCACAAAGATGAGGAAAACAGTCCAAACAATGTAAATAGTGTAAATAGTTACAATACCTCATCTGAGAAGCATAGACAGATCCTGAAGAAGGCTAGAGCATACAACAGCCAAAACATCGTGAATAGAGCCACAAAGATGAGGAAAACAGTCCAAACAATGTAAATAGTGTAAATAGTTACAATACCTCATCTGAGAAGCATAGACAGATCCTGAAGAAGGCTAGAGCATACAACAGCCAAAACATCGTGAATAGAGCCACAAAGATGAGGAAAACAGTCCAAACAATGTAAATAGTGTAAATAGTTACAATACCTCATCTGAGAAGCATAGACAGATCCTGAAGAAGGCTAGAGCATACAACAGCCAAAACATCGTGAATAGAGCCACAAAGATGAGGAAAACAGTCCAAACAATGTAAATAGTGTAAATAGTTACAATACCTCATCTGAGAAGCATAGACAGATCCTGAAGAAGGCTAGAGCATACAGCAGCCAAAACATCGTGAATAGAGCCACAAAGATGAGGAAAACAGTCCAAACAATGTAAATAGTGTAAATAGTTACAATACCTCATCTGAGAAGCATAGACAGATCCTGAAGAAGGCTAGAGCATACAGCAGCCAAAACATCGTGAATAGAGCCACAAAGATGAGGAAAACAGTCCAAACAATGTAAATAGTGTAAATAGTTACAATACCTCATCTGAGAAGCATAGACAGATCCTGAAGAAGGCTAGAGCATACAACAGCCAAAACATCGTGAATAGAGCCACAAAGATGAGGAAAACAGTCCAAACAATGTAAATAGTGTAAATAGTTACAATACCTCATCTGAGAAGCATAGACAGATCCTGAAGAAGGCTAGAGCATACAACAGCCAAAACATCGTGAATAGAGCCACAAAGATGAGGAAAACAGTCCAAACAATGTAAATAGTGTAAATAGTTACAATACCTCATCTGAGAAGCATAGACAGATCCTGAAGAAGGCTAGAGCATACAGCAGCCAAAACATCGTGAATAGAGCCACAAAGATGAGGAAAACAGTCCAAACAATGTAAATAGTGTAAATAGTTACAATACCTCATCTGAGAAGCATAGACAGATCCTGAAGAAGGCTAGAGCATACAGCAGCCAAAACATCGTGAATAGAGCCACAAAGATGAGGAAAACAGTCCAAACAATGTAAATAGTGTAAATAGTTACAATACCTCATCTGAGAAGCATAGACAGATCCTGATGAAGGCTAGAGCATACAGCAGCCAAAACATCGTGAATAGAGCCACAAAGATGAGGAAAACAGTCCAAACAATGTAAATAGTGTAAATAGTTACAATACCTCATCTGAGAAGCATAGACAGATCCTGAAGAAGGCTAGAGCATACAACAGCCAAAACATCGTGAATAGAGCCACAAAGATGAGGAAAACAGTCCAAACAATGTAAATAGTGTAAATAGTTACAATACCTCATCTGAGAAGCATAGACAGATCCTGAAGAAGGCTAGAGCATACAGCAGCCAAAACATCGTGAATAGAGCCACAAAGATGAGGAAAACAGTCCAAACAATGTAAATAGTGTAAATAGTTACAATACCTCATCTGAGAAACATACACAGATCCTGAAGAAAGCTAGAGCATACAGCAGCCAAAACATCGTGAATAGAGCCACAAAGATGAGGAAAACAGTCCAAACAATGTAAATAGTGTAAATAGTTACAATACCTCATCTGAGAAACATACACAGATCCTGAAGAAAGCTAGAGCATACAGCAGCCAAAACATCGTGAATAGAGCCACAAAGATGAGGAAAACAGTCCAAACAATGTAAATAGTGTAAATAGTTACAATACCTCATCTGAGAAACATACACAGATCCTGAAGAAAGCTAGAGCATACAGCAGCCAAAACATCGTGAATAGAGCCACAAAGATGAGGAAAACAGTCCAAACAATGTAAATAGTGTAAATAGTTACAATACCTCATCTGAGAAACATACACAGATCCTGAAGAAAGCTAGAGCATACAGCAGCCAAAACATCGTGAATAGAGCCACAAAGATGAGGAAAACAGTCCAAACAATGTAAATAGTGTAAATAGTTACAATACCTCATCTGAGAAACATACACAGATCCTGAAGAAAGCTAGAGCATACAGCAGCCAAAACATCGTGAATAGAGCCACAAAGATGAGGAAAACAGTCCAAACAATGTAAATAGTGTAAATAGTTACAATACCTCATCTGAGAAACATACACAGATCCTGAAGAAAGCTAGAGCATACAGCAGCCAAAACATCGTGAATAGAGCCACAAAGATGAGGAAAACAGTCCAAACAATGTAAATAGTGTAAATAGTTACAATACCTCATCTGAGAAGCATAGACAGATCCTGAAGAAGGCTAGAGCATACAACAGCCAAAACATCGTGAATAGAGCCACAAAGATGAGGAAAACAGTCCAAACAATGTAAATAGTGTAAATAGTTACAATACCTCATCTGAGAAGCATAGACAGATCCTGAAGAAGGCTAGAGCATACAACAGCCAAAACATCGTGAATAGAGCCACAAAGATGAGGAAAACAGTCCAAACAATGTAAATAGTGTAAATAGTTACAATACCTCATCTGAGAAGCATAGACAGATCCTGAAGAAGGCTAGAGCATACAACAGCCAAAACATCGTGAATAGAGCCACAAAGATGAGGAAAACAGTCCAAACAATGTAAATAGTGTAAATAGTTACAATACCTCATCTGAGAAGCATAGACAGATCCTGAAGAAGGCTAGAGCATACAACAGCCAAAACATCGTGAATAGAGCCACAAAGATGAGGAAAACAGTCCAAACAATGTAAATAGTGTAAATAGTTACAATACCTCATCTGAGAAGCATAGACAGATCCTGAAGAAGGCTAGAGCATACAGCAGCCAAAACATCGTGAATAGAGCCACAAAGATGAGGAAAACAGTCCAAACAATGTAAATAGTGTAAATAGTTACAATACCTCATCTGAGAAGCATAGACAGATCCTGAAGAAGGCTAGAGCATACAGCAGCCAAAACATCGTGAATAGAGCCACAAAGATGAGGAAAACAGTCCAAACAATGTAAATAGTGTAAATAGTTACAATACCTCATCTGAGAAGCATAGACAGATCCTGAAGAAGGCTAGAGCATACAACAGCCAAAACATCGTGAATAGAGCCACAAAGATGAGGAAAACAGTCCAAACAATGTAAATAGTGTAAATAGTTACAATACCTCATCTGAGAAGCATAGACAGATCCTGAAGAAGGCTAGAGCATACAACAGCCAAAACATCGTGAATAGAGCCACAAAGATGAGGAAAACAGTCCAAACAATGTAAATAGTGTAAATAGTTACAATACCTCATCTGAGAAGCATAAACAGATCCTGAAGAAGGCTAGAGCATACAGCAGCCAAAACATCGTGAATAGAGCCACAAAGATGAGGAAAACAGTCCAAACAATGTAAATAGTGTAAATAGTTACAATACCTCATCTGAGAAGCATAGACAGATCCTGAAGAAGGCTAGAGCATACAACAGCCAAAACATCGTGAATAGAGCCACAAAGATGAGGAAAACAGTCCAAACAATGTAAATAGTGTAAATAGTTACAATACCTCATCTGAGAAGCATAGACAGATCCTGAAGAAGGCTAGAGCATACAACAGCCAAAACATCGTGAATAGAGCCACAAAGATGAGGAAAACAGTCCAAACAATGTAAATAGTGTAAATAGTTACAATACCTCATCTGAGAAGCATAGACAGATCCTGAAGAAGGCTAGAGCATACAACAGCCAAAACATCGTGAATAGAGCCACAAAGATGAGGAAAACAGTCCAAACAATGTAAATAGTGTAAATAGTTACAATACCTCATCTGAGAAGCATAGACAGATCCTGAAGAAGGCTAGAGCATACAGCAGCCAAAACATCGTGAATAGAGCCACAAAGATGAGGAAAACAGTCCAAACAATGTAAATAGTGTAAATAGTTACAATACCTCATCTGAGAAGCATAGACAGATCCTGAAGAAGGCTAGAGCATACAGCAGCCAAAACATCGTGAATAGAGCCACAAAGATGAGGAAAACAGTCCAAACAATGTAAATAGTGTAAATAGTTACAATACCTCATCTGAGAAGCATAGACAGATCCTGAAGAAGGCTAGAGCATACAACAGCCAAAACATCGTGAATAGAGCCACAAAGATGAGGAAAACAGTCCAAACAATGTAAATAGTGTAAATAGTTACAATACCTCATCTGAGAAGCATAGACAGATCCTGAAGAAGGCTAGAGCATACAACAGCCAAAACATCGTGAATAGAGCCACAAAGATGAGGAAAACAGTCCAAACAATGTAAATAGTGTAAATAGTTACAATACCTCATCTGAGAAGCATAAACAGACCCTGAAGAAGGCTAGAGCATACAGCAGCCAAAACATCGTGAATAGAGCCACAAAGATGAGGAAAACAGTCCAAACAATGTAAATAGTGTAAATAGTTACAATACCTCATCTGAGAAGCATAGACAGATCCTGAAGAAGGCTAGAGCATACAGCAGCCAAAACATCGTGAATAGAGCCACAAAGATGAGGAAAACAGTCCAAACAATGTAAATAGTGTAAATAGTTACAATACCTCATCTGAGAAGCATAGACAGATCCTGAAGAAGGCTAGAGCATACAGCAGCCAAAACATCGTGAATAGAGCCACAAAGATGAGGAAAACAGTCCAAACAATGTAAATAGTGTAAATAGTTACAATACCTCATCTGAGAAGCATAGACAGATCCTGAAGAAGGCTAGAGCATACAACAGCCAAAACATCGTGAATAGAGCCACAAAGATGAGGAAAACAGTCCAAACAATGTAAATAGTGTAAATAGTTACAATACCTCATCTGAGAAGCATAGACAGATCCTGAAGAAGGCTAGAGCATACAGCAGCCAAAACATCGTGAATAGAGCCACAAAGATGAGGAAAACAGTCCAAACAATGTAAATAGTGTAAATAGTTACAATACCTCATCTGAGAAACATACACAGATCCTGAAGAAAGCTAGAGCATACAGCAGCCAAAACATCGTGAATAGAGCCACAAAGATGAGGAAAACAGTCCAAACAATGTAAATAGTGTAAATAGTTACAATACCTCATCTGAGAAACATACACAGATCCTGAAGAAAGCTAGAGCATACAGCAGCCAAAACATCGTGAATAGAGCCACAAAGATGAGGAAAACAGTCCAAACAATGTAAATAGTGTAAATAGTTACAATACCTCATCTGAGAAACATACACAGATCCTGAAGAAAGCTAGAGCATACAGCAGCCAAAACATCGTGAATAGAGCCACAAAGATGAGGAAAACAGTCCAAACAATGTAAATAGTGTAAATAGTTACAATACCTCATCTGAGAAACATACACAGATCCTGAAGAAAGCTAGAGCATACAGCAGCCAAAACATCGTGAATAGAGCCACAAAGATGAGGAAAACAGTCCAAACAATGTAAATAGTGTAAATAGTTACAATACCTCATCTGAGAAACATACACAGATCCTGAAGAAAGCTAGAGCATACAGCAGCCAAAACATCGTGAATAGAGCCACAAAGATGAGGAAAACAGTCCAAACAATGTAAATAGTGTAAATAGTTACAATACCTCATCTGAGAAACATACACAGATCCTGAAGAAAGCTAGAGCATACAGCAGCCAAAACATCGTGAATAGAGCCACAAAGATGAGGAAAACAGTCCAAACAATGTAAATAGTGTAAATAGTTACAATACCTCATCTGAGAAGCATAGACAGATCCTGAAGAAGGCTAGAGCATACAACAGCCAAAACATTGTGAATAGAGCCACAAAGATGAGGAAAACAGTCCAAACAATGTAAATAGTGTAAATAGTTACAATACCTCATCTGAGAAGCATAGACAGATCCTGAAGAAGGCTAGAGCATACAACAGCCAAAACATTGTGAATAGAGCCACAAAGATGAGGAAAACAGTCCAAACAATGTAAATAGTGTAAATAGTTACAATACCTCATCTGAGAAGCATAGACAGATCCTGAAGAAGGCTAGAGCATACAACAGCCAAAACATCGTGAATAGAGCCACAAAGATGAGGAAAACAGTCCAAACAATGTAAATAGTGTAAATAGTTACAATACCTCATCTGAGAAGCATAGACAGATCCTGAAGAAGGCTAGAGCATACAACAGCCAAAACATCGTGAATAGAGCCACAAAGATGAGGAAAACAGTCCAAACAATGTAAATAGTGTAAATAGTTACAATACCTCATCTGAGAAGCATAGACAGATCCTGAAGAAGGCTAGAGCCTACAACAGCCAAAACATCGTGAATAGAGCCACAAAGATGAGGAAAACAGTCCAAACAATGTAAATAGTGTAAATAGTTACAATACCTCATCTGAGAAACATACACAGATCCTGAAGAAAGCTAGAGCATACAACAGCCAAAACATCGTGAATAGAGCCACAAAGATGAGGAAAACAGTCCAAACAATGTAAATAGTGTAAATAATTACAATACCTCATCTGAGAAGCATAGACAGATCCTGAAGAAGGCTAGAGCATACAACAGCCAAAACATCGTGAATAGAGCCACAAAGATGAGGAAAACAGTCCAAACAATGTAAATAGTGTAAATAGTTACAATACCTCATCTGAGAAGCATAGACAGATCCTGAAGAAGGCTAGAGCATACAACAGCCAAAACATCGTGAATAGAGCCACAAAGATGAGGAAAACAGTCCAAACAATGTAAATAGTGTAAATAGTTACAATACCTCATCTGAGAAGCATAGACAGATCCTGAAGAAGGCTAGAGCATACAACAGCCAAAACATCGTGAATAGAGCCACAAAGATGAGGAAAACAGTCCAAACAATGTAAATAGTGTAAATAGTTACAATACCTCATCTGAGAAACATACACAGATCCTGAAGAAAGCTAGAGCATACAACAGCCAAAACATCGTGAATAGAGCCACAAAGATGAGGAAAACAGTCCAAACAATGTAAATAGTGTAAATAGTTACAATACCTCATCTGAGAAGCATAGACAGATCCTGAAGAAGGCTAGAGCATACAACAGCCAAAACATCGTGAATAGAGCCACAAAGATGAGGAAAACAGTCCAAACAATGTAAATAGTGTAAATAGTTACAATACCTCATCTGAGAAGCATAGACAGATCCTGAAGAAGGCTAGAGCATACAACAGCCAAAACATCGTGAATAGAGCCACAAAGATGAGGAAAACAGTCCAAACAATGTAAATAGTGTAAATAGTTACAATACCTCATCTGAGAAGCATAGACAGATCCTGAAGAAGGCTAGAGCATACAACAGCCAAAACATCGTGAATAGAGCCACAAAGATGAGGAAAACAGTCCAAACAATGTAAATAGTGTAAATAGTTACAATACCTCATCTGAGAAGCATAGACAGATCCTGAAGAAGGCTAGAGCATACAACAGCCAAAACATCGTGAATAGAGCCACAAAGATGAGGAAAACAGTCCAAACAATGTAAATAGTGTAAATAGTTACAATACCTCATCTGAGAAACATACACAGATCCTGAAGAAAGCTAGAGCATACAACAGCCAAAACATCGTGAATAGAGCCACAAAGATGAGGAAAACAGTCCAAACAATGTAAATAGTGTAAATAGTTACAATACCTCATCTGAGAAGCATAGACAGATCCTGAAGAAGGCTAGAGCATACAACAGCCAAAACATCGTGAATAGAGCCACAAAGATGAGGAAAACAGTCCAAACAATGTAAATAGTGTAAATAGTTACAATACCTCATCTGAGAAGCATAGACAGATCCTGAAGAAGGCTAGAGCATACAACAGCCAAAACATCGTGAATAGAGCCACAAAGATGAGGAAAACAGTCCAAACAATGTAAATAGTGTAAATAGTTACAATACCTCATCTGAGAAACATACACAGATCCTGAAGAAAGCTAGAGCATACAACAGCCAAAACATCGTGAATAGAGCCACAAAGATGAGGAAAACAGTCCAAACAATGTAAATAGTGTAAATAGTTACAATACCTCATCTGAGAAACATACACAGATCCTGAAGAAAGCTAGAGCATACAGCAGCCAAAACATCGTGAATAGAGCCACAAAGATGAGGAAAACAGTCCAAACAATGTAAATAGTGTAAATAGTTACAATACCTCATCTGAGAAACATACACAGATCCTGAAGAAAGCTAGAGCATACAGCAGCCAAAACATCGTGAATAGAGCCACAAAGATGAGGAAAACAGTCCAAACAATGTAAATAGTGTAAATAGTTACAATACCTCATCTGAGAAACATACACAGATCCTGAAGAAAGCTAGAGCATACAGCAGCCAAAACATCGTGAATAGAGCCACAAAGATGAGGAAAACAGTCCAAACAATGTAAATAGTGTAAATAGTTACAATACCTCATCTGAGAAACATACACAGATCCTGAAGAAAGCTAGAGCATACAGCAGCCAAAACATCGTGAATAGAGCCACAAAGATGAGGAAAACAGTCCAAACAATGTAAATAGTGTAAATAGTTACAATACCTCATCTGAGAAGCATACACAGATCCTGAAGAAGGCTAGAGCATACAGCAGCCAAAACATCGTGAATAGAGCCACAAAGATGAGGAAAACAGTCCAAACAATGTAAATAGTGTAAATAGTTACAATACCTCATCTGAGAAGCATACACAGATCCTGAAGAAGGCTAGAGCATACAACAGCCAAAACATTGTGAATAGAGCCACAAAGATGAGGAAAACAGTCCAAACAATGTAAATAGTGTAAATAGTTACAATACCTCATCTGAGAAACATACACAGATCCTGAAGAAAGCTAGAGCATACAGCAGCCAAAACATCGTGAATAGAGCCACAAAGATGAGGAAAACAGTCCAAACAATGTAAATAGTGTAAATAGTTACAATACCTCATCTGAGAAGCATACACAGATCCTGAAGAAGGCTAGAGCATACAGCAGCCAAAACATCGTGAATAGAGCCACAAAGATGAGGAAAACAGTCCAAACAATGTAAATAGTGTAAATAGTTACAATACCTCATCTGAGAAGCATACACAGATCCTGAAGAAGGCTAGAGCATACAACAGCCAAAACATTGTGAATAGAGCCACAAAGATGAGGAAAACAGTCCAAACAATGTAAATAGTGTAAATAGTTACAATACCTCATCTGAGAAACATACACAGATCCTGAAGAAAGCTAGAGCATACAGCAGCCAAAACATCGTGAATAGAGCCACAAAGATGAGGAAAACAGTCCAAACAATGTAAATAGTGTAAATAGTTACAATACCTCATCTGAGAAGCATACACAGATCCTGAAGAAGGCTAGAGCATACAACAGCCAAAACATTGTGAATAGAGCCACAAAGATGAGGAAAACAGTCCAAACAATGTAAATAGTGTAAATAGTTACAATACCTCATCTGAGAAGCATACACAGATCCTGAAGAAGGCTAGAGCATACAGCAGCCAAAACATTGTGAATAGAGCCACAAAGATGAGGAAAACAGTCCAAACAATGTAAATAGTGTAAATAGTTACAATATCAGAAATATAAACAGGAGTTGTTTTTTTTTATTTCTGACATTAACTTTATTGAAAAAAATATTTACTGTTCCACTATCATCCGTCATCTTTATTTGGCCAACTTCACAATTCCAGAAGGTTTTTTTATCTTTCTAGGTCAAGAATAGTTCTATTTGTCTGTTTCTTTCTCCCCGTCATAAGCACAGTCATTAACAAAAGTTTGAGACCACTGGCTATTTTTTGATTTTTGTATTACCTTGTATCATATGAGATTGCATGATGCAATAACTTTTTTTTATTACATCAGCCAGTATCGACACCTCATGTATGGTAAAATTTTTTGTCATTGCCAAATTAGCAACAATTGCGATAGTAGTTGTGCAGGGAATTAGAATAGGTGAAAAAATCCTCAAAGGGCACAAATTATGGTTCTACACAATGAAGGCTATTCTGAACATGAAATTAGTGTAAAAGTAGTTTGTGGCAAAACAGCTGTGCACATAACTATTGTGAATTTTAGTGTGTAAATTACTCTTGAGTAGTTTGTAACAACCTATTTATCATCTCTCGGTTGAGTCTTTATCTTTGGGAAGAGTGAGCTCAGGGGCCATTCCATCAAAGGACAGATTCAGAATTGAGGAAAATTATACTGTGATATGCCCAACCTTGGAGAACAGCTGCCCAAGGCTGCACTCTCTCATTGTGTCAGAGAGAGGAATCGATGCTCACACTGAGGCCATTGCAACCAACAGGGCTATGGAAATTTTTGTTCCTAAGCTGGGTGTACGCACTTGGGCTCCCCACATTAAACCATCCTAACCTGGGAGTTGGGGAGTAAATACAAATTACTCTCTCTATTTATCATCTCTCAGTTGCATCTCTATTTTGGGGCAGAATATGCTCAGCGGCAGCTCCATCAAAGGACAGAGTCTCAACTGAGGAAAATTATACTGAGAGGTGCCCAGCCCCATGGAACAGTTGCCCAATGCTGAACCCTCTCATTGCATCAGAGAGAGGGATTGTTGCTCACACTGAGGCCATTGCAACCAATGGTTGCTTGTGCTTGGGCAATTTTTGTTCCTAGCACGGGTGTACACACTCAGGATCCCCACATTAAATCGATCTTGTGTCACAATCTGACCTTGTTGGGAGTTTGAGTAAATACAAATTACTATTGCGAATTCCTAAAATTCAGAGACATTTAGAGATAAGGAAAGAAGTTGACATCCAAGGAATACGCCTGCTAGAGATGATCTTTTGATGAAGTGCATTGCTACACAATCCCCAATAGGTTCTTGTAAAAAGATATATGCTACTGTGTTTGAAAATGGTACAAATGTCAGTTAAACATCATCTGATACTTGTTTGGTTTGAAATCATTCAAACTGGCTTGTAAACCATCACTAACTGCAGCTATGAAAATCCAAGCATCTGATATTTGCTAAATGACAAGAAACCTGGACAACTGAAGACTGGAGCAAAGTTCTTTTCCAATGAATTTACACTCCAACAATTTGTTATGCTATTTCTGCTATTTAAATTGTTCGGACAGTTGTTCTCATCTTTATTGCCACATTTCAGTCGGCCTGCTTCAGGTGACATTTGTTGGAATTTTGAACCAAACCCGTTATTTAGTCCATGGATAAAAGCATTGGTTGATTGACCCAATAAGTGATTTAACCTAAAGAGTTGTGAGTTCAATACCAGGTCACAGCAGAGAGAAGAAAAAGCTGGATAGTTGAGTTATCAAGGGGAATTAATTAAAACTGGGAGGCACCACCCATCTGGAAGAGCAGGACTCAAATTCTTGCCTCCAGGAACAATGAAGAATGGTGAATGGGAGGTGGAACTATTACAGGAGAAATTGGAACTGCATATTGCCATTCATCAGTGCATGATGAAACATCCTGCCACTGGTCAAAGATCATTCAGAATTTGTTGTAGACCATACCTATGAACACTAATGGATATGTCCCAATCACTCTTTGGTTGAGCATACAAGCTTGGAGAATGAATGTTAAACCCGGCCTTGTGCCACATGCAACCCTTGTGGGCTAAATATTCTTGTAGCATGCTTAAATTCATGCAATCAGGGCACTAAGAAGAATAGGTGATTAGAACAGTTGCCAAAGAACAGCTTAGATCTGAACCCAATTGAAAATTTATGGGAAATTGTTAAAAAAAAAAAAAAAGCTGCAGAAAAGCAATCTTCAAATACCAAAACACTGAGTGCAGCTATTAAAAGAGTCTGGATAAAAGAAATCTACCATAACAACTTGATTCTCAAAATGGTCTGCTGCATCCAGGCAGTAATCAAAAGCAAAATCATACAAAATATTGACTGCTTGATTTATTTTGCTTGAAATGTACAGAGAACATCCTCATGTACAAATTTGTGATAAAAATTGAATCAGTCTTTCAATTGTTATTAACTTTAAGATAATCAAATTACAAGAATTGTCATAAACTTTTGTTAATGACTGTATATGTAAGTGTTAATCTAATATCAGGTAAAAAAGAAACATATTCATATCTTTCCCTTCTACTTACTCCTGTCATGTTTCCACTATCTGTCCCAGGGTAGATATTAGCTAAACTCTGACTCACAAAACTGATTATAGAAAATGGAACACTCCATGTACATATATGCAAAATGTGTATATGTGTGTCTCAGGTTCTTGTCCAGAGACCAATATAAATTCAGCTGCTATCCAGCCAATTGTGACTAGCTTCCTCCTGTGTGAACATGTTTTTTGTAGGGGGTTGTTTGTTATTCATCAATATTCTGGACTATGTCCAGTCTCCTAATTTTCATGGAAGGTGATCACTCCACTTGACGGCTTTGAAATCCTGTGTACTTATTTGCTTATTTATCTATCAAGCCAATTACCCATGGCAGATTATTGACTAACTGGGAGCGGGGACCAAAATATCCAAACTCCATAGAACTAAGCAAGTCTAAATTTGGCACTTGAGACAAGAAACTGGCCAAGTATGTTTTATGATCAGATCACTTCAGGGTGATTAGCCCTCAAGAGCTTTTTTTTTTCTTTTTTTCTGTCCAACCAAATAGGAGAGTTACCTGATGCTCATTCATTTTGCTGCATTCAGTGTAAAAAAGAAATTTAACCCTTGTTACCAAAAATGCTTCCATCTCACCTGTCCAGATTAGACATGTTTATCTGGATTCACCAAACATTTGCAACCGTTGATTTCTATCCTCACCTTACATTAGATACGATCGTGGACTGAAAAGTTCACAGGCTAACTATAGAGTGATGCTAGAGCTGTGAAATCTTGCATGAATTAATTTCCAACTTATTAATAGCTGCATTCTTCCTTTCCAGGTAAATTGACACCTGACTGTTCAAAGAAGACTTCAAATATAACATGCAGCTTTACTCAAAATATTCCATATTCCTTGTTATTTGTAGCTTTGTGCAAGAAGTGATCAAGAATTATGATCCTTTGCACATAATGAGGAAAGAAGGTTTTGAAAATTTGATACTCACAGGACAGAGTGAAGGCAAGAGGGACAGAAAAACAACACATAACCCTACCAGATGAGCTTGAGTACATGGATGGCAGAACAAGGTTTAGGATAGATAACAAAAAGATAAAATTTATTAAGAGCTACAAAGGGCAGGAAACTGTAGAGAGCTATGATCGCCAATGTCATGTAGGGGCAGGATACATAGAAGAAGAAAAAAGAGATTGAGTGAATGAATGGTGGAACAGGGTGAAGGAGAGATAACAAAAAGATAAAATTTATTAAGAGCTACAAAGGGCAGGAAACTGTGGAGAGCCATGATCACTTACATTCCTGAAGGGACAAGGCTCATAGAAGAATCAACTTCTCTTGAAAATAGACAAAATTTGACATTATGGTGTTATCAAGTATCTACTGAAAAAGGGTTTACCCCGAAGGTCATTCATGTTAATATGGTTGCTATATTAGCAAATAAGGCTCCAGCGTTATCAACTGTGCACAAGTGGGCAGCTGACTCTTGAAGGGGAAAGAAGAATCTTGAAGATAACAACAGATATTGGACTAGCAAAAGAAGCATCCAAAAGTGGAACAATATTTTGTTGTTAACTTGTCACTTATCAAAATTTAGTGCAATTTGTAATCATATCAATTATCACATCACAAACAATCATAAGACAAATATTAGTAGACAATATTAAAAATATAATACAGCAATGAAAAGACACAATATTCTGAAAGCTATCATTACACAAAAGAAATAATCTTTATGTTTATTTGTTTTTTGACCCCCTTTTTTATCTCAACTGGGGTCAGCCTTATATTTTCCCATGCCTGTATGTTTTTTATCTTTTTCCCACTCCCTTAGTGGGAACACCTCTTGATTTTGTCCAATGGGCAGAATACAGCGGCTGTTTTGAGGGTTGGACGGACCCTACTAACATCAGTTATGTTTATTTGATTTGTGTTTATTTTTTAGTTTGTTATTGGGTTCATCTCCCTCCCCTCTCATTTTTCATCAGAAAATTTTTATGACACGGGGCGCGTTTTGTAGGTCTCCTTAGTAAAAATGAGATATTGTGGTGTAAGGAGGATTGATTGATGACAGACGAGTTCTTGTGGTGAATGTGAAAATTGTAATGAATGAATGGGTCGTGAATCAGATTAGCTAGGTATAAGATGGTTAGTGATGATCAGCCTCAACCTCTCCATATTTTTGCCATGTGCCATAATTGTGTATATTGCATGATAAACAAACAACATTATTCATCATGGTGTTTTAAAATGTATTTTAAAATTTTATAATACCTTCATCTGATTCATTTGTGGATAGTTTCTCCACAAATTTTAATAATAATAATAATAATATATATGTGTGTGTGTGTGTGTGTGTGTGTGTGTGTGTGTGCAAATATATAGAAAAATAGGAAAGAACATGTTAGGTAAATAATCCGAAGTTCTTTAGTATTTTTGTTTTTATTTTTAAAAAACAGTGCTCAATACAAAAGTAGAGCCTAAATTATAATTATTTTTTAAAACACCACAACCCTACCTTGACTTGACCTCTTTCCGAAAGTAAGCGATATGTTGATACAAATTGTTAACCCTTACACCCCTTATTTAAATTATTGTTTCACCCGTTTCCATAGTAATTTAATTTTATAATGCTTATAAAGATGCATAAATTTCAAGATTAGTTATTCCCAAAATTTGCTTGAAGATGAAACAGAGCTTGATATTTTAATTCAATTTAATTTTAATAATTATCTTGTAGTTTTTGGCTCTTGTTTTTGAAACATGAGAACTCTTATATAGCAAAGGAATCATATTTTTAAAAAATAATTATATATATATATATATATATATATATATATATATGCACTTTTCATTAAATAATACAGACAAGTGTTGTCTATTTATTTTCTGTAAATTTTTTTCGTAACGTCTGATAAGTTTAATAACATTATCGTTGAACAAAGAAAGAAATTCACAATATTGATCCATATTTTTTTTAATACAATCTAAGCTTTCAGCTTACATAAGCCATTATCAAAGATGTTAATTACAACATATTAAGAAATATACGGACATGACAGTGATGATAGTTTGTCATTGTTTACACAGATGATTTCTAAGCAACGATAAACACGTGCATATATGACGCTAGAAGTGAAAATCACACTGCATCTCATGACGTCACACATGACCACATGAGAGTGAATTGTAGAACTATGAAGTATGGGAAGCCATTGGTATAAACCAATGGCTTTTGTTACCAATTATAGACATTTAAGAATATTTGTAGAGATGCCATAATTGATTTTGTTTAGGTTGGGTTATATATATATATATATATATATATATATATATATATATAATATTAAAATCAACTGATCAAATATTATCTGAGTTCAAATGGCCCTTAAGGAACTATATTCCCGATCAATCTAAATTCATAAATAATTACATCGGTCACACAACTACATGCCTATCCAGATGCCTTACATTACACCTATCGAACAACAGCTCTATTAGAAACCATTTAAACACAAACTTACCAGACTCCATCTGAAATATACTCGTAGAAAATACAAACATAATAACCTCATCCACCTGTAAAAAAGATTAAAAATAATGGAAGACTTAATAAAAAGGAAAAAGCCAACACTTAATATTAACTACAAACAAGGCCACAATGTGCTGACTGTGTTCAGAAAATAAAACATCTCTATAACACTAAAAACATATACACAATGCACACACTCAATGAAACTGAATAAATAAAATTATCCTTGATAATGGCTAAAAGTATAGCTGAAAGCACTTGGAATTATAGAACATTTAAACAGTTTCTACACACTCTGTGTCCAAGAAAGAAAACACTTGTTTGAACAAAAGAAAAATTAAATAAAAAGTTTAATCGTAGTACCTTGTTTGTTATTTTTAAAGAAACATATATATATATGTACTATAACAAGACTGACCACAATTTGAACATAAAAATGCTACTCTGATCAAAGGTGAAACAATTCACTATGACAAAAATATCTAGAGAGTGCCTTGATTGCAAGATCATCTATTGTACATTTTCACCCTAGCTCTTACAACATTTCTCCATTCCTGGCAGAACTTCTATTATTACAGTGTGGGATATCTACTAAAAAAAGTAATGGAAAAGAAAAAGAATCTAAATGAAATCGGCTAGTTTACAAAAAATAAATAATTAAATTTAAAATTCTCAGCATTCCTGGTTCATTCACATATGTAGTTGCACCATCATAAGAAATTTAGTCTGATGATGCCCTAAAGGACAAAATGTGTCACAAAAAACTTTTCCGCCCAATATTCTTCTTGATATATTTCATTAAATAATGCAGCTTAATTAATTCAGAGAATAAATCAATAATTTTTACACAAATTTATCTGAAATTGAGAAAAAAAAATAACATCTATACCTGAGGATGGTAAATGTTTTTACCAAAAGTACTTGCAAGCAATATGGACCAAATATCTAATCCATTGTACAATTAATAAAAACAAGGATCATGCTGTTCAGCAAGTGGTCATTGAATTAAAGCATTTAACGATAAAAAATTATCTTACAATAGCATCATAATTTGTTTTCATCAATAAAACCACCACTTGCCTTAATTACTGCTTTCAAAATTCTTGCTATTCTCTCCAACAGTTTTTGATGAAAAAAAAGTAGATGGCAGACCTTCCCAAGCATTCTTCAAGCACTGAGAAAGCTCACTCTCACTTTTTGGGTATTCTCTTCAAATTCTCCTATACAATTCATCCCATACTAATTCAGAGGAAAAGAGTCAGGAGACTGTGGCACCAAGTCATAATTTCCAAAATTTTCTACCTTTTTTTTTTTTTAACTCAAGCCAATTTTGGCATAATTTGTTTTGGATTGTTGTCTTGTTGAAAGGTGATTTTTTTTTCTGCTCACGCATAAACCAGATAGTATAAAATCAAATGATATTTTCTCTGTTCATGATTCCCTTGACCTGAGTGAAATCTCCAGCCCTCTCTCTCCCAAAATACCCCCACACCATAACAGACCAACCACCATGCTTGACTGTTGGTACCACAGATTCAGTCTTTCTCTTGGCTTTCTTCTCAGATACACTCTCCTCTTACTACCAAAATATTCAAATTTTGACCCTTCTCTACACAATACATTTTGTCACTCTGTCCAGTCCTGATGCTTTTTTGCCATAACAGTCTTTTCTGCTTATTCACCCTGCATAACAGGTGTTACTTGATGGCTATGTGCCCCTTAGACCCTGCTGATCTAAGTTGATTTTCCACATTTGAGAGTGACACTGGTTATTGCTGAGAGAAATTAAGTTCAGCTGTCAATTCTGGAGCAATTTTCCTTCTGTTTATTTTGCTCTCAATAATCAAGTGTTTATCTTCAGGCACAGTTGTCACTTTTGGTGTTCCAGCTCTTTTTCTGTCAACATTTGTGCCAATTTCTAATTGCCTTTGTAACAAATATTGCACCTCATATCTAGAAGTGTTCAAATTCTTGGCAATTTGTCTTTGAGAGTAGCTTTATTGGAATAAAAACTTTTGGACCCTCATGTCATTGCAAAGCTACTTTGATTTTGCCATTTTGTGAAAAATACTTTCAATTTATAATTTAAAAAAATAATTTCATAATAGCACATTCAGTTTTTCTTTAAACAGAGACAGCTACATATGTTTTGTTTGCAACATTAATTAGTGCTCAGATAACATTTAGAATCTTTAATAACATTTAAGTTAGTTGAAAATTTTGGTAATCTCAAAAAGTCAACTGAGGGGGTAATGGTGAGAATCAAATATAATGTTTCCCATACAAAATTTTGTAAAATGTACTGTAGACAGAAGAATCCAAGTTTGAACTTTTTAGTAGTAAAAGTAACCTGGAGAAAGACTGAAAAATAAAAGCAAATAGTTACTGAAATTTTATCATTTACTTTAAAAAAATACAAAAATAAGGTGTTTTTTATAGAAGTGCAGGAAGGCTTCAAATTTTGGGCCTGTAGTGTAGGTTTTCCCGTATATCATCATTCAAGTTTTACATAAGCTTCAAAAAACAGAGAAATCCTTAGTGATTAAAAAGGAAAATACCTTAATATGATAAGATAAAGAAGAAATAAGAAATGTTTATCAAGCTGACAGGCTTCACCTAAAAAAGATTCATCATAGAATGAGACATGGAGAAAAAAATAAATTCTTTTGTTTTTCATTTTGTGTTCTTTCATTTTCCTTGGTTAATCATGTTTCAGTCAAATGAAAAACAAACAAAAAAAAAATAAAAATACTAGAATTTAATAAAAGTGAAAAATGTTATATTGATAAACATTTCCTATTTGTTCAGATTCTGATCCATATTTGATCCTAACACACACCTCAATATATAAAATATTTATAAATTTCTGAAGATTTGGAAGATATTTTCTTACAACTAGCAGACATTAATAAATGTTGCATAAAAAGCCACACAAATGCAAACCATTCTTCTATTCCAGCAAATCTAATAAAAGTGGTCAGTGGAACTGGTCAGCAAGCCTCTGAGGAATCCAGTGTCATGCTTACCAACCATCAGCAAAGCAATCAATTCAACATGATGGATCCTATCAAGTTCTCACTAAAGATTTATTTTAACTTTCAAGAGTGAATTTGATCTGTCAAAGGCTGCTGACTGACGTTACCATAATTAATGGCATACAATGTCAGGAACTGTACAAGATTAGGCAAGAAATCTGTAGCTGACATGAAATGCCAAAACAAACAGCAGAATAAAACATGATGATCAAGTAGCATCATTGAAAATGAGAAACACAACTGATTACAAATTCTACAGAATATTTTCAAATCAGTAGATATCATGCAGACTTCATTTTTCCCTATCTGTAAGCATAAAAGATTTTTAAGAATCTGCAATGTTATTGATCCTGACCTGTCATCTCAGTTTCAGTCACATTTTCACCAGCATAAAATAGCTTCACTCTGCCTTTCATGTAAATACTTTCATATTAATTGTTCTGATGAACTTTCCGCTAGACTTTATGAATTTAAGTACAGTACTAGATTGGCAGCAAGGTCTCATCATCAATGGCTGGATGCAGGCAAAAGTTCTATGCTAAAAGTTTCTTCTCTCACACTTCTCACTTGTGGAATTCTCTTCTGGCTTGTTGCTTCTCAGTCAACTTTGATCATCAAAAATTTAAATGCAATGTCAATCGTTATCTTCCTGATTACTCTTCTATTGTTCTCACTCATTAATGTTTCTGTTTTCTAATCCTTTCACACCCATGGGTTAAATTCAATTAAAAAATATATAATCTTTCTTGTGAATCAGAAAAGATCCTGTGCCTTTTCTATAAATACTTTCATGGTAATTGTACTGATGAGCTTTCCTCTTTGGTATCTTCGCAAATTTAAGTGCAGTATTATATCAGAGTCCTAAACTGTTATATGATATCTGTCCTCCTGTATGGCAGTGAGTGCTGGATGATCTCCTCAAAGATGAAGAGGAGACTTGAAACAACAGAAATCTAGTTCTACAGAAGGATAGTGAAGATACTGTGGACCAAACATGTGAGTAACAATAAACTTTTAGAGAAAATGGAAACAAAAAAGAAACTAATACTTAACATCAGAAAGAGACAATTGAGATTTCTGGGGTACATAATGAGGAAAAAGGGCTTGAAAAATTTTATACTCACAGGACAGATAGAGGGTCACAGGAACAGAATAAAACAACACATAACATAGTGAGCTTGATTAAATGAATGGCAAAACATTGCTTAGGAATAATAACAGAAAGACAAAGTTTATTAAGAGCTACAAGGGACAGGAAGTTGAGGAGACCTAGCACTTAAAAAAGAAAGTTACATTGGCTGAAATTGCTAAGTCTGGTTCACACTCTTCCCCAGTCTTATGAACAGGAGTAGAGGTTTTGGATTAGGTTTCCAGTTTCTTCTAAAGTCTACTTCAACTCGATACTCTTAACACTTGTCTTTTCCTAAGTTTATATAACTCCACACAGTAACCCTCTACCTTGAGTGGCTCTTGGTCCTTGTATTCGGAGAACATTAGTTAAAAAAAAATGGTTTCTTCTCTCATTCTCTTTTTCAAACACTCTTTCAGATTCTTGCTTTCCTGTCAACAATGACCTTCAAATTTAATTGCAACATAAATCATCATCTTCTGTCACCTTAAATCCTGGCTTTTTAATTTTCTCTTCTCCTCAATGTCTTCTCAGTTTCTTTCACTCTTAGTAACCCGTTACATCTTAGTGGCTTTATTACCTTGTAATCAAGTCAGTGCAAACAACCCTTTCCTTTAGCTGCATAGTATGTGCTTCACCAGGGCTACATAAAGATTTTGAACTTCTTTCCTTCTTCTAGACCAGTTGTCACCCAAGGCTAAAGAACCCATTTTGTCATACTATTTACCCATAGCCGTGGGGTGAAGAGTTGGATTCATGCCTTTCTCAAGGGTATTAACACATAATTGAATGTAATTTTAATATAGTAGACTGGAATTTGAATTCAGCTCTCCGATTCCTACATGAATTGAAATGATTAAAAAGAAATGAATTAACTTTCTTAGTTTAATAGTTTAAGTTTTGTTTTACCTTCCACTTGTGCTACTAGGGATTGTGGGGAGACAGTCGTCTGTCAGCAGTATGGTAAGTGGCCTAGAGGAGAGATATCCCACCGAGTCGCTCCAGCATCTTCTTGGTCTGCCTCTCATTCTCCAGCCAGAACCTGAGGGTATATGCTCATAAGGCTGGTTGGTTGATAGGCATACAAGTGAGATGTCTGATCCACTTAACCCTCTGTTGTTTGGTGTTGTATGATTGGTATTGCTCCTACCATAGCTCTTACTGCCTCGTTCCTGATCTTGTCTCACCTGGTCTTTAACTTCCTTAGATTGAATAGACTGAACTGTTACACGATATCTGTCCTCCTGTATGACAGTGAATGCTGGACAATCTCCTCAAAGATGAAGAAGAGATGTGAATCAAGAGAAACAAAGAAAAGAGTACTGAACTATTACATGATATCTGTCCTCCTGTATGACAGTGAATGCTGGACAATCTCCTCAAAGATGAAGAAGAGACTTGAAGCAACAGAAATGTAGATCTACAGAAGGATGTTGAGGATACCATGTAAAGGAAATTTATACTTAACATCAGAAAGAATCAGTTGAAATTTCTACAGAAGGATGCTGAGGATACCATGGACCGAATATGTGAGCAATGACGATGTTTTAGAGAAAATGGAAACAAAAAAAATTTATACTTAACATCAGAAAGAGGCAGTTGAAATTTCTGGGGTATGTAGCGAGGAAGGAAGGCTTGGAAAATTTGATACTCACAGGGCAGTTTGAGAAGGAAAGAGGGACAGGAGGAAGCAGCACATAACTTACTTGATAGGCTTGAGCAAGTGGATGGCAGACATAGTTTGGAGGAAATAACAAAAAGACAAAACTTATTAAGAGCTAGAAGGGACAGGAAGATGTGGAGCGCCATGATCACCTACATCTTGAAGGAGCAGGAAGATGTGGAGAACCATGATCGCCTACATCTTGAAGGGACACAGCACATAAAAGAAAAGAACTTTTTATATCAAAGAATTGTCTCCCCAACTTGAATTGTGCCGTACAACTGAATTTTTTTCTTACAAATTTGATCCAATAAAGTAAGTATAAGTGAATTACAGCCATATTACATTGAAACACCAGTTCTCCTTCAATCACCAAAGTTAAGCAACATCAAGCCAGTCATTACCTACTGGGTGTAACAAAAAATTGTCCAAATCGTGTGACTGCAAAATTATCCAATTGTTAGATTAAGCTTTGAACCATTGAAATGATTAAAGATATATTACTGGAATTCTCTGAGGTTTTTATAACACTACTGGATTTTGAACAATAGGAATGTATTTAGCTCTAAGTTGAAATGATGATCCCTCTTGCTGTTTTGATCTTCTGATTTAGTTTCCCTCTCTACTGTTCATTCTTTTTTAAAACTTATTCACCATTCTCTTGATGGTTTTTGAATGGACTTTGAAGATGGAAGCCCTAGTATGAACGGTAGTATCATTACTGAAGGCATTAAAGATCTTTTCTTATTGTCATTGCTCAGTTGGGAAGTGGGGCTGACACAAAGTGATTTTAACCTGTTTCTTTTCTAGCTGAATAACTCAAAGGGTTTTTCAGTGATTCTCACTACAAATCGGGTCAAGATGGCTAAACGTCTTATCTGAAAACCTGGAAAAAAGAAACTCAATTAGTTCAGTGTTTTTTTTTTTAGATATTAAACATTTTGTGGGATGGACAATTATCCCATGCTGTTACACTATTTTGGACAATTTTGCTGTTACACCAGGTAGATGTGTGTCCATTTAGGAATACTAGGGGCTGTAAGCTTGGATGTGCGGGTGGTGCAATGGATAATGGCTCAGAATGAGAAATTAGAAAGTCAAGTTCAAATTCCAGATGAGTTTGTTACATTCACTTATGCACAGATACTCATTAATTCATCTCTTCTCCTTTTTCTGAAACAAACCTAAAGATAATTAGCACAGGGTGAATGAGCTTCTTGCAGCTAGGATATTGAAGACTCCTATTCAAAAAGCCTGTGATTGTAGTATCATCTGACATATGGCACACAGTATCCCTGTACAAGAGACGGCGATATGATGCATTGCAAGGAACTATAATTGATAGCTTTAATAAATTCATTTGTGTAGGTTGTTCAGCAAAAACTTAGAATTTACTCATGTATAACTCTCAATGGGAGAATTAATCCATAAGTAGGTATTTACTTGATACCCCACTGAGTCAGGATGTGACACAAGGTCGGTTTTAATGTGGGGAACCTGAGTGTTTCCACTCAGGCCAATGGTCTAAGCTGGTCATAGCTTGTCTAAGCTAGTCATAGCTGGTCTTGGCTTATCATAGCTAGTCCAGGCCAGTGCCGGTCCAAGCTAGTTGTAGCCATGATACCACCAGCACAGGACTGGAACACAGGTGCCAGCCATAAGTATATAACACTGTGTTAGAGGCAAAATCAGAAATAACACTGAAATAATTCTTAGACAAGTTTGGAAAGAAAAGCAAGAAGAAAGGACTATTAACAGAATGAAGGCAAAATGCATAGTTGTCAGTAAACGAGATAGCACAAACAAGTAGTTTCATTTCCATGCCTGCTATCAACACTGTGTTATCTGCATATCTTATTTTAAGATTGTGGCTACTAATAATGAATCCTGGGAGGACTTCTAATTCTCTCAGGATTATATCATCATAAATATTGAATATGTCTGGTGAGAAACTTAGAGAAGTTAATACTCACATAATATAATGAAGGCAAGGAAAGCAAGGGTAACAATGAGTTTTTTTGAATGGGTGATAGAACAGGGTTATAGAGGGATGGTAAAGGGTCAAAAGTTACTTTCTAGAGCAGTAGTTCCTAAACCAAAGACCAAAGTTACCAAAGAAATTCTTTGGTACTGAAGAAAAGAATACTGAGCTGTTATGTGACATCTCTCCATCTTTACAGCAGCGAATGTTGGACAATTTCCTCAAAGATGAATAAGAGACTCAAGGCAATGGAGGTGTGGTTCTATAGATGCTAAGGATATTATGGACCAAACATATGAGGAACGATGAGGTCTTAGAGAGGATGCAAAAAAGGAGGAGGCTTATACTTAACATCAGGAAGAGGCAGATGAAGTTCCTGGGACACATAATGAGGAAGGAGGGCCTGGAGAATCTGATACTCACAGGTTGAATAGAGAAAAAGAGAGATAAGGGAAAACAACACATGACAGAATGTGGTCTGGGGGATGTGGCAGAGGGAAGGAACATGTTGAGAGCTGCAAGGGATAGATGAAGGTGGAGAGCCATGATTGCATATGCCCTGAAAGGGGAGTTGCTGGAATCTTTCAATTGCCAGAAATAAATAAGAGAGAGCAGTGCTGTTTCTGTAATATCAGCCAAAGTCATACAGTGATGGTAGAAGCGAATCTTCCAAGGATTCTCAGTAGAACCAAAATAAAATTAATCAACACTATCTGAACAAATGCATGCTCGATATGCAATATTGCCAGTCATATATTAACTGTTTAATGGGCAGATCATATTTTTTCAGCAATTGCATTTATTTTTGGAAAAATTTACACTGTCTTTGTTGGAAAGATGTTTACTTAATATGAAGTTGTTGTGTGGTGATATAGATCAATTGATGTCACTAGTGCAGTTATAATTGTTTTTGACACTTTTTTAATGCTAGTGAATGGCTAAAACGCTTATGGATTCATTTTAGAAAAATTTTTCCAGCAATAGTTTTGACATTATAGTTAAAAGATATATTAAACCATATGATGTTACAATTACAGTGTTTTCAGCACATAGAAAGATAAAGTTCATAAATGCACCTCATAGTTGCAGCATAAGAAGATGGTAGAGGTGGAATGATTGAAAGACAATCAAAGATTTAGAAACAGTTAAAAAAATTCAAAAATGAATATGATCTCTAAATTTAAAATATTATTATGGATTACTTGTAATTCCATGCATCAGTCCCATTATTAATTGTTATAAACAATTATTGTGATATTTTTGCCTTATATAAAATATTAAGAACTAGAGTCTGCATATTGGAGGAGAGAGTTATCAATGATAATATTCTGACTTTGAATCCGTGGTTATCTGCCCTTAACCTTCTCTCTGTTTTTTTTTTTATTTTTACATATACTTCTTATCACATAAAATTTGGGGAAATGCAAGCAAATTTTAATTCCAAAACTGCAGCCCAGCGTAAAAATGTTTTGGAACCCTGTTCAAAAGTAACAAAATCAGGAAGTTGTGGAGAGCCATGGTTTCCCACATCCTGAAGAGAGATAGAACATTAAAAAAAGAAGAATATATCCAACAGTGTAGCAATCGAGAATATTGCTTATCTTATTAAATTTTAGTTTCAGTCGATCCCCAGAGCTAATTAAGGCAACTCTCATCAAGCCCCACCCATTTTCAGCTGGGAAATGATCAATCACTTGCCATAATTAACTCCATTTATCCACCTGGATCACTCTTACCCATCCTATAGTAATTCAAATTTGAAAAATTTCTGGCTACCAAACTAGTGCCAAGTAGATTTCTTTGATTAATCAGTTTAACTTCATTCACAAAATGAATTACACCCAATAGTTTTTAATTCATTGCTGATTAAAATGAAGAAATGGGTGATTCTGCAGATAAAGAAAACCAAATAATGTCAATAGTACTTAATTAAGAAAGTCATTAAAAATACAAATAAAAGCATTTTTTATGGTGGTATATTATCTTAATGAAGCACCTTGCTCACTCAGAAAAATTATAAAAGTTCAATTCTAACTAAACAAATAGTTTCAAACTAATTTGAATTTACAAACCATTTGTCATCAGAATAATTTCTGTAAAATGTCTGGAATTCAATGCCAACAAAATTTAATAAAGGAAATGAACTGATGAGTGGATTGTGCTCTGGGGATAGAAAATGCACTGGCTTGTATTATTGGGGTAGAAAACCTACTGGATTGTAATTTGGGGGTGGAAGATTTCATTGGCCACTGGTTCGTACTCTAGTGGGAGACACACCTGGATATTGGCTTGTACTCTGGGGGAGAAATATTGGCAACTAACTTGTACTCTGGAAGGGGTGGAAGATGCACTATCCTCTGGCTTGTACTTTGGTGGAGGAAACACTGGATACTGACTTGTACTCCAGGAGGGGGTGGAAGATGTACTGGACACTGGCTTGTACTGTGGGTGCTGGGAGACACAGTGGACTCTGGCTTGTACTTTGGCGAGGGAGATGCACTGAACACTGGCTTGTACTCTGGGAAAGTAACACACTAGACACTGACTTGGGTTGGAAGCTGTACTCGATACAGGCTTGTACTCTAGAGGGGAAAGACACACTAGACACTTGTTCTCTAAGAGTACTTTGCAGGTTTTGGGAGATGCACTGGACAGTGGCTTGTACTCCAGGAGAGGGAGACACACTAGAGACTGGATTGTACTCCAGTGGGGGCGGTGAAACACAATGGACACTGGCTTGTACTTCTGGTAGGAGGGAGACACACTGGACACTGGCTTGTACTCCGGGAATGGAGGGAGACACACTGGACACTGGCTTGTACTCCTGGTAAGGAGGGATACACACTGGCTTGTACTCTGGGAATGGAGGGAAACACACTGGACACTGGCTTGTACTCTCAGTGGTCAAAGACACACTGGCTGATGCTCTAGAGGTGGGTGCACATGCACTGGACACTGACTTGTGCTTTGGTTGGGAGGTATGAGTCACTGGGTTTGAGCAGAAAAAAGTAGTCAACTGATTTGTACAAAAGAAAAGCATTGCAAGAAACATGGTGAAATTGAAATAAATCTGATTGCAATTTAATAGTTTTAAAATAAGAATAAATTAAAATTTAAGTTTTTCTCCTCTGTTATTCTCCTTGAATCATTTAAGCTATTTACAGATTGTCTATGTTTATTCATAGAGATAAAGTGAGATGCGTGTTCCTTTTTTTTTTTTTTTTCCTTTTTTCATGAAACAAAAAAAAAAAAATTCTGGAAGTCTGCCTTTGAATTTTTCCTCTGATAGACAAGATAAACACTCACATTTATAATCAATGAAGGATAAAATAGATTTGTGCTAATTTATTTTGTTACTCATCACAATAATTAGCGTTGAGGTGTCAATCATTTTGAAGATTAACCTCAATCCTTTCAAAGGGTGGGAACTTGTCTGTCGAGAATTGGTTTACAATAGGAGAAACAGATATAGACGCTCTTCTTACGAACACAATACTGATAAGTCTGTGTGAAAATTGTCTGTTCCTGGTCGTAAAGAACACTGATTTTTATTAGTAAAACTATAGTTAGATCTGATCTCACAAAAACACAAAGCTCTCTCCTGGCTGAAGTGGTTTGAGCAGTGACCAAAGTAAGAGGATCTTTTCAAGACAAAAGGGGGGTATGAAGAGAGATTATTCTATTATGAGGTGAGGGGTGAAAAGTTTTTGGTTCAACCAAAAATGATAAATGATATTATAAAAACCGTTCGTGTTTTGGTCATATTTGGCAAGCAGGTTATGCTGAGAAATTTTCAAACACTCCTCATAATTCTAACAGTTTTCTGATGAACATAGATTTCAATAGTTTCAATAAAAAGAAACTGAAATTAGTGATAAAATAATGATGGAAAAAACTTTGTTACACACTACTTCAAATTAGGTCTCTTTCTGATTCACTGAACATTTCGGACAGATGTGAATGCTAAGAAAGCAACAAAAGTTTGACAAACTTAAAAATATGTTATGATGAAAGTGCAGATAATTTTTAACTTACCCTTGTGAAATAATATTCTATAATTAATATTTTACTAACTTAAAAATCAATACTCAACAATACCTTACAAATAATACTTTAAAATATTTTATTATTTATTTATATCTCTGTTGATGCAAGTCTCCTCTTCACTATGGTAATTGTCTAGCATTCAGCACCATATAGGATGATTGATATTACATAACAGTTCAGCACTTATTTCTTTGTTTCTAACAAAATTTTTCTCTTTATTAATATTCAGTGGAAACAGGACACAGTGGAAACATGTGAGCAATAAGTGAGCAGTGCTAAAAATAAGAAATGGGCAGTTTTACTTCCGTATGTTAAATGAACGGCTCAGGTGTGTTACCCATAAACACCTGAAAGCCAAATGGCACAGTGGTTGAAATATTGTGATAACAACAGCAAAGATGAGGACAATATATTTATCTATTTTTTTTTTTTTTAAGCATTTCATCCCAAGCAAGGCGGGAAGCCACTAGGACACAAGGGGTTACAGAAAATTTAGAGCAAGATCAGATAGGAGTGATAGAAGAAAGGATGAGGGTAGTGGATAGATCAAGGCAACTGGAGATGTCGATTGACATTACACTTGAATAGCTGGAGACTATAGCTCACAGGGAAACAGGAATAGGGAAGGGAGTTCCACAGGCGAGAGGTGCAAGACATGAAGCTATTGGAGTAAAAGAGATGGCTACATTTAGAAGTTTCGACAGCGAAGGGGTGAGAGCGGGATGCCAGCCTCGTATGGCGCTTGAACTCATGACGTCTGGGAACCAGCGAATGCAGCTCCTTGGAGCAATTTCCATGAAAGTATTTGTAGAACAGACAGAGGGAGGTGATGGCGCATCTGTGAGAAAGTGACTGTAGACGAGACACCAGAGCAGGGCCAACTACATTGCATATCCGCCTCTGGAGCCTATCAAGGACCCCGAGGCAAACAGAAAGGGCACCAGACCATATATGGCAGCAGTACTCCATGCAAGGGTGAATTGTTGATTTGTAGATCTGGAGGATCGACTCTGATGTATGTATATATATATATATATATATATATATATATAAATAACTGTCTTCTTGACTCCCACTTCTACTACTATGATATTATGATATTGGGAGTTCATTTTATGTCTAGACTATCTGCAACTTCCTCTTCATTCTCCCTTTCTTTTGACTTTTTCATCTTTCTCTCTTTTTCTTCTTCTTCTTCCTATATTCTTTAAATGTTTAAATTTTAAGCTCTTACTTTATTTTATTTCTTCACACCTCTGAGTCAACAAGGACTACAAGTAAGTCTTTGTGGGCTGAAATAGCTATCCAAATAGGATAATTTTGGATTTCTATTCTATGTAATATATATATATATATATATATATATATTTTAAGACATTTTTATGTTTATACATTCTTTTTATAGATACAAATATTTAAGTAAATGCTCTGTTTATAATAAACAGTATTAACAACATTTACCGGCCTGAATGCCCAAGAAATTTTCATAGAAAATATGTGTCGTCCAACAGGAATCGAACCTGTATCTTGTATGGAACTGTCATATAGCCTAATGTGCCTTTTAACTGATTCGGCCACAGAGGAGCGTCACACATATGGAACATGTGTGATGTCATTTGTTTACATTCGGATACACATCGAGCAGATATGGATGTATGAGAGAAAAACATTGTAAAAAATTGTAGTTTAAATATATACTTATATTTGATATGTAATAATAATTTCTAAATAATTTAATAATTCTATTACATTTATTTGATTCAAAAAGAAATATAGTCTATTAGTAATTAAAAGTAAAAATAATATTTTATCATTGTAGTTCAATATAACATATTCTAACCCAAACACCCCTTTTAGAAAGAATCTTTAAGTATACAAGTATGAATTTAATGGAAAAAAATGCCAAAAACCTTTTTGTCATTGATAAAAAAAAGACAACATGCGTTGAACAGATGTCAAAATTTGTTGAAAAATACACCCCTAGCTTCCCTAGACTTAACCTCTTTTTTGAACGTAACTCATAATTGATACAATAATTAATAAAAATGAACACGCTACCACCCCTGTCTAAATGATTGAATTTCTCTGTATCCTTGGAAGCAAAAACTTATGAATTGTATGTGCATTTAAAACTCAGTAAATTTAAAATTCGCTTGAAGATGAAACAGAAATAATGCTTTTAATCTAATAATATAATTAAATTTGAAGTTTTTAGCTTTGGTTTTTGAAACATGGTAATTCCCGTGTAATGAAGAAACTATATTTCAATCAGTTAATTTATAGTATATATATATATATATATATATATATATATATATAAATATGTAATGAAAAACAAATCACTTTAATGTACCATTACGATAATTTATTTCACCTAAATCCTTTTTTAAGGATTCAGGATCATCAGGTAAATCTTCCAACAACGAATTGAGAAAAAAAATGGGATTAGAAATTGGTGGGTAGTGTAATTTTTGTAATTTAATAGAGGGGGTTGAGAGTGGTAGTTAACCAGACAATATAAAGTATAGGGAGGGGTTAATTTTATATCTCTCTTAAGTATGTTTTATATTGGAGTAGGAGGAGTGACAGAAAACTTGACCTCTTTAGATGGTTAATAAAACGGAAATGAATTGTCGAAAATGTATACAAGTGAGTCTTACGGTAAAGAGAGGGATAGGGGGGAGGGGGAAAGAGAGATGGAGTTGTTATAATTTTGTTTTAACAAAATTATGTAAAAGATAGTTTACACAATGTTTGATAGAAAATTCGATGTCTGAAAAAAATTTTGTTATTAACTTAAAATATTTAATTTTTTAAGTAAGTAGTTTCAGGACTAAATATAACTATTATTGTAATAAACATATTTATCTAGGACATAAAGAAATATTTAAAATCTTAATAGTTTATTCACCCGACTAATTGTATTTCCACAAAAAAAAAAAAAAAAAAAAAAAAATATATATATAACATCTATTTTAATATTTAAAATTAATTTATGAATGCAATTTATTTATTACATTGGTAAACTAAATTAAAGATTAGGTTTCATTATTTAATAGAATTTGAGGGTAATATTAATTTTCATTTATTCATATATGCCTCACAAATGCATTCATGTGAATCCCTACATACATACGATCATTAACAAGTAAAAAAAAAAAAAAAAAAAAAAAAAAACCTTTGAGATAATTTACACAAAAATTCATTTATCCTCGTACATAAACTATACATTTTACAATCTTTATCTATATTTCAAAAAAATATATATAGATTTCATCACAGTTAAAATTTAATTTTATCAGTGTGATTTCGGAAGTGTTTCATTTTAAGGAATTTAGCTAATATTAATAGTCAAAGAATGGTATATTTAAATTTAAATTATCAATTTAGAAATGAAACTCCCTTCAGAAGAAAACAAAATTTAAACTATAGAATATTACAAAAGAAGGACATTACAAATTAAGAAAATAAATTAAAATGTCATTAGAAAGACCCAATATTTCATTTAAAATCAATTCATGCACGTACGCACATATATACATACACACACACACATATATATATATACATATATACATACACACACACACATATATATACACACATATACATACGATCATTAACAAGTAAAAAAAAAAAAAAAAAAAAAAAAACATAGAATTAGAAACACTTGAGATAATTTACACAAAAATTCATTTAACCTCGCACATAAACTATATATACATTTTGCAATCTTTATCTATATTTTAATATTTGAAATATATATAGATTTCACAGTTAAAATTTAATTTTATCAATGTGATTTCGGAAGTGTAAAACATACTTAAGAGAGATATAAAATTAACCCCTCCCTATACTTTATATTGTCTGGTTAACTACCACTCTCAACCCCCTCTATTAAATTACAAAAATTACACTACCCACCAATTTCTAATCCCATTTTTTTTCTCATTTCGTTGTTGGAAGATTTACCTGATGATCCTGAATCCTTAAAAAAGGATTTAGGTGAAATAAATTATCGTAATGGTACATTAAAGTGATTTGTTTTTCATTACATATTAGCTCTGTCCTAACATTGAGCTCTCAGGATTTCATCCTCTTTGGATTTACCAATTCGGTTTACCAAGTTCCTTATAACTTAAATATATATATATATATATATATATATATATGTGTGTGTGTGTGTGTGTGTGTGTGTGTGTTTATTTCCTAGTATTTATTTAGATGTATTAAAAAGTTTAGGGCCTTCCCCACTTTTATATCAGATCACCCAATTTTTAGGGGAGCAAAAGTAAACGAACATATAGTCTAAAAGTAAATAACATTTAATATTTGGTTCCAGAACACTTGCTTTGCTTCTAATAACTGCATCAAGCCTGTAGTCAATTGACATCACCAAACTGTTGCATTCTTCATTTGTGATGATTTTCCAGACATTTAACACAGTCTCTTTCAGTTCTTTTTTGTTTTGGGAGAATTCTTCTTTTAGTCCCCTCTTCACGAGATGAAATGCATATTCTATTATGTTATGGTCCAGCTAGTACTAAATTTGGTTGAAATTTATCAAATATTTCTCTTAAAACAATTTTTCAGGAAAATAGGTTTTTAAAGTCCAGTAGCTGATTTTCTCACTTTCCAATATGAATGAGCATTTCCTCCCTAACCATTTGTTTGAAGTAGTGTGGGATATAAACATCTCAATTATGTCATTATAAGCCATTTTTAACAGAGCAAAAATTTAACTAGCATTTTTCTCAATTTTCACACAAAACTTGATGTTAATTTACTGCTATAAATTCCTTTCACATCCAAAAGTCTAACATGAACTCATGCAACTTCCTCCAACTGCTTGGCAACAAATGATTCATCTGGTCTGCATCTTAAGAAAGTGGAAGTTGGAATATGTCCAGATGTGCTTGGGTACAAATGTTTGCCTGATTCATTATCCCTGTGAGACACTGTTGTCATTCTAGGAACTAAATAATCACATTTCATATATATATATATATATATATATATATATATATATATATATATATGTATGTATGTATTCATCTTACTTATTATAAAACGCAGATTGTGTGTGTGTCTGTACGTTTATATATGGGATCGGATTTCCTACATTTTTCAACCAATTTCAACAAAACTTCACAGGACTATGTAAAATTACCTTGCGGTGGTTCTAACAGCACCAAAAATTGGAAAAACACAATTGTTTTTGCATGAAATCAATTTGAAAGCACGATTAAGAGGCATTAATGAAAGGGGGGACAACTCATATCAAGTTTTACTTATTAATATGGAGTTATTGAGTTATACTTATTATAAAACCCAGGTTGGTTGTTTGTGTGTGTGTGTGTGTGTTCATTTATATATGGGATCGGATTTGCTACATTTTTCAACTGATTTCAACAAAACTTCACTTTTTTTTGGCAGGTAGTGTTTTTTATTGTCTTGCACACTTTTTTCTTTATTTTTACATTCAGAATGCTTTAAAAATTCTATTTACAAGACAATTGTTTATAATAAAATTCTATTCAATTGGTAGACTCATAACGATTGAAAACAATGTTGTTGTTTGAGTTTAGGTTTGACCAATTCGTAAAAAAAAAAAAAAATAAAAAAATAAAATAAAACTAATTAAGACATGCGTGTCCATCAACCTTAAACAATAATCTTTGTCAATTTTTATTTTTCTGTCTTTATGATGGTCGATACTTGATCTATTTCTTACTGTTACATCCCCGGGCAATGCCGGGCTCTACTGCTAGTATATATATATATATATATATATATATATATATATATGTGTGTGTGTGTCTGTGTGTATAAATATATATGAATTGCATATAAAGTGCTGGTGTTATTGGAACAGGGCTTGATGTTATATAATGTAGCTATAAAGTATATACATTAATAAATATAAATATTATCCATATTAGATGAAAAATCAAAATGAAAACACTGTAATTGTAACATCATATGGATTAATATATCTTTTAACTATAATGTCAAAACTATTGCTGGAAAAATTTTTCTAAAATGAATCCATAAGCGTTTTAGCCATTCACTAGCATTAAAAAAGTGTCAAAAACAATTATAACTGCACTAGTAACATCAATTGATCTATATCACCACACAACAACTTCATATTAAGTAAACATCTTTCCAACAAAGACAGTGTAAATTTTTCCAAAAATAAATGCAATTGCTGAAAAAATATGATCTGCCCATTAAACAGTCAATATATGACTGGCAATATTGCATATCGAGCATGCATTTGGTCAGATAGCGTTGATAAATTTTATTTTGGTTCTACTGAGAATCCTTGGAAGATTCGCTTCTACCATCACTGTATGACTTTGGCTGATATTACAGAAACAGCACTGCTCTCTCTATTTATTTCTGGCAATTGAAAGATTCCAGCAACTCCCCTTCAATTAAATGGAGTATAATGGCAAGTGCTAAATGGCAAAGGGAATAAATGCAACCTGTATTTAGTTGAAAAAATAATTATCTTACATTTAAATAACCCAGGCTTATTAAATAAGAGAATTGAGCTGATGGTCACATGTAGGCATAAAAATTATTATCTACTTAAACATGTAGACCCAGATAAATTTTTCTATACTATTGCGGTTTAGTTTTTAGTGTGGGATATTGCTTAGTATTCATTCATTTGTTTATTAATATGTTTATTTATTTACTATTTATTATGGGTTATTATATGTTATACTATTTATTATGGGTTATTACTTGTTGGCTTTTTAATATAGATTTTTTTAATATTTTTTATTTTTATATTTTATAGATTTTTTTATTGGTTTTTAAATGTTTTTATAAGTTATGATTTTTTATATATATTTTTTTTCTTTAGTAATGTTACAAATTTTATATTAAATTAGATTAAGCTAGCTCCCTTCAATTAATAGTTGATAACCCACAACTCTAAATTAAAATAAAATTAATAATTCATAATAAACACTTATCTTTTATGTTCATACTAGCAGCATGGCCCGGCGT
This sequence comes from Acanthosepion lycidas, assembly GCA_963932145.1. Classification (NCBI taxonomy): domain Eukaryota; kingdom Metazoa; phylum Mollusca; class Cephalopoda; order Sepiida; family Sepiidae; genus Acanthosepion; species Acanthosepion lycidas. The sequence continues at coordinate 47,177,889 of OZ010612.1, forward strand.
TGCCCGTGCTTGATTCAAAAATCGTTACAAAAAAAAAGAACTAAACAAAATGAACACAAAACGATCAGCTTTAAAAAAGGACTCATAACTGGAAAAACCGAATGAAAAAAGAATGTTAACAACAAATACTTTTTTTACACCCAACCCAGTTCTGCAGAATCAGAATCAACATTGAGTTTAAGCAATCAAATGAGCCAATTGGAGTAAAGTGCCATGCAGATTTAAATTTTTCCCACTTGTGACAAATGCAGTTATCGATTTTTTTTGCATGCTAGTTAACATCCAGTCAGCTGTAGGCTCTCACGCTGACCAGTAGAATATTCCTGCCTATTCGTGGCAGCCAGCTATAGGGTCTCTCTCTGGCCAGTACAAAATGGCAGCAAACTACATGAAAACTGCCGTAGAAGCATGAAAAATATCAATTATTTCTACTATCAATGGGAGTTGGGAAATGCAAAGTTGGTCTTGGCCTTCCCAATAACTTGGAGCATGTGCATGTAAATTTTGGTGCAAATCCATTGAAAATTGAGGCCATGCATTCATTACCCACACACACATCCTGCCTTTTATAGATAGATATGATAATAATGGTTATTTTAGTTGCTAGATTTAATGTCATGACAAATATATTTAATTTTTTAAAAAACGTTTTTAAAACAAAACTATATCCCGGCATTACAGTAAACTGATATATTTTCAAATTATATATAAGTAACAGTCAGTATACACTCAGCACCTGAAGATTATGTTTGGCATGAAACTCTGAGACATGCGAACGGTGTGGGATAATATGTATATTTATTAAAATATATATATAGGAATTATTTTCAGATAGAATGTATCTATAAAGAAACAAAATTAATAAAAAGACAAGAGGTAAAAATAACTCTTAGCTGATAAGTTTCATCCTCTGAGGGACATTATCAAGGCAAATCATTGATAAAGTCCCAAACGAAATACATTCCATAGTTCCACTAGGTCTAACCTTCACTGCTAGGACCTGCCATGATACACACATTGTAGCAAACCACCTTCATTCCCTTCATATCCTATTGATGAGAAATAAGTTCCACTCGAGCAGCTTCTTTCTGTGAACCACTACTCTGAGAAACCAACTCTTTTCCAATCACTACAATCTTGACCTGTTCATTTATAGGGTTAAACATTATCTTCCTCACCTATTTGCATAAACTAAGCCACTTACTCTGTAACCCTCTACAAAAATAAAAAAATCTTTATTTTATTTAAGATGGAATGATCTATTATGACATGTCTCTAATTTGTATTTAGATACATTGTCTTTATTTTCAATTTTTTAGTTGTATTATTCATCTACATTGCACATGATCCATTATTGTACATAATTAGATTACAATAAAATTTGTATTTTATATGAATATTAATTATGAAAATTGAGATGTAGAAGAGTGGAGGGGGCTGTATCATAGATAAGGGGGGAGCTCACAAGCCAGACGTGCCATTAGGTTTATTTTTTTATTTTTGTATTTTTTTTAAATGTTTGCAGGTTTCTATTTTTATTCTGCATTTTTCTATTAAAAAGGGAGAGGAAAAGTCATCAGTCCTTGAGGAGCCCCCCCCGCCCCAAAAAAGAGGAAGTGTTGAGAAAACTGAACATTCGATGAATGGAATGTGGTAGAAAGCATCACCTTAAAAAAAATTATTCAACTTTTTAACAAGCAAAATCTCAAGTTGATGTTAAAAATTGTCAAATTGTTGATTTATTTAAGATCTACATGTCTCTAATAAATTTGTATTTTTATATACATTGTATTTATTTTTAATGTTTCTATTTGAATTGTTCACCTATATTGCACATGATCTATTAATGTACATAATTAGATTACAATAAAATTTGTATTTTATATGAATACTACTTTATGAAAATGTAGTAGAATTGGTGCCCCTGTATCATAGATTTGGTGAGGGACCACAAAACCCTTCCACTCACTGTATACAGGAACAGGTTTTTCAGTATCATTGATCATAAGCCTCGATTACATAGATTACAAGTGTTTATTTAAATTTGGTTGAATTTAGTTTGTTTAATGGCATATCAACTCCTCATGGGTCATTGCCAAAATTTAATTTTCTTTGGTAATTTTTTTACTATGAAAAGGTATTGCTGGTTCGAAAATGTATTGCTGGTATTCTTACTACAAAAAATGTATTTATACTTTCATAATGTTTTGACCCCAGTTTGGGTGTTCACTATTTGCACATAGCTGGAGCCCTAACAGGTTCTACCACCCTAGGTCAGGGTGGACATACAACAGCAATTAAGAGGTGGTTCCAGACTCCTCCCAAAACCGCCCAATCAGAGTCATTGTTGCCGGATGTAGTTTATCGTCATACCCAGGATGAGTTTATTTACAGATTTATTATACAAGGGGACATTGAAATGCTCTCAGCCTGATCCACTTCCCCAAATCTGAGCAATTATCAGCACTTTTTTTTTTGTAAGGATATTTCTGATCAAATTGACAATTTTCAGCACCTCCTGGTATGCATTAATATAAAAAAAAAAATACAATAGTCGTGGGAGAAGCAAAATTTTTCTTCTTCAGATAGAGCAGATCAGTTATGTTGCCATTTATAATATTAAAAAAATCAAATTTCCTGAAAGTTTTTTTTTTTTCGTAACATCTCAGTTCAAGTACTTATATTTCTAGCATCAGCTAGAATTCCATGGACGTCACTTATTTTGTTGCTAATATTGATGACTATAGATTATTTACATTATTTAGATGCAGACAATTATCATCAATTTTGTCATTATTACAACATTTTGTCCATCACATCCTCCAGTTTCATCAAATGTTTCTTGAACCTGCAGGGAATTTGAAACTGAACCCCCTTAGTTAATCAATTGGTGTGAATTGTTCTTTTTTCACTGTCCATGCCCAGGGATATTTCATCATGTTCTTTATTTAGTACAACTCAGTTATTGCTCAACAGGTCCAAGTAAATACTCAGGGGTTTTTTTGTTTTTTTTGTTTAGTGGCATATCCACATCTCTATGGGTTATTTAATGCTGAAATTTCAATATTTTGTACATAATTTTATGCTTTCAACTACAGATATTTTGTACATATAATTTTATAATTTCAAAATAAAGATATGTTTCTTTAGATATATATTTTGTAGATCATAAAATGTATTATTGGTAATTTTACTATAAAAATGTATTTTAATATTTTTTTAGTGTTTGCATTGATTGACATTTTGCAATAAAAATATATTGTCACTCATCTTATTATAAAAATGTACTATTGATTTTTGTTTGGGGTTTCACTATTTACCTAAAGATGGGACCATAACAGGTGCTATCACCCTGGATCAGGGTGAACCTGCGAACAACAGCAATTAAGAGGTGGTTCCATGCTCCTGAAAACTTCCATTCTACCAATTGGAGAATTGCTGCCAGATGTAGTTAATCATCATACCCAGAATGCATGGCCCAGGCATTGAACTTGCAATTACTGTCACCAAACTCACAAACTAATGCTTTAGGCTATTGTCCCATTGGGCAATCCTGAGTGGAGAACTTGGAGTCTTAAAACTAACATGGCTGCCAATTAGTGCTTCTGCTACTTGCCATAGTTAACAATACTGACTGATGATTTCTTTCTTTTCATGTGCCATGTCCTTTCAGGCCATAGGCGATCATGGCTCTCCACCACCTTCTATCCCTTGAAGCTCTCAACAAGTTCCTTCCCTCTGCTTCCTCCCCCAGACCACATTCTGTCATCCACTTGCTTAAGCCTGCCAAGTATGTCATGCATTGTATTCCCTTGTCTCTCTTTCCTTCTATTTGACCCGTGAGTATCAGATTCTCCAGGCCCTCCTTCCTCATTATGTGTCCCAGAAACTTCAACTGCCTCTTCCTGATGTTAAGTATAAGCCTCCTCCTTGTTTGCATCCTCTCCAAGACCTCATCATTGCTCACATGTTCAGTCCATGATATCCTCAGCATCCTTCTGTAGAATCACATCTCCGTGTCTTTTGCAAGTATTAACTGATAAGCGAGATCTTTTTATCAGTGTTTGAAATCAGTTTCTGTTCTAACAATCCCTGATAACAAATATCACCAACCTTGCATAACATATAGGATCTTAGATCAAACAAATTTTTCAATATTGAATTTAGTAATCAGCTTTTAGAACATTTTTACCAATATCAAATATATATTGTTCTTGTATGCCAATTTCTAGTAATTACCATATTTGAAGTCCTATAAGACCCACTGGACTAAAAGATTCTTCGCAAGACTAAGACATTGATATGCAAGTGAGACATATGGTGGGAGCTGGTTAGGTTGTCAGCTGTGCTGCAACATTACAACTGGTCCCAGTCATGGCAACTGATAGAAATGATGATGATGAAAACCCGCTATTCGTAAATGTATAATAAATCTATGAAAAGAAACTTGCTTTGAATTTGACCAAACATAGATAAAGTCATATCTGAATTTCTGGCAAGAAGAGTCATTATTTATACGATTTACATTCAGAATTCCCTGTAGGTTGTCCATATAAACATACACCTGATGAAGTCCAGAGGGTACAATGGTTGAAACATAGTATAAAGAAGGAAGTTTCTTCTTATTGGTTGAATATTTGCCAATGAATAGGTGTGTCACACTTCATACATCTGATGAAGTCCAGAGGGTACAATGGTTGAAACATAGTATAAAGAAGGAAGTTTCTTCTTATTGGTTGAATATTTGCCAATGAATAGGCGTGTCACACTTCAGGAGGGGTAGAAAATCAGCAGCACCAGAATCAAACACTGGATCCCAATGAGTAGGGTATGAACAAGACTTCCACATGGGAACACCATATATATGTGACAAACACCACCAAGACACAGGAAACACATACAAGGATAAACAAATTTCAAATGGCACTGGGTAACACAGATAGAAATCCGCAGTAACACATAACAAATTACATTATAAATTCAGCATGGCACACTACTCCTTCCTGAAAAATGTGCTGTTTTCCTGGATCTGGAAACATTAGCAGTTGGCTAACAAAAGGAATCATTTGCATAGCTAACACCACTCAGCTCATCATCCTGACTATTTCATAGGGAAGCTTGTAGATTTTTTTCTTTTTTTCATAACCAGATGTCCTAAGGTTCGCACCAGCTCTGTTCTGGCAGAACAAACATTCACTGTCTTTCTGTAGAGACAGCACACTAAATATTGTCTCTTTGGCCAACAGGTGTGGGTAACATTATCAGTAGTGGTTGGCAGCCTCATCTGCATTTTGTTTCCACTTCATAACAGCAACAAAGACGAAGAAAATAGATCACATGTAAATATTGTAAATAATAGATAAACTTTTAGTAACATTAAATATACCACTCGACAAATTTTTCTTTAATATTTTCTGTGGAAATGAGTAAGCTTTATATGCTATCCAATACTCTCACATCACAAGCATGGTATTTACAATAGATACAGGTGGAATGTGGTGAGGCTCTCACTGTTCTATCACTAATTCCATGGAAAGTGCTTTCTTTGGTTCTGCTAGGTCTGACCTTCATGGCTATGTTTGTTTGTTTGGGTTTTATGGCATATCAACCACTATGGGTTATTTAATGCCAAATCCAGTTTATATATATATGCCAAATATATGAATTTTAAATGCCTATTTTGTATGGAACATTTTTAGCAAGCTCAAGCTCATTTGCTTGTACACTGCAAAATAATCCTAGGTATTTTTGTTTAAGTCAAGAATTTCCATTTGATAACGACATTTTATTTGCAAAATGGTAAAAGGTAGGATATGTTGTTTACACATCAGTCTACATCTTTGATAAGAGACCAATCCAATATATTTTTTGGTTCAGTTTTTGCAAATAATTTCTTCATGTTCTTGATTGATTGATTAATTGTTTTGTTTAACGGGATCTCAAACTTATTGTTTCTTTGTTTGGGTTTTATGGCATATCAACCACTGTGGGTTATTTAATGCCAAATCCAGTTTATATGAATTTTAAATGCCTATTTTATATGGAATAAAAAATGTATAGCTGGCAATGTTATTGTTTCAAAAAACATATAGCTAGCAACGTTATTCTTTACAAAAAATGTATAGTTGGCAACACTATTGTTTCAAAAACTTATAGCTGACAACATTATTTTTCTGAAAACATTATCTGAAACCTTGCTGTTGGATGTAGTTTATCGCTGTACCCAGGACGCGGATGTAGTTTATCGCCATACCCAGGACGTCCTTCATGGCTAGGACCCACCATGCCATTTACATAGTAATAAACCACCCACATTCCCTCTGTATTCCATCAGTAAGGAATAACTTCCACTTGAGCAGCTTCTTTCCACAAACCGCTACCATGTGGAACTGACTCCCAAAAGGATGTTTCACCAATCACTATAATCTTAACCTGCTCACGTCTAGAGTTAACCATTATCCTCCCTTATTATCCATATAAACTACTCTTTAATGTAATCCTCTACCTTGAGGGCCCCTCAGGCCTTATACAGAGTGAACTTTAATGTAAAAAAAAAGATACATTCTATGAATTTTAAATACATGGAAATAGTTACAGAACTGGGAGTGAGTTTAACTACTGCCAGAAAACAACCTTTACTAAAATCTTTGAAAACAGCCTCAACAATATGGCATCAAACACTAGAACTATTCAGCAATGAGCTCAACCTTAAGAGAAAATAAGAAAATAAATCTCAAACTGTTGATCAGTATTGATCACTCACCCACCTACCAACATAAGGCTGGCCTTATTGATCCATACCATTGACCAAATTTTGGCCTCCAGCTGGTTTGTATTGACCAAGCCATAAACCAGTGAAAGACATTGCCTAATCCTAAGGGGTTTCAACAAAATCGAACACAAGACAACAAAACTGATTTTCCAATAAACATTCTTTTCACTCTCTCCTCTTTTTTTTTTTTTTCTATTTCTTTAAATGTTTCAATTCTGATACACAACTGTCAGTCAAATGTTTAGTAACATTCTGATTAACCTACAAATAAAGGATTGGCCTATAAAAAATCACAGTCATTGGTCAAAAGGTCAAGACATTATTAGCTTTGACTATGCTCTTTGGTTCTTTCTTTATCACATTTTAAACCAAACTTTTTGGAGGACATTATCTTAAACTGCAGGAATTAAAAACAAAATAACTTCTGACAAGACTGTGTCTCCCTTTGTAGCAGAAACCATCATTTGATCTGGTGTGTCTTACCCACTCAGTCATGGATTTTCCCTTTTAAGGAAAACACATTTCCTCAATCAGATCATTTTTCTCCAAAGAATACATCTGCTCAGTTTCATATCCAAAACATAAACAAAGCAATTTTTAAAGAATTAATGAATTTTATTTTTAATCTGACATTTATATTACTTCAAACTTTATTTTTAGTGTATGCCCATATTTGAAACAGCTGCCCCTTTTTTTTATTTTAAACAGTGTATATCACAAGATTTCAATTTCAAATACAGGTATCCACTAAAAACAATCTTTGATGTAATAAAAATGCTAGATTAAAATTAAAATCCATAAATTCATTAGAAATATATATGTTAAGTTAGATTACATTTTATTCAACAGCATGTCAACCCAAAGCTAAATATAACACCAATCAGCTAAGTGACAAATTATATTTATTTGTATTAAACCTGTTGTTACCTCTCCATCACCGAGACACGTTGGTCCAGTGCATATGAAATTTGCATCATATAACGATCCAGGTTTGATTCTCAGTAGTGGATGCACACTGCTGATGAGTACCAAAAATAGGGCAAAACAGCCATGCAGTGCTTTCTGCATTCTATTGAGGATTCTTCTAGACTCAATGAATTAATTATGATTATTCAAATACTCTTTAATTTTTATATATATATATATATATATATATATATATATATATATATATATATTAAACAACAACAAAAACCATTAGTGGAACCACTGGACAATTTGTCAAAACCTAAACTCACATCCAGATACAGTCTCAAATAAAAATGACAATACTGAAAAAAAAAAAGCAAAAAAAGGCCTGAAAGCAAACTTACCTACTCAGTAAAGTGCTCAAAGACTAGACTGCCTAGACCAAGCAAAAAATGCTTACCAACATTAAATCCTATCAAAAAACTGTTCTAGTCATGACTTGAGTTTCACACACACACAATCTTCAGACAACTTGAATGGAATATTTTTTTTTTCTGCTGATATTTGAAGCTCAAAACGATTAATTTTACTTGTGAATCACATAGAAAATAAACCAAAATTAATTTTGAAATAATGAAAAATCAGAAACATTACTTTCTATCTATGCATTCTTCATAGCAGTCACATTTGCCAAATTAAAAATCTGTGAAATGCAGAATGGAATAATCTTCTTGTATCAACAAAATAAGAATCAGTTCCAAACAAGATACAAAGACTTCTGCCTGATAAGAACTTTCATTATTATACTTTGATTTATCTGTATAACTCTCTTGTTTGTTATATCTGTTATATTCCATTACAATTAAATCTCTAATTCATTCTTCATGCTGGCCGGATGTAAATGCCATGAAGGCAGGAAACAAAATAAAAAACATTGTTTTCTGCATGTAGGCTCCAAGCATCACATCCAGTTACTGAAGCAAACCTCTGCAATGAAAGTGATACTGGCCAATCACAAACGTTCCCTCCAAAAATGAGATGTCTCTGGAGACTGTCAGATCTCCTTAAAAGAAGGTCTCCAATAATAATCACAAGCAGTTGCAGGCTGGGAGGCAACCTGCTGACATGCAGGTGCTGCCACCAATGTGACTGCTCCTCTCAACGGCCGTTATCACTCTCAGGCTTGACAAAACACCCAACTCTTCACACACAGAATCCAGAATATAATCTCAATGTTGTCACCACCCAGCTACAAGCCATCTTCATCACTGTCAAACCTGATTGGCAACAGTGGCAAACCATCCAACCTCAACATGCTTAAGATGCCAACTGTCAAAGTTGATAAAATCAACACCACAAGCCTTCTTCATCACCATTATCTCATCAAACCTGATTGACAACAGTGGTTAACTATCCAGCTTCAACACTGCCAGGCCCAAGATGCCAACTGTCCCAGTTGATAAAATCTCAATGTCAACACCACCCAGTTACAAGCCTTCCTCGTGACAAACACTGTTACCTCAGCAAACCCAACTCTGCAAGCAAGCAACTCTGACACCACAACCAAACAACTCCAACCCCGCAAGCAGTGACTCTGCAAGCAGCCATTCTACAAGGAAGCAACTCTGACTCTGCAAGCATGCAACCCACTCAGGTTCCCATTGTTTTGTAGAACACTGGCCAACCAGCTACACCAAACTTATCACCTCAGTAACCCACCACTGTCACCTCATACCGGACTCACTACAGCCATTCCCTTTGCAGTTGTCACCATGGCCCCATTCTTCAGAATAGGCCAACCAGTTATGCCAATTCTCTGTTACCTTGACAAAACAAAGCATCTTAACCCACTGTAACTACAATTGACCGACACATGTGAACGACCCTATCCTGTGACCTCAGTCAACCCAACACAAGAAATATATCAACTGCCAGTGCTACCCTTACACCGGATTGTCATCCTAACAATCAGCAACAGAAACTGACATTTCACCAATTTTCAGATAACTCTGTAAGACATCCTAAACAAATAAACGTATAAACAAATGCACATTATTCAAAAACAATAATCCTTGTTATTCTTTTCACAGCCAAACACTTATAACATATCTGTACCCAACCTTTCAGACTTGTACCCTCCGGTCATCTTTAAATGTTTGATAGGGAATAATAAATCAATGCATAACAATGAATATTTCTTGACTTAGATTACAATTTATTAGGTTGGTGCAAAAATAATGACGTAATAATGTCATTTTTTGACGTTAAAAAATATGTCAAAAAACGACATTATTACGTCATTATTTTTGCACCAATGCATCGGCCTTGTCTAAATGTACTTCTTTGTTTTATATATATATATATATATATATATATATATATATATATGATTTGGGGGTTTGGGTGTTAAAAAGATACCATCAGCTCCACAATGGACATATATAAATTACAATCAAACCATGTACAAGATACAACACAATAAGCGTAAACAAAAATGATAAAAGGCTTTCAGATACATTTCAGAGAAAAGTTTGTATATTTCAAAGTACATATATGAATACAAAGATAAAAAGTTTTTGCTTATCTCATGGGAACCACATAGTCTGTCAAATCACTATCCCTAGACATCTGCTTCATTTTGTTGTCAACGATAAAGAGAGAGAAAATTTGATTTCTGTTTCAATTGTTCCAGTATATGATAAGAGTTTTCATACTTATTTAACTATTTTTTATACTCTCACTTTTACTTACTTTATTATTAATTATCATTCTTATCTATATTTTAAAGTAATTTTATTACTTATTACTTAAATTTTTATTGTTAATTATTTCTTATTTTGGTTTCATACACCTGCATAGTCGATTACTAAGTGTTGGAGGTTTTTAGTGATTTATTTGTTGCTATCACAACACAATCCTCCCACCAGAATGTCGAGTTATTCAGTAGTAAAATAATTTCTCCAAGAGACCAAAATATTGAATCAGTTCAAACCTCATCAAGAGTATAACAATGAGAAGTCGATATTCCAATCTGTTTAATCTATTCTTAGACTATGACCCATGCATATATACAAGCACTGTTTTAAAGAGGTGGGCATTAATCATTTAAGCATTCCATACCACATCCCAAACATTATATATATATTGTCCATTTATATATATATATATATATATATATATATATATATATATATATATATATTGTCCATTTATATATATAGATAGATAATATTAGTGGTAAATATACATATATATGCAAAATCCACAGGTGCATATACACACATGTATATTTTTTGAATAAAAAATTCCGAGAGGATAGAATCCAGGTAGAACTCAATGTCCAGGACAGAGTAAGGATATAATAAAAAGGCTTAAACACTAATATTCCATGGTCATAATTTATTCCATTGGAATCGTAAATACGATCCAATTCATCAGACCTACAAATTGAATTGGATCGTATTTACGATTCCAATGGAATAAATTATGACCATATTAGTGTTTAAGCCTTTTTATTATATATATATATATATATATATATATATATATATATATAGTTCATTTATATATATATATATATATATATATATATATATATATATATATATATATATATATATATTGTCCATTTATATATATATATATAAACGGACAACATCATCACTTGATAAGACACCGGGTGTGTTGAAACAAAATGGCTATTTTTGTAGTGATTTTATAACATGTTTATGTTATAAATTTTTTAAATAAATAATTATATATATATATATATATATATATATATATAGTTGCATAACTGCCCCTCTTTCTTGGTGACTTCCATAGTGAAAAGATGTATTCTTTTCACTCAAATTGACATGTAAATACCTCAATTACAGACATTCAAACTCTACTTATTTAATTTCATTTCTCATTTTTCCTTTGGTAAAATGTCCTATCAATATGTTTGTTAATATTCATTTGTTTAAATTATATCTTATTTTTTACATGGACTCACATGAGTCTACCAAAAATGGTTTAGAGGCAAAAAGAGCTTAGAAACTAAAAGTCATAATACCTGAAACAACATATATATATATATATATTATATGCACAGAACTTAAATGGAAAGCACTCAATATCAGTGATAAAGCTAACATATTCAGTTGTATGGATACGAGTTTGTGATCCTGGGTTTCACATTTTGCAATGATCTGACAAACTGGTTTATTTTTATTTTTAAAAATTTGGATCTATTAATGTTAGTTTGACTATATTTGGTTGTGAGAGGGGGGAATTTACTTCTGTGTTTGAGGTGACACTCTCATACACATAGACACACATACATACAGGTGTACACATTTTACTTCACATAAACACATCCATCTAAACAATACAAGGCTAGATGCAGACACATCCATGTATTCAGGCATACATACATCATTACATTATATATATATATATATATACACCCAAAGACCAGTGTACCAACAATAAAAGGGGCTGCTGATGTCATAAGTATTCATACTTTGTGTAAGAATAATCTTGAAAAAAAATTGTTTTTAAATCAACATTCTTTACCAATTTACACTCTTTAAATTGTTCAGATTGTTGTCCTCATCTCTATTGCCATATTCACAATGTCTTGGCCTTTGTATGCTTCAGCCTTCTTCAGGTGATATACATTGGAATTTTGGCCAAAACATTGTGAATATGGCAATAAAGATGAAGACAATAATCAAAACGATGTAAATTGTGTAAATACCTCATCTCAGAAATATAGACAGATATTCTTAAGATAAACCTTTCCAGAAACAGTAATCGTGATCTGAAATTGGAATTCAAGTAGCAATATCACACATCCTGAATCTATCGTAGAATTCAGAATGTTCAATTAATAAATATATTGATGTACCGATCAGTTATAATAAAATCAGTATCAGATATAAGGAAACTAAACACAAGATTAGTTTCACCCAACACCACAAGATGCCACAAAACCAAAATATTAACCCAAGAACATGAGTCATGCCCTTTAAACAGCCTCAAAGTGAGATGTGAGCAGATTGAGACAGATATAGAGAGCTATTAGGTTGGTGCAAAAATAATGCCGTAATAATGTTGTTTTTTGACGTATTTTTTAACGTCATAAAACGACATTATTACGTCATTATTTTTGCACCAACCTAATATGAACAGATTAGAACAAACATTTCCTGTCTGTCTCGTTCTTCACTCCACTCACTTTATCTCTTCTTCATTTCCTTTATTTTTTTCTTATTTTCCTTCTACTTTTTTATTCTCTTGCTCTTTTTATCACTAGTCTCTCTTTTTCCCCTCACTTCTCTGTCTTCTCTTTTCTTTCTACTCATTTCTCCTCATCACACTTTCTTCATTCTTCCTTTCTTTTATTTCATCTCTCTTTTACTCTTTCAGGCTCTCTTTTTTTCTTCCTCTTTCCTCCACTGAAACATTATCATTTCTATTTATTTTTTTCTAACATTCAGACACTCTCTCTCTCTCTCTCTCTCTCATTCTTGTCTCGTTTTTTTTATTTTTCTCTCTTCCTCCCACCCTCCCTCATGATAATGTTCTTTCCAAATGGCTCTAACAGATCAACTGACCATTCTTCCTGGGATATTTCTATGATCACTTTGTGGTCTTAGGAAGTTTTGCAATGCTAGTCACGTTCATGAATAAATAGAAATCGTGTAAGATGACACCCAAACATTTAAAATGGAACGAATCCAATTCTGGCACACAAACACACAATTACTCACAAATACATAAACATATACTCACTTTTACAGACATATATGCATTTTGTTTTAATATAACAAAGTACAAAATTCAGCTGAGATGTTTACACAAAGGACAGATGGCCGCAAACAGACTGATGTGGGCAGACAAACACAGCAAGATAAAGAGATGTGACATGATAATAAATGATATAAACTGGACTCTTTAAGAGGCGACTGTTGGTTAAACATATAATTAAAATGTTAATATTCACTGAAAGCTGATTAAATGAAAATAAAAAAAAACACATATTGTTCGGACTATTGCCTTTATCTTTATTGTCATATGCACAACTTTTCGAATATTGTATGCCTTCTTCAGGTGATATATCTTCGAATTTAAAACTGAAACCTTGATCTAGTTCCACATGTCATGCCTTTTCTGGATGTCTCAGTTTCATTTATTTCCCTTTTAGTAACTCAACTCTCTCAGTTTTTGTTCACATTTGCTGTGACCAGGTATTGAACTCACAACCCATTAGGTCAAGTCACTCTTTGGATTACTCAACCACTGGATGACTTCAGCCAATGCTTTTATTCACTAGGCCATGTGTCCTTGTGAACTAGATCAATCTACCGTGGTGGATGAAATAAAAGATACAGTTCAAAATTTCAATATACAGGGTGATTGAAAAGTAACTCCTCATTTTAAAATTCTTATAATTTATTTATTACCTATAATTTTTACAAGAAATGAATATTAAAGGAAAGCATTTAACATGAGGTATTATTTAAAATTCAATATGGACACCAACTTCTCAAGCCACCCAGGAATTGCATCAACTGATTTCACCAGGAACTTGTATGGTATGGAAGACATAACTTCTTGTATTCACTCCAAAGTTCTTCCAAAGTCTTGGTTTGGTATAGTAGACTTGCTCTTTTAACCAATCCCAAAGAAAAAAGTTACAGTGTGTTAAGTCAGGACTCCTGGTTGGCCACTCATACATAAAATAGAGAGTTACTTTTCAATCATCCTGAAGAAGGCTGGGGCATACAATGGCCGAAACATTGGGAAAATGGCAACAAAGAGGACAATAGTCTGAACAATATAAATATTGTAAAAAGTTACAATACCTCATCTCAGAAATACAGACAGATATTAAAAAAGCTATGTTAAATGATTATCAAGATGTCTCTTTCTAGGTCTTATATTTTCAATATGAGACTTAATTAGATTTTAAACAAATGTTTAATAAATTCTTGAAAAAAATATACTTTGTAATTTTCCTGTATGTTTGTATTATTTCACCCCAAGCAAGGCAATAAAGCCACTAAGACACAGGGGGTTACTGAGAATGAAATATTCTGAGAAAAAGCAGAGAGGACAATAAAAGAAACAGGATTCAAGAAGACAGATGAAAATTGATATTGCATCTAAATATTTTTTAATTAAAAAGCAATAAAGCTACTAAGTCACAAGGGGTTACTGATGGCAAGGGAATATTAGAAAAAATAATATTAAGGTGAGAGAACAACAATTAAGAAAACAGAAGATAACAATTGACATTGAATTTAAATTTTTGAAGATCAAAAGAAGCAAGAAGTCAGGAGAGAGTTTTTGTCTTGTTTTTAAGCAATTCACCCCAAGCAAGGTGGGATTGCCACTAGCATGCAAGGGGTTACAGAGGATTGAGAACAAGAGCAAAGAGATGTGTTTGGGGAAAGGATACAGAGAGGGACAGGGAACAAGCTTAGGGTGTCAGATGCGATTGACATTACACTTAAACGTTTGAAGATTATAGCCAAGTAAGCAAGTAAGTGGAAGGGAGTTCCACAGATGGGAAGTGTGAGAGAAGAAGCTGTTTGAGTAGAGGAAATGGTTACATTTAACTGTTTTGATAGTGAAAGGGTGGGACGGAGATGACAGCCTGGTAGCTCACTTAAATTCATGCAGTCTGGGAACCAGCGAAAGTAGCTTCTAAGAACAGTTGCCATGAAAATACTTGTAGAAGCGACAGAGGGAAGCCACAACATGTCTGTGGGAAAGCAATTGTAGATTGGATGCCTATCACATTGCATATTCATCTCTGGATTTTGTCAAGGACCTCAAGATGTACATCAGGAACATCAATCCGCATATGACAGCAATATTCCATGCAAGGACGGATGGTTGATTTATATATTTGAAGGATGGACTCAGACAAGAAAAACTTTCTGGCATGACACAGAGAACCAACTTTGCTTGCAGTAGATGAAGTTATTGATTCAATGTACTTATTTCACCTCATGTCAGTGGACAGTGTGAGACCAAACAGGCATAAACAGGCACTCTCAAAGAGTTGGGAATCAGCCATTCTGATAAGAGCCAGGGTGAGTTCTCTGATGGGTAAAGGAGAGTAATTTCATTATGGAGTCATTAAAGTTTACAGACATTTTTTTGCTCAAGACAACCACAGATTAGAGGTCTTTTTCGAGATCAGCAGCCAGATTAGTTTTGTCAACGATACTAGATTTACTATTAAGGCAGGAGTAAATAGTGGTGTTGTCTGCGTAGATGCCAACTTGGGAAGTGATGTCATCAGGAAGCTCATTGATGAAGATCAGGAAGAGTGTAAGGCCCAAGATAGAGCCTTGGGGAACACCAGCATCCATGATAAAGGAGCCAGAGGAGAACCCTTTTAGGATGACCTTCATTTCACAGTTTGACAGGAATGATTGTATTAAGTCAAATAATTGTCCTGTAATACCATATCACTGAAGCTTACAAAGAAGGCCAGCATGCCAAACCCTATTATATGCTTTAGAGATGTCTAGCTCGAGCTTCTCCATTATTGTTGAGTGCTTGTTATCTGCAATTGACAAGTGAAAGAGAACAAAGTGTTAGTATAGTACTTACTATCTAGCAATTTCAACTGTAAAATGATAAGACTTTGTTGCCTGTCAATTAATTTACGTTCTGTCTGAATTAGTACAAGTCTTTTTAGTGACTAATGATAGTGTATGATCTAAATACATTTTTATTAAATCAATTCACCCCAAGCAAGGCAATAAAACCACTAAGTTACTTATACAATTCAATTGAATAATGTTAACAAAAGAAAATTGTCCAGTGAAGCACTTGAAGTTTGGCTTTATACTTGCTGTGCATGATGAAAGGTGACCTTTTTATGCAACAATGTACATACAATGAATCAATGCAACATGATGGCCTCGGAACATGTTTGCAAGTGAAACATAAAATCATTACAATTCAAAATTATTCTAGAAAATTCTTTTCACCACAATCTATATTATACATTTATATTTGAATTGATGGTTCAGTTGATAATTTGATTTTAATATAAATATAAAATTTAATTAATTTAAAGATAAATATATTATGATATATAATATTGTCATACAGGAAGAAAATGAGTAACTACGGACACCAAAGTTCAAGCATAACACCCTGAACTTATATACCTGGTGGAAACATATTTATAAGTAGCAGTGTCAGGTTACTGACTGAGGTGATTATTGAGTGATTATTAAGTGACTATTGAGTGGAATTATCCAGTTGAATTAGTGTGAATTATTGTGCATTGATGATTTGGGTTTTGATTTCAGATTTACCAGACGTTAAGCTGAGCCAGACTACTAACAAGGTATTCACTAAAATGGTTAATTATCTTTGGTTGACTTTTACTTCTTTGTTCTTGTTAAGTATTTATTTGCGGTTGTAATTAAATACTGTTTTATCTTAACATTGAAGTCTTGAGTTATACTTAATTATCAATGGCCACCGTACGTCACAAAAAATATGTAAATATAATATATAAGGCACTTTATATCATCACTACATTCTTGCTTTCACTGACATGAAGTGGAATGATTATATGTTAGATCATTTGTTTTTACAATGATGTTCACCTTGTACAAGGCCCAAAAGCCACTCGATGTAGAGGATTACAGAGTAAGAGGCACAGTTTATAGGGATATGTCTGGAAGATAATGGTTGATCCTAGACTCAAACAGGCTATGATTGAAGTGACCAGGGAAGAATGTTCTAAGGAGTGCTAGGAAAGTTGGTTCACAGTGACATGCCAGACAATTTTTCTCACCAGAATCCATCTTGCACATTTATTAAATCTACCATTTATCCACATATTAAATATTACTATCACGTCTGATCTGGTGCTTCTGCTGTGTATCTAGGGATTCTCAGCAAAATCCAAAAGAAGTATCTTCAATATTATTGGTCCTGACCTGGCATTTCAGCTTCAGTCATTTTCCAGCTGCCATAACATAATTTTCTACTGCCTTTTCTATAATTTTTTTTGTTTTTTTTTTAATTATTTCACACCAAACAAGGCGATAAGTTCACTAAGATGCAATGGGTCTACTGGGGATGAAAGAGAATGAAGAAAAACTTTAGAAGTAATTGGAAATTCAATCCTAAACATGAAACAAGTGATAAATCCCTAGTCCTGTTCAAAAGACCAGGGATGAGTGTGAAACAGAAACATTTTCATGTTAATAGTACTGATGAGCTTTCCTCTTTGGTACTTTGAATTTATGAATTTAAGCACAGAACTAGATTGGCAGCTAGGTCTCATCATTTTACACTTGAAATGGCTAAATGTAACTGTAAGTTCTATACTAACAGTTTCTTCTCTAACACTTTTTTGTGGAACTCAGTTCTGGCTTTTAGCATTTCTCTTACCATTAATCTTCAGAAACTGAAATGCAATGCCAATCATTATCCTCTGTTTCCTTTTTCTTTTTTGTCCTCTCTCCTTAATAATGATTTTTCAGATCCTTTCACTCTAAGTAATTCCTTTTGTCTTAATGGTTTTGTGAAATCTATATATAAAATTCTGTGACTTCCATTAGTCCATCTGTCCATCACACCCTCTAAAATAGCCATATGTTGGGGGAGTAGTGCAAACAGGTAAGGGAGTACAAAGTACAGTTTGTTTTACTAATGTTATACTCTGCTGCAATTAGGTCTCTTTCTGATTCATTCTTCATGCTGGCCGGATAAGAATGCCATGAAGGCAGGGAATGAAATAAAAAAGTCATTCTTTGCACATAGGCTCTGAGCATCATATCTGCTCCACAAAGCAAGCTCCAGCAATGAAAACAACACTGGCCAATCATGAACGTTCCTGCCAGAAAAGGAGATACCCCTGGGGACTACCAGATCTGCTTAAAAGCACATCTCCAATAACAACCAGGGCAGTTGCAGGACAGGAGGCCATCAGCTAACATGCAGGCCACTGCTGCTGCTGCTGCTGCTGCTGCTGCCAGAGTCACCAACATGACCACTCCTCTCAACGACCATTGCCATTGAAAAATCACCCAACTCTCCACACACGGATCCAGAACAGAATCTCAATGTCATCACCACCCAGCTACAAGCCTTCATCATCACCGACACTGTCACGTCAGCAAACCCAACATACTACATGGCCAACAATACAACTTCAACACCAACTCAGCAACATAGCTGTCACCTCAGCATACTGATTCATTATGGGCATTCCCACTGCAGTCTTGTTTCATAGAACAGGCCTACCAGCCATGCCAATCCACCAGCTACACTAACCTCATCACATCAGCAACCTACCACTGTCACCTTGACGTACACGACTCGCTGCAGGCATCCCCTTTGCAGTCATCACCACAGCCTCCATTTCATAGAACAGGCCTACCATTTCCACCCATCCAATGTTACCTTGACAACCAACAAATCAACCCACCACCATGATCTCGATTGACTAGCATGTGCAAACAACCATATCCTCAGTCGAACCAGCACAAGAAATAGGTCAACTCTGGTGCTACTCTTACATCTGATCACGATCTTCCAATCAACAGAAGAAATTGACTTTTCACTGATTTTTTACATCTCTGTACAACACCTGATATATATATATATGTTCAAAGACTTAATCCCTATTATTCTTTTCCTTTGTAAACAAATGCTTATTATAACACTAGGGTGTGTAGCTTAGTACAATAAGTTTTCATTAATGTTTTGGGGAAAATTAAATTTTTATTATTTAACAAAAAAAATACTCCCACAATTTAATATTAATATACAAGGCCAAGTGATTCAAAAAGTTGGAATTTGGCTCCAGAAAGAAATATTTATGCATGCTCAAGAGTAAGAAATCCTCAAAATTTATTCTTTGCTGTTAAAAAGAAAAAAAAAAAAGAAATTTTCTTAAAAACTTTTAACATGAATCCTATAACATTAAATTCAATTAAAGAAATTATTAAACCATGAAGAAGTTTTTTTGTCAAAGTATTTTTTCAAACAAATCAGCTTGTTCAAATTTCATCAATTGGTTTGTGAAATTGAAAAAAACGTAGTTTGTAAATCTCAACAAAATATGTTATTGATAACTTCAGCAATACAAAATATTATGAGGATCTCAGCAGAAAAATTCTAATTAAAAAAACACCTTAAAATGAGATATTTTATATAAGTGTAACTACAGTGTATTTGCTTTTATTCTTCCATCTTTCTCTAGTTTCCTATTATGAGACCAAATTTGAACTTTTTGGCAGTAAGTGGAGATTGTATATGAGAAGAAAACCAGGAGAAAGACTGAATGATGAATATGTGGTTTCAATAATTAAGTATGGTGGCAGGTATGTTATGGTGTCGGGGTGTCTGGCCGGAAAAAGTGATGTATAGTGATGTTCTAATCCCCCTACAAACATATCATTTGATTGTATGAATGTTCAGTACTGGTAAAAGATACACATTAAATCCGTATTACTTTCTCTGAACACGCATGATCTTGAACAAACACTCAATTGTTACATACCACTCTGTGGTCAGTAGAAATTTCTCCATAGCAGATCTGTTTGATTTCATGCAAGTTTTTATGTCCATCTCAATTTCAAATAGAGGGGCCACAATGATTTTTTCTGGAAAAAGTCCACCCAAGACACCCTTATTCCAGTCACCTCTTTTATTAAATGTCCAAGAAATGTCTTCCCATCATTTTATTTAGTCTATGAGCATTCTAGGATAAATCATTTCATTAGTAAAAACTAAGAAAAATAAAATATTAAATCTTTTAGGTTGCTTCCTTTATTTCAGCCAATCTATATATTTGAAACTCAAGCATTGCTGGAATTTGGAATTCTAGTTATTAGAAAAATCAGAATATTTTGATTCATTATAAATAAAGTTTGAAAATTGACAGCAGTTAATTCATTGGTTTCTAGAACAACTGATAAACACACTCAAAGTTAGTTATTTAATATCTTGACTAGTTGCAAAAAGATGGGAATATCATACTACAGGAGAAAATTTAATTGGACCAGCGATTTTAATTTCTCTCAAAACCATTCTGAGTAAGAAAAGAGTTTGCAGCAATAAAAATCAAAGAAATTTGGAATGCTGATGGATGGATCTACTGCAAAGAACAGCAAGGCTGTTTTGTTGCTATGAGATATATTGAAGGTAACATGAAGGGTTTTTTCTAAGATATTCAGTGAATCATTAGAAAGTACCACTACCATCAGGGATATATATGATAAAATATAGTTTTATTTTTAAGGTAGGATATATTTATATGGTAAAAGTGCTCAAAAGGCATAATAGATAGAGAGCTTATCTAAATATAAAAACTGTAGACGTTGACATCACTTGATGTTGACATCAGTCTGTTTCATGAACTCAATCTTCAGACATTAAGGCTTATCAGAATTTTTTATTTGAAAGAAACAGTTTTTCCATCTTAGCTACCTCAACCATTTCTAGTGGACGTAATTGAAGTAGGAAATAACTTTTAAGAACTTGCTGAAAAATAAAATGAGGACTCAGTTAAAACCATATTTAGAGTAAAAGAAACCAAATTGTGACTTTTTGATGAGATTCCAACCAAATATCCAAGTTCAACTAGTTTGGCAAAATAGTTTATCTTATGATTCTCAGCTTCATATTTTGTAAAATATGGTTTCAGTTTTATAAGATTAAATAAACTTGATGTTACAAATTGTGGTAATTTATGACTGAATTTTAATAAATGTGATCTTGGTAGTAGCTGCAGAGAGGGTCTCACTTGATATCTGAATTTCGTTATATTCTTGATGATACAAATATTTAATGTTATAGCAAAGTTATATTTAATAATAAAAAAAATGGAATTTCATTTTAAAAAAACTGCATTCCAATATGAATATAATTACTTAATCATTTTTATTTTTGATTTAAAATTTCATTTTGGTAAATTTCTGAATTTCATCATCACTGATCTAAGAAAAACAAAAAAACATGCTGAGACAGGAGAAATAACAGGAAATGTACCAAGACAGGAAGAATGACAGGTGTGCCAAGACAGAAAGTGTAACAGAAAACATGCAGAGACAGGAAGAATGAAAGAAAATGTTCTGAGACAGGAAGAATGACAGAAAACTTTCCAAGACAGGAAGAATGACAGAAAATGTTCTGAGACAGGAAGAATGACAGAAAAGGATCCGAGACTAGAAGAATGACAGAAAAGGATCCAAGACAGGAATAATGAGAGAAAATGTTCTGAGACAGGAAGAATGAGAGAAAAGGATCCGAGATTAGAAGAATGACAGAAAAGGATCCAAGACAGGAAGAATGACAGAAAAGGATCCAAAACAGGAAGAATGACAGAAAACTTGCCAAGGTAGAAAGAATGACAGAAAATGTTCTGGGACAGGACGAATGACAAAAAAGGATTCAAGGCAGGACGAATGACAGAAAAGGATCCAAAACAGGAAAAATGACAGAAAATGTTATGAGACCAGAAGAATGAAAGAAAAGGATCCAAGGCAGGAAGAATGACAGAAAAGGATCCAAGGCAGGAAGAATGAAAGGAAAGGATCCAAGACAAAAAGAATGACAGAAAACTTTCCAAGACAGGAATAATGACAGAAAATGTACCAAAACAGAAAGGGTAACAGAAAACATACTGGGACAGGAAGAATGGCAGAAAATGTATCCAAACAGGATGAATCATAGAAAATGTCTTCAGACAGGAAGAATAATGGAATATGTCAAGACAATAAGAAAGACAGAAAATACAGTACAACAAGAAGAAAGACAGAAAATACAGTACAACAAGAAGAAAGACAGAAAATACAGTACAACAAGAAGAAAGACAGAAAATACACTACGACAAGAAGAAAGACAGAAAATACATTGAGACAAGAAGAAAGACAGTAAATACATTGAGACAAGAAGAAAGACAGTAAATACATTGAGACAAGAAGAAAGACAGAAAATACATTGAGACAAGAAGAAAGAAAGAAAATACACTACGACAAGAAGAAAGACAGAAAATACACTACGACAAGAAGAAAGACAGAAAATACATTGAGACAAGAAGAAAGACAGTAAATACATTGAGACAAGAAGAAAGACAGTAAATACATTGAGACAAGAAGAAAGACAGAAAATACATTGAGACAAGAAGAAAGACAGAAAATACATTGAGACAAGAAGAAAGACAGAAAACATGGCAAAAGAAAAAATGTAGCAAGAGAAGCAAAAAGACAGAAAATGCACTGAAATGAAATTAAAGACAAAAAGTGCATTAATCTAAAAAGACAGAAACATACCAAGGCAGAGAATGTGAAACACACTAATATTTATATTAATAGACATAAAAAACTGAGATAAATGACAAAATAAATAATGAAAAGAGATAAGTGGAAAAACATTGATAGTTGCAAACAAAGATTAACATATTTGCTCAGCTATCAAGATATTTTGCCACTATGTGACACTGGCAAATAGAAAGAATAGGGTTAAGTTAAAAATATAAGCTTCGAACAAGATAAAACGGTTTAAAGAATAGAATGATAAATAGACTGAGAGAAAGAAATGAGATTTCTTTTAATTTTAAAAGTCTGTTTATTTTTAAGTAGACAGGGTTTGAAGAAAACGACTTTGTTATTTTGATATTGCCAAGAAGCCCATCTGGAGGAAGCTGGTCTGACAGATGATTGATGGTGCAGCTTAAAGTGGTAGTTACGAAAACATGTCTCCTGATTTTGCAAGAGGTCAACTGGGATATAATATTTGGCAATTTTGAAGTAGAAGCTGATTTATTCCACCTATAAAAGGGGAAATTGTATACAAGTCAAGAAAATAGAATTTCTAAATGTAAGGACCCAACCACAGATTCTTAAAGTGCAATAAACCTAACAAGATATGGAGATAAGCTGACTGAAGGAAACAGCTGGTAAATTTCTGATTGTATAAACAAGATCAGTCTGGGAAAATTTGCTGACAAGAAATTAAAATAATAATTCTAATTAATGACCAGAAGCTAAGCCATGCCACTCAGTTTGAAAATCAGATTTATCAGAGACAGCCAAAGCAACAGGCTTAAATGAGATACTAAGAGAGGAGAAGGAAGATGGAGGAATTGCCTATGCACATTGGAAAGTATTGGTACAAAACACAAATAAGAGAAACAAGTTATCAGGGAGGATCGATACCTGTGATCACTGCTCATAGGAAAAGGGATCTCCAAATTTGGAGATATAAGTTTTTCCAGAGCCAGACAACAAAGGGCTCTTTGTGAAATATAGGGGAAACATTGGGTCCCTAAACCACATCGACTTCCTCCATGCCAGTTTTAATTAAAAGTCAATATAAGCAGAACGCTTTGGGCAATTCCTCCAGTTTCCAGCAAGAATTCCAGAGATGCCAGTTCCAAAGAGCAGACACTGAGAGACAACTACTCTGCTGAATGCCACTTGCTGCCAGAGAGAACCGACAACTTAAGCCTTGTTCCAGACTTAAATAAATTGAGCAAAGTGTCATGATAAAATTCAAAGTGGAAATGGTTAATATTTCTGTACAAAGAACAATATAAACCACACAGAAACAGACCCTGAAGAAATTCCCGTCTTTTCTTTCATCTGCAAGAACGTTTTTATTTTTTCTTTGTGACATAACATTGCCAGGATCAAATTAGTGCTACAGTTGCTGACAACAAGTCAATCTTTGCCAGCTCCATGATCAATCAACACATGAGGTGAAGTGAGGCGCAGATCCGAATGACCAACTCCAACAGCCAGCGAAAGCATTGATTGTGGACTGACCAGCAAATGTTTCTGCCACTTGGTATGCATTCATTTTGCAGGATATTCAACCCTACACATTGGTTGCCTATTGTCAAACAAGTCTTAATAAATAGATTTACAGACTTCATAATCACATATCCAGATAGTCAGGTTCTGTTTGCCTGTGATGATGAGCCTTGAAATAGTTCTCATAATTTTAGAATGATTTAAAAGTTTATTTACCAAAAATGGATTGTAAATTATTATTAACTGGAAAGACCCATGAAAATTTTATGGTTTTTCTACATTATCTCCTGATGAATCTTAATTCTTAAGTTAATGACTGAATAACTATGGCTAGTTCTTGACAATAAAATATTTATAGAAAGTCCCCTATCACATCATCAAATATTTGAGCTTAACAACTTTAACAAAACATTGCAATAACAATCATAAATATGAATGCTTGTCATTATTTTAAGAGGTGGGTACAAATGAAAAGATTTGAAATTGACAATTCTTACTATTTCACTGAAACAGCTGTTAGACACTTCTTCCTTTCTTTCTAGCCAAATCCTGTCTTATAAACATTCCTCTTAATAATGCTTTTAAAATAATTCAGCAGACGATGTTATTTTATTTATGGTAACTGGATTTTTAGCAATTACCTTACTCCATACTGTAAGTCTAAAAAATGACACTGTTATCATGGTAACAATCACAACTTGTCCTTTTGGTTGGAATCAAAGTGTAGTATCTGCTCATGGGTGGAGAAAATACATTTCATCTCTCATTTGTGTCTTTGCTTGCAGGTATAGTGCAACTGAAAATATAATTGATAGGTGCCCTTCTCAAAAAAGAGCTGCCCATGCTAGTACCTCCCTCACTGCACTAAAGTAGTAATACCGATGCCAACACAACTGACAGTTGCAGGGGCTGGGCTATTTTGAATCTGGCCTGTGTCACATCCTGCCAACATGAGGCAGCAAGAAAATACAATAACTTCTCAGCCTTTTGGCTAATATCAAAGTGTAGTATCTGTTCTTATCCGCTTAATCTGATTCTCTCTCTCTCTCTCTCTCTACTTTTATCTCCTCTTCTCTTCTTTATTTCATTTTCTCACTGCAACCAAGTAGTATTTTGTCATCTCTTTCCACGTGACTAAAATGGAATAGTCTATTATTTATGAGGTTTGACAGTGCACAATGATCATGCTAATTAATGAAGATAGGGACAAGCACAATTATAATAGGTTGTTGTTGAAAACTCTACAAACAGCACAGATAAAGTATGAATGTATGAAATCAGTTGAAATATTTTTTAATAGAAGCTAAGAAAGTGCAGTTGGTTTAATGATGCTTGGTGCAGGAATGTCCAAATTCTGTCTGAAACAGTTTATGTTGTCTTTGCATTAATGCCTTCAGGAAAGGCAAGAATCAATTTCTTTACCCTTTCACTAGTTACAGGTAAAATAGTAAGGCAGACTTGGTCATCTAACCTTGGTAGGTAACTAGTCTAGAACGACAAAACTGAATTTAAAACTATGTAAAGGGTAATGAGAAATATGCTACTAACTTTCCCTAAAACAATTATGCAATTCTCACTTTACTTTATAAAAACCAAGGAAGTTGTAGAGAGCCATGATTGCCTACATTCTGAAAGAACAACTGTTAGTGCCATTATATGATTTTAATAAAAGTCAAAACAGAAATATGAACTCAGAAAATTTAACTTGCACAAATTTCATCGATAAAAAAATAGCATAGGTCATGCAAGTCATTGATAGTATATTACACCCTCACTGGGCACTCCATGAAAGTGGCCTTGTGCCAATCTTGCCTTAATCCAACAAATATCTTCTCACTACTAGCCAAATCTAGTAAATTCATTCCTCACAGGGAGCTCCATGAAAGTGGCCTTGTACCAATTTTGCCTTAATCCAATAAATATCTCTCCATTATGAGCCAAATCTAGTAAATTCATTCCTCACCGGAAAGCTCTATGAAAAGGGCCTTGTGCTAATCTTGGTTTAGTCCAATAAACATTGCTTCTTACTAGCCAAATCTAGTAACTTCCATGAACGTGGCCTTGTACCAATTCTGTTTATTATCACAAATATCTCCCCTTACATATAGCTAGTGAATTCATTTCTGAGTGCTCTAAAATGTGGCCTTGTGCCAATGATGACTTAATCCAACAAATATCTCCCATTTGCAAGCCAAATCTCATGAATTCATTCTTCATTGAATAGTCCATGAATGTGGCCTTGTGCCAATCTCGACTTGGTCCAAACAAATATTTCCACTTGCAGAGAACTCCATAAATATGGATTCATCTCATTATTTGCACATTTGAACTATTATTCTCATTTTGTTGTTGTTATTACATCATTTCATCCATTGTACCTTCTCGGCATTACAATGGACAAAACTTTGTAATAACAACAACAAAGATGAGGACAATAGTCTGAATGTAAATAGTGTAATTAATGATAACCCCTCTGCCCAGAAATTCAGGCAGACGGCGATCATGTGATAATAACAACAAAGATGAGGACAATAGTCTGAATGTAAATAGTGTAAATAAGCATAACTCCTCTGCCCAGAAATTCAGGTGGAGACTCATCTTTTAAATTATTCACAAATAATATAAAAATGCTTAAATTCTCTATAAAAGAACCTAAATATTTGTATCAAAAGTTACATTTAAAATATTTGCCTAGTTAAAAACTAACAGATAATCCTTTCATGAAAATAAGCAATGGCTGTAAAATTATTGGCTGTTCTAATTATACCAGCATAAAAGGATTTCTATATAAAATTAGTTATTTGTATTCCAGGGCAATATAAGATAGCAGTGAATTCACAAATACCTTAATTAGTCCATTTGCAGTGTTTGGTGGTAGTCAAGACAACTGCATAGAAAAAGCAAATAGGTCATCAGATGTGTTAATTGGTTAAGCAAACACCTGTGTCTTTGGAATAAAGGACAAAAGAAAAGTTTACTGGTAATTTGATCAAAACTGATTGAGACAGGGGAGGATTATTAACTAAGAATGTTAGAAGCTGAAATCTTGGGTGGGCTGGCTGCAGGTGTCATGAGAGACTTCTGAAGATCATTACAAAAGTGTTACGACATCTCCTGGCATGCCAAGCCACAAGTTTGCAATATTCTTATCCTCTCCAAGACATGGCCTCTCAGCAAAACCTTCACCTCCAGCATCCATAGCTTCAAGTCCCATGCCCCTCAGGAACATTGAAGTAGTGCGCTTGTTCAATATTGTGTCCAATGAGGAGCTCTGCCAGAGGACTGGCCATACAAACATTTGGGCTTTGTTTTTACCCCAAAAATTAGTTTTTTTTTGTTTTTTTTTT
Organism: Acanthosepion lycidas; assembly: GCA_963932145.1. Classification (NCBI taxonomy): domain Eukaryota; kingdom Metazoa; phylum Mollusca; class Cephalopoda; order Sepiida; family Sepiidae; genus Acanthosepion; species Acanthosepion lycidas. The sequence goes on from OZ010612.1 coordinate 47,205,710, forward strand.
TTAAGTATTTTCCTTCCATTTGTGCTGTTAGGTATCACAGGGAGACACAGTTGTCTGTCAGCAGCAAGGCAGGTGGCCTGAAAGAGAGATATTTCATGGGCTCTGGGAGTGTCTGTCACTAAGTCGCTCTAGTGTTTTCTTGGTCTGCATCTTGTTCTCCAGCTAGATTACTCAAGGCTGTATGCTTGTAGGGCTGATTGGTTGATAGGCATAAAAGTGAGGTGTCCAAAACACTTGATCCTCTGCCGTTCAGTGTGTTATATGATTGGTATTGCTCCTACCATGCCTCTTACTGATCTTGTCTTGCCTGGTCTTAGTCACTGCTTTCCTCAGGCATTTCATCTCACAAGTGATCAGTTTCCTCTCAAGGGTTTTTGTTAGGGGTCATGTCTGGCACTGGTATGTCAGCATTGGTAGGAAAAAGGCATTGATGAGATTTGCCTTGGTGCTCATGGAAATGCTAGAATGTTTTAGAAGAGGAGCAAGTTGGTAACTGACTGCATTGGTTTTCTGATATCTGCCATCGATTTCTGTCTAGTTTGGCATTTTCAGTAAATATGCTGTCCAGGTATAAAAAAAAAACATGAATACAATAATTTTTAAATGCCTTTTTTTCATCCACATTATTTATTATTAGTATCTAGTCATGTGTATGATGATAAACTACATCTGGCAACATGCTCAATGAGATTTAAATACTGACAATTTTGCCTACACCAAATGGTTAATACTAGTGTGATTGGGAAACCATTGACTTGCATAATCATGATTGATTTGTTTTTATGGCTTATCAACCACTTGCAGGTTATTTAAAGCCAGAAAATATTTTCTGATAGCAAGTATTATTTTTGTGGGAAGATACTGATTTAGCAATACAAGTCTTACTAATTAGCCCATAGCTGGGGGAAAGAGGTGGATTCATACCTTTCGTAAGAATATTTGCATGTAAATGAATATAATAAAACCAACTAGAATTGGAACTCAGGTTTCTGATTAACAATTCCAAGCTTTATATAGGGGATCAGTTTATTACTTAATAACAATAGAAAATAGAACCCCCACTTTATGTCCACTAGAAATTTATCTTAATATTTAATGTAAATATGTCCTGAAAGTTTTGCCTCCATCAGTTGGTTAATACCAATTTCAGTGAGCAAACATTGACTCGCATAATACAATCTGACATAGTTGATTAATTCCTAAATGGATTACTCTATGACTTAGTAACAATAAAAACCGATCCCCCACTTTATATCTAGTAGAGATTTATATTAATATCTAATGCAAATAAATTCTGAAACTTTTGTATACATAAGTTGGCTAATACCAATTTGATTGTGAAAATATTGACTTACATGATACAATCTGACATTGTATGCATCTATCAAGGCTTGTTCTAAAGATGTCTTCAAGTTGTCTTTGTTTGGTCTGGCTGCAAGGAATTTAATGATGTCTAGAACATGTCCAAAACATGCTCAATGAGATTTAAATCTAGTGAGCATGTTACTGGAATTTGTTTCTTGTCACCAGCACACTATGGAGTGGTGCATTAACTTTCCCAAAACAAATCAGGAAACTTTTCAAAGATGTAAAAAGAAAAATCTGCCACAAAATGTCACACCTGTCAAGGAACATTGCAATTACACTAGTCGCCAACAGGACACATCCAACACTATCACAGAACCACTACCAATTTGTAAAATACTTACTGACAGACAAGATCTCCTTTTTGTTCCTGAAAGAGTTCGAAACCTAACTTATCTGGCCAGGGGACATAGTATCATTCTTCAATGGTCCTGGGGCAATGTTTTCTACAATAACTGACATCTTGGTTCAAATAATGGTTAGTCCTGGGTATGACAATAAAATATACCTAGCAACAAGGCTGGGTATATTTTATTGCTTCTTACTAGCCAAATCTAGTAACACATTCTTCACATGAAATCCTGTTAACCAATAATGAAATTGCAATATTCCTTGTCAGGTGTGACATTTTGTGGCAGATTTTTCTTTTCACATCTTTGTTTGCAAAGTTTCCAGATTTGTTTTGACAATTTAATTCACCACTCCATAGTGTGCTGGTGACAAGAAACAAATTCCAGTAACATGCTCACTAGATTTAAATCTCGTTGGGCATGTTTTGGACATGTTTGAGTCATCAGGAGATTGGAGGTTTTGAGAAGTGTGGAACCACCTCTTATTTGCTGTTATTCCCAGGTCCACCCTAACTTGGGGTGGTAGCACCTGCTGGGGTCCCATCTATAAGCAAATAGTTACCCCCCCCCAAACAATGATAAAACACTATGAAAGTATAAAAATAAAATACCAGCAATATTTGTTTATATAAATTGCCAACAATTTTAGCACATGCTAAAAAATTGTAGGGACTTCACCCAATCCATTTAAAATACTACCAAACAACCAACATAAAAGAACTTTTATGACATTAAGCCAGATAATATCCAACAACTTCTTACATTAAACTGTACTCCAAAATATATCTTCAACAAAACCACAATATAAAATACAGACATCACCGCCTCTAGTAATTATGTCCACACAACTATGTATATGCACAAATGCTGAGTATCATCTACCATGTATTCAATTGTGAAAGCAGAACAACATATATCATGTTTTTATTACTTCAAGGCTCACAAGAAAATTAAATTTCAGCATTAAATGACCCATAAAGAGTTGATATCCCATTAAACAAACAAATCAAATAAAAAAAAAATCTTCATTTTGGTCTATACTTTGCACCTGAAATGTCATTGGCTAATTTAATCCTGAAATGTCATTGGCTAATTTAATCCACTATATTAGCTAAACACCTCCAACTCAGTAGCACAAACTTAATGGGCCTGTTGCTACTATTATATTAACTGATGGCCATAATAATAATTACTTTGTAAAAACATGGCACTTCATTTCCCTTTAATATCTTGTATAAGTGAATAATGAACCGATAAACAAAAACAAAAGCAAAACACCACAAAAGTATAAAAATTCCAGTAATACATTTTTTATAAAACAATTACCAACAATAAATATTTATAGTAAAATGATAAACAATACCTATTTATAGCAGAATAGTCAACAATATATTTTATCTGTAGTTGAACGCATAAAATTGCGTTCAAACTATTATTTAGTTGAAGCTATAAAATTGTGTTCAAAATACTTAGATTTCGGAATTATACAACTCACAGAAGTTGATATGCCACTAAACAAAATCAACCAACCAACATGAAAGAATTCTTTCATAACAGTAATCCTTATAATATCCTACAATTTCTTAAAGAAATCAAACTGTATTCCAAAATATAACTTCAACAAAACCACAACATAAAACAGACATCACTGCCTCTAGTAATTATGTCCGCACAAACATGTATATACACTAAAGCGTATCATCTACCATGTATTCACTTGTGAAAGCAGAATAACATATTTTTATTACTTCCAAATTCAAAAAAAATAAAATTTTGTCATTAAATAAGGAGTTGATATTCCGTTGAACAGATAAATCAGTCAATCCACCAGTGGAATATGCTCTGATGAAATATTCTTCATCATTGGAAAATTAGCATCTTTGTCTTTTACTCTTGATATCATTTTTACATCAGCTGTAGGCAGCTGTAGTCTTCATATGCTGCTGATATCTGTCCAGAATTCACATGCTTCTGGCATTCCCTTAATGATGCATAATGAAGAAAGAAAAGTCAGACATATTGAAGGCGAGAAGGACAGAGGGAAACAGTGAGTAACCTACCTAAATGAATGCCAGAATAAAGAATAGGAGGGATAATAAAAAGAAAAACATTGCTAAGAGCTACAAAGGATAAGAAGTTGTGGAGAGTCATGATCATCTACAATTTAAAGGGACTCAGCACACAGAAGAATAAGAAAGCTGCTTGAGAAAATCTTCAAGCATTTACCACCTCAGAGATAAAGTGTCATATCTTTCCGAATCCAACAATCATACTGCCATCAAATAGTGTTAAATAATATCTAGCCCATCCACTAGCTGCCACAGTTACACTACCTCTTTACCTATTGCACATGTTATCTAAATAAGCCCATTTCTGCAATATCTTCACTCATTGGACACAAACACAGGCTCACTAGTATGTAGACAAGTTAATTAAACATGTTAATTAAGAAAGTAACAAAACAAAAACAATCAGTTTTAATCAAATATCTATCATTGAAAAACTGCTACATAATACACATTATTTAAACATATATGGGTGTTTACCATCTGAAAAGAAATCTAAATCAAACACCAAGTTAAGCTCATATATGAAATTTTGTGTTAAATATGTGGAACAACTTAGATGAGAAATTAACATCCTTCCCTCTAACAGACACTATATTTTCATTCATACTTACCAATTAACCTATATATATATATATATATATATATATATATATATATATATATGAGGAAGCATGGGGGAGTAGTGGATAGCAGCTTGGATTGAGGAATTGGAGAGCAGAGCTCAAATTCAATTCTAATCCATTACATTCACTTACGGGCTAATACCCTTGGGAAAGGTATGAATCCTCTTCTTCTCTCCCCCAGCTATGGGTAAATAGCAGGACAGACTGGGTTCTATAGCCTTGAATTGCAACCAATCTAGGAGGACAACTCTGAATTCAAAACCTGTGGAGGTGTCATTTCGGGACCTTGTGGCACATAGTGCACCAGGTCTCTGTATTCAGCCCTTCAAAAAGTGTGGTTGGTTCTGCACAAAACCTTCACCACTATGATCAAATCATATGTGCAGGTGTCTGGCTGTTGGTTCCTAGGAACTGAGCTGCTTGAACCTCATACATCAAATACAATGCGAGAGACCACCATATATATATATATATATATATATATATATATATATATATATATATATTATGAAATGGTTTAAGTCCAACAATTATTTTAATATATTTTATTGTTATACATTATTTATATAGACATAAATATTTAAGTAAATGCTCTGTTTATAATAAACAGTATTAACAACATTTACCAGCCTGAATGTCTGAGAAATTTCATAGAAAATATACGTCCTCCGCCAAGAATCAAACCTGTATCCTACACAGAACTATCATATACCCTAATGTGCTATACTGTTTTAGCTAACCAGACTTTGTAGCTAAAATGGTATAGCACATCAGGCTATGTGATGGATCCATGTAGGATATAGGTTCAATTCCTGTTGGAGTATGCATATTTTTTCAAGGCAACCCATAATTCAGGCCTGGCAACTATGCAACTGGGGTTCACGACTTGGGGTGGGCATGTGGAAAACTAAATTATTACTAAATAACAATTTCAGCGAATATTTTCAGCAAGGAACTTGTTAGTAATGTCCAATAATTAGTTAATTAGTAACTATACATAATATTAGAAAGCAGCTTATAATTATTATTTCCATAAATTCAAATGTACAAAGAAAAAACAAAAATAACCCCCTCTACCATAAAATAACTAAATGCACAAAAATTACTTTACTCACCATAAATTAGACATTTCGGATGACATTGCAAAAATAATAAGTTAATTTGTTTATACCAATTGATTACAGAAAATATAAAATTGTATAATAAATCATTTTCGACATTTTACAAAATTGTGTATGAAAATATTTTTAACAAAAATGTGAATTTCAAAGAAACAATAATTTTGATAATCTTTACAAAATTTATTGTAATTTCTGTTACATGTACAATTTGTTCCGCAGAAAATGAAAAAAAATACTTATTTCACTATGATACAATAATAGATATTACCAGTATACACAGTTTTAATAATTAAAATCAAGAATACAAAATTAATTGATATGGTATTTTGGGGAGTTAACCAATTAAGTATATGTAAAAAGAAGGGAAATTGAAAATAAAAAATATCTGGTAAATATTTTTACTACTTGAAAAAATATTAATTTTTAATACTGATTAAGTAGTCTTAAAAAGAACTGTATAAACATTTTTATCTTATAAAGAAAATTTTAAGATAATTTCAAAACTTTTAGTGCTGCTTTCTTGTTTTAGCTGAATCAAACTAATTTTTGAAAAATATATTTGACAATATAATACCATGCCCTCTTTTCATATTTAAATGATACATTTAAAGATTTTTGTCATTTAAAGAATTTTCTTCAAGTTTTCAATTTAACAACACCAAACATAAAACAGAGAAACACCCACTGAACTGTGGTATCCAGTAGAATTTTTAAATTAACACAATCTATTTCTTTCAAAAAATGTTTATATTCTTGAAAATAAAAACTAGTATTATTAAATATTTCCTCTTCTGTAGAACAATCTTTTCTTGTAACATAGCCTGCTTTATACAAAAATTACATTTTAATATCTTTAGGGATTCTTGTTTCAAGGTCTGGTAAGTTTTCAAATGTTTGTCATGTTTTGTTCACATTTTGAGCAATTATGGTTGTATTCTGAGGGATTAGCAAAAACAAAGTTGTATTCTTTGACATCAGCATTTAATTTAAGAAGTAGTTGAGGTTTTTCAATATGAAATTTTTCAATTACATTTTGTACTGTTATAAAATATGCACCTCCAGAACTTTGTCTTAATTTTTCAAATTAATTTTCTAAATAGTCAGTGGTAAATTCATCCAGCATAACAAAATTAAACCTGCTGTTTAGCAAATATCTGCAAACATCAATTAAATCGTTGCATGTAAGTTCAATGACTAAATTAATATCTCTTGTTTATGATTTCTTTTTCCTTGCTTTTCTTCCATTCTTTTTGTTATTTTCCTAAAATTAGAAAGAAATAACAGATGCACATCATCTAAATCTGATATCTAATTTATTTCAGTTGTTCATTTTCCTTAGTGCAAGCATATATTTCTTTGACAAATATTTAATATTTTTTCAATGAAATGTCTGTAGTATCCTCCCCATTTAATAATGGGTGTGTTTTAATGGCAGCTACAGTTTACAAAAAACATTTAAACAATGGAAAATATTTTGTCACTCAACAGGTTTTGGGTTACATTAATTAATTTCAGCAGTTTAACAAATTGTTTTTGTTCATACTTAAAAAGATCTTTTACAATTTCCCCATTTTGCTGTCATCTTTTTTCCTTCAGAATAAAAAAAGTAAATCAGAAGTCAGTTCAATAATCCAATTATTCCAAATATTTTTAAAAACATGGACATAATCAAAAAAGTAGGTGCAAGCAGTTTTTAGTTATCCAAGGCTTATTAAAAACAGTGTCAATTTTTTCTAAAAAAAGATTGATTGATACTGTTGTTGTTTACACACAATTGCAATTACTTGACCATTTAATTGTTTGACTGCATCAACAATATATAAAGATTTTCATATAAAAAAGTTGCATCTAATATTGCAACTGGGATCATTTTAAATAAAATATTTGGTCCACCATTGCAACATTTTACTATGATGACAAATACTGTTTTTGCTAATCCCTCAGAATTTTCAGCCAAACCGAATAAGTTTCTTCCATGATATTGTAGCGCTACTTTGACATACACTTCATCTACTAAAAGAATACACTTTCTGATTTTCAGAAATTTTACTAAAAATATCACCAATAAAATCAAAGTCATCTAATTTTGAGACTTTTGCTGCCAAATTGATAATGTTCTCACAGTGGGTAACTTAATCTGTTATATTAGGTTGGTGCAAAAATAATGACGTAATAATGTCGTTTTTTGACGTTAAAAAATACGTCAAAAAACGACATTATTACGTCATTATTTTTGCACCAACCTAATATTATGACCGATATGTAACAAAATATTTAAATGTTCTGATAAGAATATTGGTATCATAATGTTTTTTTTCCCAATCCTTTATGGCAACATAACATTAGTATATTCTTTTAAAATTTTTATCTTATTAATTTTTAAGGTACTAAGATAATGAATTGCTTCATTGATTAGTGACCAGTGCTGAAACAGTGATATTCAACTTTTTGAAAGAGAAAAAATTGTTGTAGATATATGTTATAGAGTAGTTTTCACAGTGGAGGCTTGTATTTCACTAAGTCGGTCCTAAAATAGGTTCGACGTACAAAAACGTTAGGAACTTGATATAATAGTTAATGACGCAGCAATCTAGTTGTGGTGGCTGAAACTTTAATGTCCGACATCAACTGACACACCAACTCACTGAGGATATTCAGTTACCCCCCCCCCCACGAGGGCGTCATGTGGCACAAGGCCTTTTTAACGTGGGCTTTCTGAGCCCGTGGGCTCGGCCAAAAATATGCCCATTGAACCCGTATAAACGTTTACCTCCCCGAAAGATAGTCCACCCTTCAGTGTAGCCTCCTCCGGGTTCCTCCCCGCCCGAAGGCAGAGAGTTCAACCGTTCAGCTGGTCGTCCGACTTCAGACTGAACTCAGACCAACTCACTGAGCTCCCTGGCAACTGCTACTACTACTACTTATTATATGTCGGAGAGTCTATTTACAATAGAATAGGTATGTTCTAGTATAACAATATACCAGCATATATCAAATCTCAAGTTTTCAAAAATTTTAATTAGAAACATTGGAATAACTCCAGTGAAAAAAAAATCAGTAGATTGAGTTATAGTATGCAACTTCGGACACAAAATTTTGTTGATCAATATTCTGATAAAAATTTTGAAAAGTGAGGATTTTGTCCTTTTCTAAAAACTGTACCAAATCACTATTTTGCACATTTCACATAGAAGCAGAAATTTTATTTGTTGTTCTTGGTTTGGGTTGAGGACTAGGTAATGCATTTGATGACAAATGATCAAATACTGATGGTGGATTTTTGCGTCATATTTTTCCTCTAATAATCATGGTTACAGAATCAAACGAAAAATGCCTTTCACAAACAACAGTATTTGGTTTGTTTAGTGTGTTGTCTCAAGGTATAACCTTCAACCATTATTCTCACTCATTCTGATCCTGGAGAATACAAAACCTTATTTTGATCATCATAGTTACCATGACAACCTGTTACACAGGACTTTTTGACCATTTTTAGAAAGGTTTGGGGTTACTGAAATTAAAAAAATATTAACTAAACTATTATTTTGTAAAAATTACATGGTATTGAAAGTGTATGAAATATATATTCTAAGGTCTTGAAGGGTTTGGATTTTTGAATTTAAATTTCAGAATTTAAAATTCAAAGTTTATATAAATGTGGGAATCTTTTAGAGACTAAAATGGATTAAGAAATGCCAGGCTGAAGGAATTTGGGATTCAGACACTGGAATTTTAGATTTTGGAAAATTAAATTTTGGATGATTGTATTTTAGGGGGTGGTGTGGATCACTCACCTCCTTCTTCATAAAATACAATTATCTAAACAAAATTAACCAGTTTAATATTTTTACAGTATATTTTTTTTTAATTTACTGTAAAAATATTAAACTGGTTAATTTTGTATTACATTTTTAGTAACAATGCTAGTAAAATTCAATATACATTTTTTAAATGCCAGTAAATAATTATTTTTTAAGTTTTTAAGTCAATATATTTGTTGTTATGAAGAATAATCACATAGACAGAATATTAAATTCAATTTTTATTCAATTTTTTCAAATTGGCAAATTTCTGTATAGTAAAATAGTAAAATTTGCCATGCAAAGAATTACATTCATTTTCTTGTTTTCTAACAAGACGGTAACATACTTCACATGTTATAAAGTAAACACAAATTATTCATTAAAAAATGAATTGTATAATCAAAATATTCTTTATTATAGAATAAGAATAAAAATATAAAGTAATACTTTTAAATTAACTTTCTGTGACAAGACAATATTGTCTCTTACATTTTTGTGGTATATTTTTAAGGATAGTTGTAAAATATTAAATTTATTACTGAATTTGATTTTTGGCATTAAATTTATGTGATAAATTTTTTAATAAGTGTCATTTTTCATTTTGCAGTAAAATAAAAAATATTACATTTTTATTTTTGAATGTCTTCTATTTATTTACAAAGGACAGAAAAATTCAACATATTTTAAAAAAAAAAAAAAAAAATACCTGTTATCTTAAAGAAAAACATATTGATAAAAAAGTAATTTTATACTGTTGTGGAGTAAAATGTACACCTTTGGTGACTAGAATCCGTTACTATAAAGAGCTCCAGGTTGGTAGACATTTCGAGTCAGTCAGTTCACTGTCTGACTTTCGACTGACAAGACCTCTGGGTAACTCAGTCAGGGGTCTGTCTACATATAGAGACTCAGCTGAGTAGAACAAACAAGCAAAGTGCTCCTTCCCTGTGTTTGCAGGGAATGGGTAAGTTTTAGACCAGCGGCCTGAGTGTATGCACATGTGTTCCTCACATTAAACCTGACCTTGTGTCACATCCTGTCTAAGTTGAGAGACCTTGATAAATATCTAGCCTTTAAAAGTCAGTAAATACCTAGGCATTTGAAGGCATTATGGCAAGTACCTGAATCATTACATATAGGGAATTCTTATATGAAGTACATTATATAAGTAAGAATGTTAAATTCTTAATCACGCTTGTGAATTTTGCATCAAAAAGTTTGTTTAAAGATAAAATATGCAAAGTTCAAATAAAATAATTAAATAAATAAACTTTGGTTAATCGAATGGTAAAACATAAAAATTTCTTTTAAACAAAATTAATTTCTTAATTCAGTTCCAGCAACAAACATTCACATGTTCTTCATTAACCCCCAGTGACCACCTACTGGCTCTACTTGATATAGTTATGGATTGCCTTGATATAATTATTTATTTAAAAATATGATTCGAACGCTACATAAGAGTTTTCATGTTTTAAAACAAGAGCGGAAAACTTCAATATAATTATTTGAATTAAATTGTATTAAAGTACCAGGATCTGTTCCATCTTCAAGCAAAATTTTTTGGGAATAAAAATTTTGCTTGAAGATGGAACAGAGCTTGGTACTTTAATCCAATTTAATTCAAATAATAAAGCAGTATAGCACACTGTTTCCAAAATTCTGGCAGAGTGAATTGTGTTATAGTGCTCTTTTTCTCACAGAGTGAATTGTGTTATAGTGCTCTTTTTCTCACAGACATTGAGAAAAATATTGTATGTATTGTACAGTCGAGAAAACCAAAAACAAACGACACACATGCACGAAATTAAGAATATACTATGGCAACAATTTACCCATCGCACCATGTGTGTATGTGTGTCTGTATGTATGTATGTATACATATATATATATATATATATCTCAATTAACCCATATATGATAAAAAATATTTATAATATATATACATACTTACCAATTAACTAATATATATATATATATATATATATATATATATATATATATATATATATATACACCAATTAACCAATATATTATAACTTACAATAGAAATAGTACACAGAAATGTGAGCAAACATAAAAGCCAGGAGCAAGAAAACATTTGCACATTATTTTCAGACCCCAAACCTGTGTTATTAATCTTTTTACTGTATTTCCATTTATGAATGAAAAAATTATCAACTATACACAGCCATTTTTGTTTGGCCAAATATCAAAGCTCAAAAAAAAAAAAGGGGAAAAGATTTTGTTTTACTCGTAATTGGCAGCAAGCACCTGCTGCAAATAATTATATTTTCCTCCTGACAGCTTCAAGTACACATAAACACACACACACGCATGCATGCACGCACACATATGGAGAGTGATCTACCATTAGATCAAAAAACATTCCTCTTGTAGTCTGAATAGAGATAATTTAACCAAATGGTAAATTACCCATCTTTTAATTAACAATGCCACAAAAATGACATTTATTAAAATCGACATCACAACAAATAAGAAAGTAAATTCATTAAATCCTAAGGATGATATGAATAAACATTGAAACTAAATATGCAAGTAAAATTATCAACTATCTGTACCACTCCAGTAATTACCTGACTCCCCATGCTATTCTTTACCTTCATAAGAGCCAGATCAGGCCAAATTGTTACCATATTTGTGCAGGAGCTGCCCAGTTCTGACTTTTCAGTCTTATTAGTTAAAAACTCCTTGCTGGAGATGAATTATTTTCCATCCACCAACTTCTCTCTCACAGGTGAAATGTAGCAACCCTCTCACTGCTCTATCACTACTTCCGTGGAAAGTGCTTGGATGAACTACATTCCTTGGTTTTACCAGGTGTAACCTTCACAACTTGACCCTACTTTATCACTTATATTGTAGCTATAGCAAAGAAAATGGCGACTTACCTCGTCAAACCAAGCGACAGCGCATCGCGTGTATTCTACGATGGAAAATGTGGCGAAAAAGAAAATTATTTACCAAACAAAATGGCACATATTCCGCAAGACATGCTGAAGATGGAATATTTGAATTAAAAAACAAGTCCATCGCAGGAGTTGCTATAAAAGTATTTTGATATGCAAATTACTGAACAACCTCTCCCAGCTGTCAATGAGTGGAAAAAATGCTTGGCCAATAAAAGCAGTTGGAATCAGGGAACAAAATTCAGGTATTTTGACTACCGCGTTTGTTGGAGAATGAGTTATTTTTTTGACTGGTTGTGTGCATTGTGATTTGTGAGATAGTACCTGCAAATCGAGTTTTTGGCATTTCTTTCTGCCCCCTGACGTTCGAGTCTGAACTTAGTGATTTATTCTCTGTGACATGGAAATAATCTGCGACAAACATTTCCTTTGCAATCCCAGATCACTTACAGTAGCAAACCACCCACACTCCTTCAGCAAGAAATTCCACCCAAACAGCTTCTTCCAGCAAACCACTGCCCTGTGGAATAGATATCCAAGAGGATGTTTCCCCAATCATTACAATCTTAATCTGTACAAGTCTAGAGTTAACTGTTATCTTCCCCTCCTATCCATACAAACTACCCTTAATTTAATCCTCTACTTCAAGTGGCCTCTAAGTCTTTTACAGGGTGCACCTTACTGTAAAAAAAAAAAAAAAAAAAACAAAAAAAAAAACATATTTACAATTCATTTTTAAACTAGTTTAAATTTCATGAGGAACAAACAGCCTGCAATACAGATAGAAAATGAATTCAGTAAATATACAAAAAATAGAAAGGGGCATAAGACAAGGATGTGTCTTCTCACCAGACCTTTACAGTGAAGTGATTCTCATAGAATTAAAGGTCCTACCCAGATTCATTATTGGCTGCTACAATCTTGACAACATAAGATATGCAGGTGACACAGTATTGATAGTAGACAGAGAAAGGAAAATACAGGAACTCCTATAAAGGAAAGCAAGAAAGGACTAAACATCAATTGTAAGAAGACAGAATATATGGATGTCAGCAAAAGGAAAACACCCAAGATGCAGGCTATGAATCAGAGGCATCAAAATCAAGCAAATAGAAAAATGTAACAGTCCCTTCCTCTAGGTCAGTGAATCAAGCATTTACAAAAACTGAAATACCTTGTAAGTGTTTTAACAGTCCTCCTATATGGCATTGAATGAACCATGTACAGCAACTGATATTCACACCTGATCAAAAATTTAAGACTGCTTGAAAAATTTTTATAAGACACTGTTTGTCATGGATACAGTATAAACTTTTTCTTACTTAAGGTTACTAATTCTATAATCTAAAACGTTATGTAAACAAAAATTTATAATCCAATCAATTTATTCAGAAATGGATATTTTTATAAAATGAGGTGCTTTACATTTGATCAAAATTATAAGACCAGGGGATATAAATTGTTAGATCTAGGGTAATTTCAATGTTTTTAGTTCAGTTAGAGATTAGCAATCACTGCATAAAGGTGTCACCATGCCTAAAACAAGCAAACTTACCAAAGTTTAGCATGCTCGAACAGTGCAAATTATGGAAATGCAAAGTCTACTGGTAGGCCCAAAAAATTTCTTCGGCATTGAGTAGGAGAATAAGACAGGTCATTGTGAAAGCCAGTAGACTTTCTTCTAGTCTAATTAAGACAGCCACAGATGCTGATTGTAGTCCACTAACCATCAGACGACACTTATGACAAAAAGGCATGGTAAATAAAAAGTGCAAACAAATTCTTCAGCTGCTTCCATGTCACAAAGTGAACCGTTTAAGGTTTGGTCGTAAGTATCAAACATGGGACATTGAGAAGTGGAAGAAAGTCCTGGTTTCTGATGAGAAAAAATTCAATCTAGATGATCCTGATGGCTTCCCAACAATATTGGCATGACAAAAATATGCCTCCTGAAATTTTCTCCACATGTCATAGTGGTGGAGGGTCCCTAATGGTATGGGGTGCCTTTTCTTACAGAGGGACGATGGAGCTCCAGGTGGTGCAGGGTCACCAGACAGCAGCTGGTTATGTTAGCATGCTAAAAAAAGCATTGTTGGTGACATTTGTGTGGGGATGGATGGTTGTTCCAACAGGATAATGCTGCAATCTACGCTGCATGTCAGACCTCGACCTTTCTACAAGAAAATGGGGTCCATCTCTTGAGACATCCTGCATGCTCACCAGACTTGAACCCAATTGAAAATGTTTGGGGATGGATGGCAAGAGATGTTTATCAAAATGGTAAACAATATTCAACAAAAAATGAACTTCATGAAGCTATCTTCAAAAGCTGGAGCAATATTTCTCACAGCTTAATGGAAACACTAATTTCTAGCATGTCCCAAAGAATTTTTGAATTCATCAAAACTGTTATTAAATTTGGTTGTTGAACGTTTTTGTACACTTTTCATACAATTTCGTGGAATTTTTGTCTCTGGTCTTATAATTTTGATCAAGTGTAAAATGACTCATTTTATAAAAATATCATTTTCTCAATAAAATGTTCAGATTATAACTTTTTGTCTACATAACCTTTTAGATTATAACCTTAATGTTTAAAAAAAATTTTCAAGTGTTCTTAAATTTTTGATCAGTAGTGTATATCACAAAACAGGAAGGTTTCATTAGAAAAAAAAAGCATTGGACAGTCATGTAATATTGGACTTTCTATATGGATAGAGAATGCTGGACAATTTCCTCATAGATGAAGAAGAGACTTGAAGAAATGTGTTTCTACAGAAAGATTCTGAAAATTCCATGGTCGGAACATTTTAGCAACAAAGAGAATGGAAGCAAAAAGGTCACTTGTGCTTAAGTTCAGAAAGAAAGGGTTGAAAATTCTACACTAGAGAATCACAAAGATTTGTACCAGATATTAGGTTGGTGCAAAAATAATGACGTAATAATGTCGTTTTTTGACGTATTGTTTAACGTCAAAAAACGACATTATTAGGTCATTATTTTTGCACCAACCTAATAACAGAAACAATACTTCTTGAGGACTAGCAACAGCTAAAATGAATATCACAAGTAACTCAGAGAAAAAATAATGACATAATCCTGATGATGACATTCCGCACTACTTCAAATACAGGATTAAGAAGGAAACTCCTGTCAATAGTGTAAAGAGCAATATAAGCTACTAGGCTTAACCCTAGAAAACTAACCATGACACCTAGCGCAAATTTTCCTATTTTTAATTACAATTTTCAGTACCTGATTTTCTTACCTAAATAATGTTTTTCAGTTCCTATTAATGTTAACTCAAAGTACAAAGTTTGAAATGCCTGCATGTAAAATATTTCAAATAAAGATTTTTTATTAAATATTTTTTTTGACATTTTCAAAATCGGGTATGATATACCCATGGTTAGTAGTAGGGTAACGTTAATTGATGGGTAGTGTTCCAGGGTTAAGATACATATATTCCTGAAAAATTGTTTTAAGAGAAAGATTTTATAAATTTCAACAGGCAACATTACTGACTTCTCCATCATTGAATGCCAAATATTTCCTTATAAGGAAACAGCTAATATTAATATTGTTTACAAAAATATGGACACAAAATGGAGTAAGGTGTTTCATACTCATGAATTATATGAGAGCAATCCTGATTGATTTACTTTCTATCATATACATGTCCACAGCCTATGAAATGAAGTTTTAAGTACAGTGTAACCCGGATATAAGAGACCCTGATATAAGAGAAACCCGGATATAAGAGAGATTTTCTCTGGTCCAAAATTAGAGCCATACTTACCTAAAAATAGACCAAACACGGATATAAGAGAAACCCTGATATAACAGACTTCTTCTCCGGTCCTGACGACTCTCTTATATCCAGGTTACACTATATATAGTTTAGGTGTCATATAATCTGATCCCCAACTTTAGTCCACCCGACATTGTTCCTTGAGATTTAAGGTTGTGCTGAATTGCTACTGAATATCAGTTCCTCAGTATGGTAGTGAATGTTGGACAATCTCCTTGCAGAAGGAGAGACTTCAGGCAATAGAGATGTCATTCTACAGAAGGATTCTGAGGATACCATAGGAGAACATGTATGCAACAAGGAATTTTAAAGGAAAATGAAAACAAAAACACTTATAGTTAGAATTAGGAGACAATTGAAATTTCTAGGGCACATAATGAGGAAAGAAGGGTTAGAAAATTTGACACTCACAGGACATACTAAGGCAAGAGGGACAGAGAAAAGTAGCAAGTAACATATGTAACAGGCTTATGTAAATGTATGGCAGAAGAGGAAGGATTGTAAAAGAGCAAAAATTGTTAAGAACTATGAAAGATAGGAAGTTGTGGAGAGCCATGATTGTCCATGTCCTAAAGGGACACGGTTCATAGTACAAGGCACTTTAAAACTGTTTAAAAGACAAAACAGTAAATTCCCTGTGCTTTTTCTGGAAATACTTTCATGCAAATTGTTCAAATAAGCTCTTTCCTATGGTTCTTAGCCTTTATTAAGTGCAGTGCTAGAATAGCAACAAGGTCTCATCAATTCACAGTTGCACTAGCTAGATGTAACTGTAAGTTCTATACTAACAGTTTCTTTTCTTACACTTCTAGCTTATGGAACTTCATCTCCATGCTTTCCAGTCAACTGCAAAAATTTAAATGCAGTATCAATCACTATCTACTGTCCTCTTGATTACATTTCTTTTTTTTCTCCTCCCTTAGTAATGTTTCTGTTTCTAATTCTTCCACACCCAGTAACCCATGTGTCTTAGTTTCTGTAGTTTCTTGCTCGTTGGCTGTTGTGGCATATGGGGGCTTCCTTATTTGCTCAGTTCAGCAGTAATAGCAACAGAAGTAACCAGCAGGGTACAAATGGAAGTCCCAGAAATCATAAAAATGCTGACCAAGCCCTATCGGTCTCTTTTCCACTCTTCCTTTTCTGTGACTACTACCTTCAAGGCCAGCTTGAAAGACTACTCACAACTCTTGCTGCACAAGACACATGGCCTGCCTGGCAGCTTGACCTGAGATTTCTCATTCCTCATGGGAACAATCAAAGAAATCTCTCTTGGAAATATCTACTCAAGAGAACTTTAACTAGTAAACCTATTTTCCCACAAAATTCCATTATCTTACACTCTCTTTTCAACCACAAATAAAAGCTGTTAAACAGTTATTTCTAGCTTTGGGTTTGTTCTTTCCACTCCATACACTGCTAGTCCCGGGTATAACAATAAATAGCAGCTATCAACAATACATTTTTATTTAAAAAATTACCAACAATGCATATTTCTAGTGAAATTACCAACAGTACCTATTTATAGTAAAATGATCAAGACATTTTAACTGTTGCTAAAGGCAAACAATTGCATTCGAAATATTTAGATTTCAGCATTAAATAACCCATAGAGGTGTTGATATGCCACTAAACTAAATCAACCAAACCAAACTATATATCTATAAAACATGCATTTACCCTGAAAGTATAAAAATATGTACAAAATATCTGTAGTTGAAGGCATAAAATTGTGGCCAAAATATTTAGATTTTGTCATTAAAAAAACCTATAGAGATTGATATGACACTAAACAAAATCAAGTAAATCTATACACTGCCAAGCACACACATGCAAACAGGAAAAATTCCTACTGTTTTCCTTGGGGTGAAAAAATATAAATGTATGCAGTCATATATGATTTTCCTATTTTAACGTAAGAAAGTTTAAGAAGATAAGCTTGCTAATCTGTTGAATTAAGGAGATCACAGATTTAAAAGAAGAAAAAAGTTAAAATTTAAAACAGATTTGTTGAATGCCTGATCGGAATTAAACAGCTGCCACACTAAAGAAAAATATTATCTCTTTTATAAGCTGGTTGCAAACTAAGTAACGGCTGGCCGCTCATATCCAAATATGTCTGTCTATTAAGGTGTCTAACCAATTCCTGTTGTGGAGGCCTACTTGGGCACATTTGTATTTGTTCTACACTACACAGACCCCTCCTGTGATTTAAACTGCAACTATACTGAGTGAACCTCAGTTACAGTTTCTGGGAGAGAATGCATTATGTGATGTGACCAACCATCTGAACAAGGCCATTACAATTAAACCCTCAGTTACAATGATATTTTTCTAGGGCAAACATTGCTGGGTCACAAATACTTCCATCTACCCAATTTCAGTCATAAATCTTGGGTCAACCCATGATGTGGTTTTTAGGCACTTTCCAAAGGAATCACCATCCCAGGCCAACAACATCAAGGAGTCAGCTTCCTGACAAATTTATCACAGTGATATTTGAACTCAGGTCTTAAGGTCAGAAAGCAAACATTCTGACCCCTCGACCAGATGTCCTGGTAGAAAACTACATCCACTCTGTAATAATTGTTCTGGGTATCTTTTCCAGAGTGAATATCTAATGATAAAAACAGGAAAACAAATACATGCAAAAAAGTGCTGAGTTACTTTCAGCATCCAATACTTAATGACTTTAAAAAAAAAAAAAAGAAGCTTTCTGACATTTTTGATGCTTAGAAAGTGATGCAACTTCCTAATCACTTTCTTTCTCCCTTTTGTTTTTTTTTTTCATATTTTTATTAACAATAATAAAAACCTCACATGGCAATCAGCTATCTGAGACTGTATGACAAAAGTCTGCTTGTAGT
Source organism: Acanthosepion lycidas (assembly GCA_963932145.1). Lineage (NCBI taxonomy): Eukaryota > Metazoa > Mollusca > Cephalopoda > Sepiida > Sepiidae > Acanthosepion > Acanthosepion lycidas. The sequence continues at coordinate 47,224,646 of OZ010612.1, forward strand.
AACACTAAAAATGATCAACTAAACTCATAGTTGTAAGCAAAGTTTAATAACTAAAATAAAAGAAAAATATTTTTAAATCCACTGAAAAGTATCATCTACTTATAATTTCTTTAACACCTCATTAACCTTAACACCAGCATTCTTAAAGACAAGTTAATCAGGTAATAATGCCAGATATTTGGATAAATTAAAAACAAAAGATTAAAGATCCAGCAGCAAAGTGAAGAACAATCCCACATGCACTCACTGCTCTCCTATACCACTACTCTCCCAGGCCAAATAGGGATTTCAGTTCAGTCTTTTCTACCATTTTCCTGGAAATTAGGACAGGCTGGTCAACACCACACTCTTTCTGCCTGTTACAAAGAAGTAGGGAGGTCTCTTTTCTCTCTCTTCCCATTCCAACATATCATGAGCTATAAACACTATCTTACCAATAACAGGGTTACAAGTTTGTATTTGTATTCTAAACAATGCTGTTTCCCAAACAATCACCAAAGTTAAGCAACATCAAGCTTGATCAGGATCTAGATGGCTTACTGTTTGGAAATATCAGGAGCTGTAAGCTTTGATGTACAGGTGGTGCAATGGATAATGGCTTAAAATTGTTAATTGGAGAGATTAGTTTGAATTTCAGTTGAGTTTGTTATATTCACTTACATGGAAATATCCTTGGGAAAGATAAAACTCCACCTCTTCTCCACTCAGCTATGGGTTAATTAGTAAGAAATGTATTACTAAACCATTATTATCTGAAAAGAAAAAATTCTTGCAATCTAAAAATATTTTCTGGCTTTAAATAACCTGCAAAATGTTGATAGGCAGTAGAAAATGAATCAATCAAATGAAATCCAAAACATTTACAAAATGTTCATTCATTCATTTTGAATATAAAAAACAACCTCCATGTTGGTGACCATGACACAGTACAGAAATCCTGATGTGATAAGGAATTATTGGCACAGACAAATTTATTTTTAAAAGCACAGAATAATATAGAAGTTCTGGCATGATTTGAAATATTCAGCACTTGGAAATCTTTTTTCTCATTGAGAACACAACAATAAACTGTTACAAAATTGAGACACCAAATACATCCTCATCCAACTACCATTTCATCTTCAAGAACATGACAACAAAAAAAAAATTGAACTATACATATATATATATATATATATATATATATATATATATATATATATATATATATATATTAGGTTGGTGCAAAAATAGTGACATAATAATGTCATTTTTTGACTTTAAAAAATATGTCAAAAAACGACATTATTACGTCATTATTTTTGCACCAACCTAATATATATAAATATGTTTGTATGTATGTGTGTGTTCTCCTTGCAGGTTTGATAAAGAAATAAGGAACATTTATAATATTTTCAGTGATAATGGGTATCTTGAAAATGTCATCAAGTGCACAGTTGAACACAAACTAAAATGCTTCGTGGCTATGATAGTTTTTAGTTCTGCCTTGTGTTGCCTATATGTCATGGGTCCTTACCTATAACTACAGAATGAACACTTCCTAACACTATGTATACTACACCTCTCAAGAGAGAGAGATGAATCAAGTTGAGTATATAGTAGTTCACTCCAAACCAGACTGACAGTCATACTAACACCTTCCACATCTTGTATTATTATTCCGTGTAATATACCTTCGTTATTTCTACTGTGTTCATGTTGTTCTTCCTTGGTCCTAACCTGGACCATAACACTATATTTGAAATTACCTTGGCTGGGCAGGAAAAACCAGAAACTTGGCGTTACATCAGGATTTTTGGCAGTTATGCTACATGTTGTCTTCAGGAATAATTCAATTTTTTCCTCATTTATCAAGGATGGTTTGTCCTACCTCCAATATAGTTCTGTTGTTTATAAATTCAAATGTCAGTATGAAGCTGACAACGTAGGACAAACTAATCAACAACTCAAAACCCATATCAGACAACCTGCAAATATAAAACAGGGTATTTTTAATTACAATACATGTTGTACACAGTCTGTTCAGAACTTGATCATTGGTGAACATTTTCTAGACAATCGGGAGTGTGTGGCAAGATATAGCGATGATTCATTTAATGTCCTGTGCAGAGCTCGGTCAGCTCAGCACTTACACCTATTAGAAGCATTTTTTATTAAATTACATCAACCATTTCTGTGCAGACAGAAAAAGCATTTTGTTTGCTCTCTCTCAGTCTTTTAGGATATATATGAGTGAATTTTTTCCATTTTACAATCACTAGAAACCCTTTACATTGGCTCTTTCGCTAGTATATTTTTTTCTTACTCCTTGTTTTTATTAATTTATATTTTAGTTGTGGTTTCTTTTTTTCTCTTATTTATATTTTCTTTTCTCACAGTGTGAATTGTTATTCTGTCCATTTAATATTTACAAATGTATTTCTATGGATTGATGAAGACCAAGATTTGCTTGTACATCAGGCCAGGGGGGATACATTCTACAGGATGTTGGAGACAAGTGGCTCTAACAAGTCATATATCTCATAGTATTACATGGAGGGTACTTCAAGAGCAGCTCCTGTATCTGTATCATTTGCAATGTATGCATGCATGCTGATCACTCACCATGGAAGAACTTTTGTGATGGTTTATTGCACACACTTCTGAACTGTTGTTTGTCTCTTCAGTCTTGTTTATGGATGAGGCAACATTTGGAAGACATGGAATAACAAATTTACTCATCTAACATTTGACAGCAGATTGGAAGCCCCATAGTACAATATAGGCTAGACAACAGCATCAGTTTATGTTTAATGTGTGGGCTGGAATTGTAGGTGACTCCCAGCATGTCTTACAGGAGCTGTCTACAGGGATTTTATTTCAAACACACTTCCAAACCGGCTAGGGGATGTACCCCTGCTAATACAAAGATGCATGTGGTTCATGCATGATGAGGAACCAGTATAATTTAGTCACATTGTTCATGATGCACTGGCTGAGATTTACCATGAAAGGTGGATAGATAGGAGAGGACCAGTTCCAGGGTCTGTACATTCCCTCAACCTCAATCCTTTGGGTTTTTATCTGTGGGGACCACCTAAAACAATTGGTTTATGCAGCAGACATTAATAATGCAGAAATGCCACATGTCATGGAGGCCTACAAAACCATTCAACACTGTGAGGGATTATTTGAAAGGGTCCACCAGTCAGTGATCTGACAGATGCATGTGTGTAGAAGCAAGAAGAGGACATTTTGAACATTTGTAATGAAGTACAACAATGCCCTTTTGGAGATATGTTTATATGGACATTTTACCTTGTTTCGGTATCAAGGAACTTGCCTCCAAGGTTTGTAAAAGTATTTTTACTACACCCTGTGTATATAAAGTGGATACTGAGGTCAAAACTGAGTAACAATAGTCTGTTTCATGCTTAAATGCTATATTCCGGCCTTGTATATAGGGTGAGTAAATTGTCGCCATTTTATTTTTTTTAATTTCACACATACACATTGTTTGTTTTTGATTTTGTCGACCATACAGTATAGTAGTTGAACACTGTCTATGAATAAAAGAGCAACATTCACAATTCACTCTGACAGAAACTTTGAAACAGCATGCTGTACTGCTTGGCATTCACACCGGAAGCTCCAATACGAACATTTCGGGGAGTTTGAGTGTCAATCTGACAGTGCAAAGGATTCAGAAAAAGTTGGATGATATATCCAGTCAACATCATGGTGTTTGGAGTGATCACTACTGATAACGACGTTATGCCTCCATCTTCCAACAGAAAGACTCAACACAGAGATCTACATCATGCCTTGAAGAGGTAATGCTGCTTTGGGTCAAGAGGGTGGCTACTGGAAGACCCTATGTCTGGCAACAGGACTCTGCACCATGCCACACAAGCAGGAGAACCCAGTTATGGCAGTCAGAGAATTTCTGTGACCACATCCCCCCTTATACCTGGGGACCTAACTTCCTAGACTGCAACCCACTTAATTATTATGTGTGGGTTGCAATTCAGCAAGAGACCAACAAAACTCCTTGTAACACCAAAGATGAACTGAAAGTAAGAATTATAGCAACATTCACCAACTTAAACAAGAAGACCGTTCAGAAGAGTTGCAAATCATCTGGAGGTTAATGGGAATTTTATTGAATAAATTCACTCTTTCATGTTTCAAGATATTTTGGTGTAATTTTGGTAAATATATATGTTAAAATGAGATGTCAGTGTTATTTTCCTTTTTGCATCATTTACACGACAATTTATCCATCGCACCCTGTATGTCTGTTAAAATGAGATGTCAGTGTTACTTTCCTTTTTGCATCATTTACACGACAATTTATCCATCGCACCATGTATGTCTGTTAAAATGAGATGTCAGTGTTATTTTCCTTTTTGCATCATTTAGACAACAATTTACCCATCACACTGTCTATAAATAGACATTGAGTATGACCACATTCAGTTTTATCCCTATTACAGTTTTATTCTTCAAATTACAATGAAAAAATTGCAGACTTTCAAAAAAAAAAAAAAAAACAAAACATGTCAAAATAAGAGAGTCTCCCAAAGTCTAAAAAGGCAAATTCACTGGATGGATATTGATTAGTGCATGTGATGGCTGAATGGTAGTATCAAGCTGAGAAGATGAGAGAGTGACCATTGATATATTGAGAACAAGAATGAGGTAAATATATGGACTTAAACCTATAAAATGAAATGAATGATAGCCCCAAGAGGATTGGAACCTGGGTCATCTTAACCAGAAATCAGTAAAACTTGGAGGTTTCCAGGCTTTCATACCTGCTAAGAGACAAAATGATGACAGGTTTGTGCATTCTCAAAATTTACCCAGCTGGGATTGTTCCAAAAGGTCTTATCTGGGTTAATCTCATTCCACAAAATGGCAATGGTCTACATGTTCAGTCTGAACTGGGCTGAGTCATTACCTAGCTGATTGTTTCTGACTAGGGGTCATCAATTCATTGATGATGGAAATGAGTGGATTCTAAATAAAACCAGACAGCCAGCTTTGATTAATTTTCATTCCAGCTCTTGTTGACGGCAGTCAAAATCTATTCCATTGCTGCTAAGCTCCTAATGAACATGCAGATAAAGAACTTTTAGCAATGAGACCTACACAAAAATGAAGGAACTAACATATTTCTACATGTTCCCACCTAGGACTAATATCTCAAGTATAGTATCACTGCCCCAGGTCACACTTCAGTCAAGTAGAGGCTAATATGACGAGATATATATATATACTACACTAAATCTAATATATCCAACTCCATTATTCGCAATGATTCTTCTCCCCCCCCCCCCGGTTAGCAATTTGCAAAAAAACAACATGGTTTACAAATTCAAGTTGTATCTCCAACGAATTAAATAATATTTTTGTTTGTCACACCACAAACTTGCTTTCACAACGCTTGACACTACATTTGAATGGCCACATACACAATTGCCTATAATTGGTAACAGAAGCCATTGGTTTATAGCAACGGTTTCCCATACTTAATACTTCTTGAATTCACTCTCGCATGGTCATGTGTCACATCATGAGCTGCGGTGCGATTTTCACTTCCAGCATCTTTATATGCATGTTTGTCGTTGCTTGGAAATCTTCCATGTAAACAGAAACAGACTATCATCACATTCTTGTCTGTGTATTGCTTAATATATTGTACTGTAATTGTCATCTTTGATAATGGCTTATATAAGCCAAAAGCTTAGATAGGATTAAAAAATATGTATCAATATTGTGATTTTCTTTCTTCATTTAATGATAATATTATTAAGCTTATCAGACGATATGAAAAGAATTTACATAAAATAAACAGACAGCACTTGTCTATATTATTTAATGAAACATGTATCAATATATATATATATATATATATA
>OZ010612.1:47235545-47253045 GCA_963932145.1 Acanthosepion lycidas
TCCTGGGAAGACCGTTCCTGGAATGTGTTGACTGAGTCGCAGTCGGGCAGAGTCTCTGGTTCAATCTCCTCAATTCCTACCACTCTCTTCCTGGTACCAACCATATTTATATGGTCGGTACTCCACTAAGCAAATTAGGTGGATCCTACCACAACAGTAACATAAAACAAACAAAAAGTTATATCTGCTCGGTTTCGTATCCAAAATGTAAACTGTTATATAGGAATAAAGTGTCAATGCCGACACTGGAGTTTGAACACAGATCACCAGAGCAAACACAGATGATCCCATTTCGAATAAGTAGATCACATTATGGTAAAGGAAATGTATATATGGGAATTAGCATGACATCTAAACAATCACTATATGGATTACTATTTGGATCACTATTCGGTGGTTACTATTTGAGCGAGTATTATTGAGCAAGTACTATTAGTGTGAGTTTTATTCAAAGGCGTCTGACACTAGTATTGTTCAACGGCATTACTATAGTTGTATCTGCGATTACAAAATCTCTACTACAACAAGCATTATGAAAGTGACAATGAGTATTCGTTGACATTACAAAAATGGCAACAAGTGTTTGTTGACATCACAAAATAAACAAAGCAATTTTTGAAGAATTAATGGATTTATAATGTTTGAAGCAATATAAATAAGTTGGATTAAAAATAAATCCATTAATTCTTTAGAAATTTCTTTGTTTAGGTTTCAGTTACAAAACTGAGCAGATATGGCTTTCAAGAAACTATGAAGGAGTGAGTGCGCTTTAAATGCAAAATAGAACTTTGTTTGATTGTGAAGCTCTCTGTAGCTGATCTGTCAAAGCACACCAGATAATACTGTAGATTATCCTGCAAAGTGGGATGCAGGTTTGAATCCTGTTGGAGGGCACATTTTCTTTAATATGTTTTCTCAGGTTGCAGGCCAGTAGATAAAATAAACACTAGGGGGTATCTACTCCAATATTGGTATCCACTAAAAATAAACTTTGAAGTAATAACAATATGTCAGACTGAAAAATAAAATCCATTAATTCTTTATATATATTGTTGTAACCCAGGGAAGGTTACCTAATAGAATAATCAAATGAAGGTTGGTAATGAACAATAATACTTAGGACAAGAACAACACATATAAGATTTGCCAGCGGTACGTAGAAGAAGTAGTCAAGAAGTGAGTCAAGTGAATTCCACAATGAATCTCCAATTCTAGACCATGTACAATATTCATGGGAATGGGGGCTTACCCATTATCAACTATAGGTATGCTACGACACACACACACACGTGTGTGTGTGTGTGTGTGTGTGCGTATATCAATTGAGTTTAAACCATTTTGTAAATTTAAACCATACGTAATTTCAGTCTGATGAGACAAGTATTAAAAACTTACTTGTTGAAATAACTTATAAAATTAAATTATTATTATATATATATATATATATATATATATATATACACACACACGCACACACACACACAAGGGTAAGTCAAAAATCATCCACACATTTGCTTTAACAAATCTTAGGCTTATCACACTGCCTTCTGTTCATGCATGCTTATGGTTGGTAGTATTGTTGTCACATGATCAAAGTTTAACCTTGATCATACTAGTTTTCTTGCTACTGTTACAGTGTAAACATGGCCACTCTACTAGCAGTATGCACCAAAGAACAATCAACTTCAAACTTCATATATATATATATATATATATATATATATATATAGTACACAATAAAATCCAAAATTACCTCATATAGGGAATAGGATTATTTCAGCTGATGAAATTTTATTCAACCCCAGTATATAGACTGAGTTTCTGTCAGAATTAGAAATTTAACTGTGACAGTTACAAAAAAAAAAAATGTCAAAACCTAATACAGAATTTATCTGTTTCAATGTTTCAATCAGACGAAAGATACAAGACAGTAGTCAGAAGAGGGTGGAAGCTATTAGTCTTAAAGATATTATTACGATTGTTAGTATTGTTTTATCAAATTAAACCCAGATATTAACCTTATGACATTAAATTGGGGTTATATGAAGAATGAAATGTTAATTTGAAACTAAGAGAGGAATAAAAAGGTTTTTTTTTTTAAAAACTTAAATTATATATTAATAGATAAAGTTATGTTTTAAAATACAAAATCATACTTAAAAGTACTATTCCAAAGACAAGTTATATTTGAAAATAAGATATATTTAAACAAATTAGTAATAAGTCATATTTAGATAATTTATATTAAAATTAACTAAAATTATATTTAAAAATGTTTATATTCAATATAAAATCAATAGGTTATATTAAAGAACAAAAAATATTTAGAAATAAAAATATAATAAGATAAAATAAATTTTAAAAATTTCAGATCCAAATTCTGCTCATAACTAGTCCAGACTTATTGACAGGCACTGTCATATATACGAGGACTGAAAATGAAATCTAAATCCAACATATTAATCTGATATATTGATTGCAGGTGTTCATGTATGTGGAACAATTTACAAATGGGAAATTGATATCCCTCCCATAACAGAGACTTGGGGCATTTAACATTTACCAATAATTCTTCTGCTTTCATTATCTGATAACGCTAAATTCTCCTCCTATGGCAACAGAACAACAATCCACCAGCTAAGAGTCTCCACATTAATTTTCAACACTTAGTATTTGAGATGATCATGTCAAACATGACAAACAGATAAGCAATAAGAGTCTACAGGTCCCTTTGTCATGACATGCTGTCAAATATTTCCATTTAGTAAGATGTATCAGTGAGTGAAGATGTAAAGAATTACTTTGTATCCATGAAGAGTCACTCCTTTCAGGCAAGCTGGAATTTGGAGTAGCAATCAGTCAATACCAAATGGAAAAATGTTTTTTATTAGGATTTTATCACCAGAGACTGTTTTCCATTTTCATGTTATACATATACTTAGAAATATATACACACACACACACACACACACACACATAGATAGATAGATAGATAGATAGATAGATAGATAGATAGATAGATAGATAGATAGATAGATAGTGTTATTTTGATACCTATAGATGGACGGTGTGAAAAAGAAAACAGATAATACAATTTATAAATAAAAAATATATTTGAACAAATCGATATCAGGGAAAAAAAATTAGTAAAAAAAGAAAAGACTAAAAACATCCATGTTGGTCAAAAATAATCAATCAGCACTGCAATGCCCAGTCAAAAGAAAAAACACCAACAGAGTAAATTAAGTAAAAACATAAAAGTGCTCAATGCATTAAGTAGAGCAAATCTAAAAAACCTACCTACCAACGTTTCACATAACTGATATTCAGGGTACTAATATATATATTTATTTATAAATAATACCATATTTGTGACTGGCAGGGATTATTCCAAGGAAGATATTAATCCAAAGAGAGCTCAATGTAAATTTAAATTACAGAGCATAATAATATTAATAATAATAAATCAAGAAAAAACCTTAAAGATTCAATTCTGTTCTAATTTATTTCATGAATATTTTTACATTCATCTCTTCAGGCTGAAAGTTCTTGGAGACAATTCCTCTGGACTGATATACTAGATTAACAGGAGGAGAAAAAATCACCAACATTCTTTTTTCAATGCTTCCTAAAGACACCAAACAGCTCTATCCAAGCATTTTATTTTTTATTATACATTATATATATATATATATATATATATATATATATATATATATATATATATATGGCATAAACACAAAATATGTATACTTTAAAATCATTGCAAAATCAAATGTTTCAATGGGTGGTTAAGAATAAGATTTTAAAATATTATTGGTACAATATGACCATTATATAGGAGTCAATATGGCATAAAAATAACATTCAGAATAAGACTAAGAATCTTTTTAAAAATCCTTGTTTGGCACTAAATGACCATTACATAGGATGTCCTGGGTAAGATGATAAACTATGTCCATGTCCTGGGTAAGACGATAAACTATGCCCAATGCCTCTGATCAGGAGACTTTGAGGAGCATGGAATCATCTCTTAATTGCTGGTGTTCCTAGCCCGGAGTGGTAGCACCTGTTAGGGTCCCAACTATGGGCAAATAGTTACCCCCCAAACTAGGGTCAAAATACTATGAAAGTGTAAAAATAGGTTTTAATACCAGCAATATGTTTTTGTAAAGAAGGTTACCAGCAATATATTTTTGATGAAAAAATATTATCAACAATAAAAATTTTGTTGGCATTAACTAATCCATTGAGGTCGATATGCTGTAAAATTAACCAAACCAAACCCAGACCCATTATATAACAGTTATTTGCCATAAAACCACATTCAGAATCAGAACCTTGCAAATGTGATTAAAGACTATGAGAATCTTTTTAAAAATCCCTTTTTTGCATTATATGACCAATATGCAAATGTGATTAAAGATTATGAGAATATATTTTAAAATGCTTGTTTGGATGACCATTATATTCAACAGGTGTTCCCTCAGGTAACCCACCCACATTCCTTTTATTTTCTATTGGTGAGACGTAAGTTCTACTCGAGCAGTTTCTTCCCATGAACCACTGCTTTGTAGAACCAACTCTCAGGATAATGATTCCCTGATCACTACTATCTTGGCCTGTTCAAGTCTAGAGTCAACCATTATCTTCCCCACATATCCTCATAAATTTTGCCTCTTTTTCTGTAATCATCTACTTCAAGTAGCTCTTGAGTCATGTACAGGGCAAATATCAATGGAAAAAATATAGCTACCAATGTGCCATAAAACCACTTTCAGAATCAAAAGCTTGAAGATGCAATTAAAGACTATAAGAATCTACTTAAAACTTCTTGTTTGGCACAACATGACCATTATACAGGAATCAATATCCCATAAAACCATATTCAGAATCATAAACTTGGAGAACTGATTAAAGACTATAAGAATCCACTTTAAAATCCTCACTCTACATGACCATTATATCGGAGTCCATGTTCTATAAAAACACTTGGAATCAAAAGCTTTGCAATATTTTAAAGAAAATGTGAAAAGTTAAAAAATATACTTTAGGACACTTGTTTGTCATTACATCTTTTTCATATCAAAGTCGATATGCGATCTGTTTTATTCACGTTCTGTGTCATATTGTTTAAGTGAAATTGTAAACATGCATCCAAGCCTCCAAATAAACTGAAGTGTCTGTAAATACTTATGGCAGATCTTTGTTGTGGTTAAATTTTACATAAAGCAATTTTCTTTCCTTTCTTCTCTACCCAGTAATAAGGAACTTTAATATTTCGGGCAGCCTTTGAAAAGGACTTTCATATACAATTTAAACTGGCTACAATTCTTGTCTGAAAGACATCTCATCAGGGATGCATTTATAAATATGGAAAAATGCTTTTTGTCTTGCTGCTTGTATATGGCAATGTGAGTGAATAAAAGACGCCAACATATTTTAAAATGAGAGAATAATGTCTTCTAAAAATATGCATTCCTCCCCACCTTATTTGTAACTTTTTACATTTCCAACTCCAGGGAGGAAAACAACATTTGAGCTTCATTTTCTCATCTTTCTGTTCTCAAAAAAAAAAAAAAAAACAGAATAAATCTTGACATAAATAAAAGACAACTATAACTTTCCAGCCGAAAATAGATTTGATCTGAAGGTTAACAAACATGTCACAACTTGATATCCTTTCAAGAAACATTCTAATCTCTCATGTCTTCTCTTCCAGACAACGTGACTTTTATATATAGATGATAGTATCTGTCTATATTTTTGAGATGAAGTATTGTAATTATTTACACTATTTACATTGTTCGAACTGTTGTCCTCATCTTCGTTGCCATATTCACGACGTTTGGACCATTGTACGCTCCGGCCTTCTTCTATACCTGTCTATATTTCTGAGAAGAGGTATTGTAATTATTTACACTATTTACATTGTTCGGACTGTTGACCTCATCTTCATTGCAATATTAACGACATTTAGATCGTTGTATGCTCTGCCTTCTTCAGGATCTGTTTAAATTTCTGGGATGAGATATTGTAATTTATTTACACTATTTACATTGTTTGAACTGTTGTTGTCATCTTCATTTCATATTCAAGACGTTTAGACCGATGTACGCTCCAGCCTTCTTCTATATCTGTCTATATTTCTGAGATGAGGTATTGTAATTATTTACACTATTTACATTGTTCAGACTGTTGTCCTCATCTTCATTGCCATATTCATGACATTTAAATCATTGTACACTCCAGCCTTCTTCAGGTGATGGCCCATTGGATAAAAGCATTGGTTGAATCCAGGGACTTGACCCAAAGAGTTATAAATTCAGCAGAGGGGGAAAAAAAATTGGGGGGAAGAGTTAAAGGAAGATAACTGATATTAAGATATCCAGAAGAGGCATGGCACATGGAACTAGAACAATCTAGCCCGGTAGACAAAATAAAGACTTCAATTTGGAATTCCAATCACCTGAAGAAGGCCGGAGCATAAAATAGCTGAAACATTGTGAATATGACAATGAAGATGAGGACAACAGTCTGAATAATATAGTGTAAATAATAGATGATAATAATGGGATCTCTATTCATCTCAATTGACAATGACTCAAGAAGATACTTTTGTTCATCTTTTCACTGTATATATAATATATAATAAGTAAAATTATTAGTAACCACAGAAAAAAGTATCAATCACGTTTCAAATTTGCTTATGGCTAATTATATATCTTTCACACAAGCAACATCACAGTGAAAAATCAGTTCCTGTACAATAAGCAACATCGAGCCTGATCAGTACCAAGATGGGTGACCACTTGGGAATACCAGGTGCTATACAGCCACATCATATTGAAAAACCAGCTCCTGTATGATCACCAAAGTTAAGCAACATTGAGTCTGGTTAGTACCTACATGGGTGACCACTTGGGAATAAAAGGTGCTGTAAGCTTGGATGTACTGTTGTGTGGCTAACAGCCACATGACATTGAAACATTGGTTCCCATACAATCACCAAAGTTAAGCAACATCACGCTTGCTGAGTAACTATTTGGACATACAAGGTGCTTTACAAAAGCTTATGATTACTCTAGATCTGGATTTGATTTTATTGTTGTGCTCAAAGTAAAAGTGTATAAGAAATTCATTAACACTACCTTTGAAACAAATGAGATAGCAAGAACAGGACAGAGGCAGGAATATACAGAATAGATTGTACAAAATACCCAATGATTTACATTGGTGAAACATCCAGAAACATCAAAATAGACTACATAACCTCACTTTAACTCTGATTCCTTGGCATTTTGTACAAATGAAATTGAGTTCCTCAATTCACAAAGTTTTGGAAACATTTTAAACTGAATTTAAAACAAAAAATTTTAAATTCATAAAGTTCTTGAATTAATTTAAATTCAATACAAATTAAAAACTTTTAAAATCACTAAATTTTAAAATTTGAATTTTTAACTCTTTGTTCCTCATCCACACACAAATCACAATGCTGGATGTTCAAGCATCAGATATTCATTTATGTGCTAATACCCTTGGGAAAGGTATAAATCCTCTTCTTCTCTGCCCCCCCAGCTATGGGTAAATAGCACGACAGACCAGGTTCTATAGCCTTGAATGGCAACTGGTCTACCGCAGAACCTACTGCAGGAAAAAATCCGCCTTGTCAATCATTTTTCGAAAGATACATTGATCGCCTAAACACGTAACACGCATGACGCATAACTGACTGACTAGATTAGCAGCAAATTCTCATCAGTTTACAGTTGAAATGACCAGATGTAACTGTAAGTTCTATGCTATCAGTTTCTTATCTCAGAGTTTTCTCTAGTGGAACTTTTATCTGGTTTCTTGCTTCCCAGCAACTTTGGTCTTCAAAAATTTAAATGCAATGTAAATCATTATCTTCTGTCTTCTTAATTCCTATCTTCTCTGCTTTTCTCATATTCTCTAACACTCAGTAACCCCTTGCATCTTAGTAGCTTTAATGTTTTTTTGATTTAGAAAAAAAAAATGGAAAAAAAATAGCATCTTGTAGTTCCACATTGTACTTCAATTCATTGAACTTCAATTCTTGACAAGCTTTTGAGAAATAAAGATTGGGGAAGTTTTACTTCTTTTTTGGTTACACTGAAAGATTTTCTGTGTTGGGTAGAAATCATATTTTATCCAAGGATTTATCATCATTCTATAAACCTCATTCCACTGACATGAAGTGAAATGACTATATTAAATAAAGTGCTTCATCTACTGCAAAGAAAGTTGGTTCGCTGTGCTGTGCCAGAAAATCCTTATCATTAGAATCCATCTTGCACATGCATTGAATACTGTTGTCATATCTGGTCTGGTGCTCCTGATATTCATCTCAAGGTTCTTGACAAAATCCAAAGATGGATCTGCAATATAATCGATCCTGACTTGGCATCTCAATGTGTAACTGCTCTGACAAGCTTTTTTTCCACGGTACCCTGACTAGATGAATTTAAGTGTGTCATCTAGGTCCCACCTGTTTACTGTTAAAATAGTTAAATGCAACTGTCACTTCTACAAGTAGATGGAGTTTGACAGCCCAGGAAGGCAGTCCATCTAGAGGGAGAAAACACTAGTTTTAAGCCTCTGCTGCCTTGCAGTCATAACCAAACATGGAAAAGACTATGGAAGTAAATCCAGGTAAATAAGTCAGAGTGGAACCCTGAAGGCAGTTGGCTTCACTGACAATGTTCCAACAACTCTTACAGCCAAGCTATCAACAAATGTAGTGAATTGAAGAATTCAAAGTTATTTCTTCAAAATTATCATTGCTGTTTTCTAAGCTGAACTAAAGGTTTTTTTTATTAGGTTGGTGCAAAAATAATGACATAATAATGTCGTTTTTGATGTTAAAAAATACGTCAAAAAACAACATTATTACGTCATTATTTTTGCACCAACCTAATATTTTGGTCCAGAGGCCCAATTAGCCTTCCACAGGAACTAGTTAATAATAAACTGATCCATCCTTGATATCATGTGTATAGATCAAATAATCTGTCTTCTAATAATTCTTTGTCACTTCTTCAAATTATTTTGCTTAACCTTGCTTAAACTTTATCTTGTTCTTACTCATTCTTGCAACATGTCCTTTTTTATTCTTCATTCTTGAAACCACAGATTCCCTCTTCATGTTTTTTCAGTTTGCATCTGAAACAAACTTTCAATTTTGCTGAATTTCTTACAAGAATGACCAATTTTTTCTCTTGATCTACATTTGAAACAACTTTTTCTGGCTTCTTTCTCAAAATGACTTAAAGGCAGCTTATACAACAAATCCTTCTCCATACTAAGTCCTTCCTTCACTACCCACTCTTTAAATAGCAATCTCATTTGTATTCTCACAAATTAAATCTCTTCCTTTAGATAAGAATTACTTTTAAATATTAACCCTTTGAATATCAAACACAATTCCATCTGTGATAATCTCTTTCATCTTGTCTCTAAAATTGAGTGTTTTTTGCTAATTTTCTCCAGGATTTCCCCTGACATAGAATTGGAATACATTGAATCAATTGCTATGTCTATTCCTGAGAAAGTTCACTATTCTGTGCCAGAAAATGTTTCTTGCCAGAATTCATCTTGCACATTTATAAATATACCATTTGTCCATGCATTGAATACTGCTGCCATATCTGGTCTGATTCTCCAATTATATATCTTGAGATTCTCAACAAAATCCAATGAAGAGCTTATAATGTTTTTGTTGTAACCTAAGGAAGGTTACTAAATGGAATAATCGCATGAAGATTGGTAATGAACGATAATACTTAGGACACAAACAACATATATAAGATTCCCCAGTGGCATGTAGAAGTAGTCAACTGCTAGAAGTGAGTCAAGTGAATTCCACAATAAATATCCAACTGCAGACCAACATACAGTATTTACTACTGTATTTATGTGAATGGAGATACACCCGTTATCATCCGTAAGTATGCTACAACAGTTTTACATTGTATAAATTTACAAAATCCAAAGACAGGTCCATAATGTAATTGATCCTGACCTGATAGCTCTACTTCAGTCACTTTCTCACCCACATGATTTGACTTCTCTCTGTCTTTTCTACAAATATTTTCATGGCAACTGCTTTGATGAACTTTTTTCCTTAGTGACTCAACTGCATGAATTTAAACATTCTACTAAATTAGCAACTATGTCTCATTGTTTTTACTGCTGAACTAAGAAGATGCAGCTGTCTCTTCTATTCTAATAGTTTATTTTCTCTCCTGTAGAACATCCTCCCAATTTCTTGCTTCCCTACCAATTACAATCTTCAAAATCTGGGTGCATGAAATGTTTCTTCTGGCTTAGAAAATATTCATGCTTTTTGTTGTCTCTGTCAGTGAATTCAACTATGAAATAAAAATCAGCAAACTTAGATCTTGATGCCTGCAACAAAAAAAATGGGATGATAAAAGAATAGTTTTTCCATTGACACCATTATTATTTTAACTACCTTCACTCCTCAAAAATGTTTGTTTTAGAAAGCAATGATTAGAATTCTAGTAAAACTTAAACACATGAAAGTGAATTTTTACATTTTCTTTGTCCTTGAGATTTTATAACTAATTGCCAATAATAAGGATTTCCATATAGTTGGTACACATATCTTAATTTGGTAAATGCTTATAAATTTAATTGTATTAGTTTTTAGAATTTTGTAAATATAAAATTATTCTTACAAATTAACAATCTAATAAATAGTATTTAATATTTTTGTTGCAAATTCTCAAGAGCAAAAAATGTATAAATTCACTTTCATCATATGTTTAGGTTCTATTCCAATTCTAAAGATTGCTTTTTAAAACAATAAACATTGCCAAGAATGGAAGATAGTTAAAATAAAGGCAGTGTCAATGGAAAAATCATCTCTTTGACACTTTATTTTTTTGCAGGCATGAAGGTCCAAGTTTGCCTAAAAACTTTTTTCAAAAAACGAAATTTTCATAACATTCATCAAAATTAATTCCATTTTTAAATTCTACTCCAAACTTTTTTCCTTAAATGTCACTTTAATTTCTATTTCCAGCAGTTCTGGTTGCACAGGGATGCTATTATTATGTGTAAAGCTAATGAATATATTCAAAAACTTTTGTCTCTTTGAGTCAGTTTATGATGCTCCCTCCATACACAGATCATCTCCAGGGGTAACCAGCCAACTACAGCTATACTGCAGTAAAAAAAAGAAAATTTTGCTTTCTATAACTGGGGTACAATTTATGTTAGTTTGAACAAGGGTGTTGGTTACTTCTATATCACACAAACATGCAAATAAACACAAAGTTTGATGCTGATAATTAAAATATGTTTGCATCCATTCAAATTTAAAATGGCAAACAGAAGCAGTCTGGATTTTAACAACTTGGCAGCTATATTGAAATATAGGGGTCTTTTAGGAAAAGGTTTTGTCACTTCAAAACCAAAAGGCAGAAAAGAGTTAAAAAAAAAAAAAAAAAAAAAAAGAAAAAAAAAGACAAATATTTTGATGGTAAAAATCCTAATATTAGGGTGGTGCAAAAATAATGTCGTTTTCTCACAAAGTTGAACGTCAAAAACGACATTACTTTTGCACCAACCTAATAAAACACTGTTTCGGTTTATAAAATGAATTTTTTTTTTTTTATTCATTCTACTATATCAACATTGGAAAAGGAGGTATGGATTCAACAATTCTTAGCATCATGCCCAATAAAGATGCAGCAAATTTATTCTTCAAGAAAATACAGCAGCTCTAATTGGTCCATCTCAGCAACCCTCTAAAAGCCCAGATCTAAATATTATGGATTACTGTATCTGAAGTATACCCCTAACTCACTTGCAAAACCATTGACATGACATCATTGATATTGGTTCATTAAAGTGGAACTTAACTGAAACTTGAAATTAAATTCCTCTTGACACTATCCGAAAAGCTATTGCCTCCTGGTTACCAAGCTTACAACTTTATGTTGAACATTCAGGCAAACATTTCGAACATCTATGATGATTGTTTAGTTTCTGCATGAATTATGATAGCTAAATAAATTTGATTTCTGAATTTACCACTTTTTTACTGGACAGCCTGAACTTTTGATTGGAGTGTATAGAGTGTATTGACAGCGATAGTACCTTTGCAAGAAAGCGGTTGATCCTGCTTTGCTCAGATATACATTTTTGAAAAAAGATATATATTACCAGCAATAAAAATCTTGTCGGCATTAAATAACGCATTGAGGTTGATATGTCATAAAACAAACCAAACCAAACCTAGATCTGAATGTTATGAATTATTCTATCTGGATTATACTCCTAACTTGCAAAACCATCGTCGGGATATCGCCGATATTGATTCATTGAAGTGGAACTTAACTGAAACTTGAAATTAAATTCCTCTTGACACTATCTGCAAAGCTATTGCCTCCTGGTTACCAAGCTTACAACTTTGTGTTGAACATTCAGGCAAACATTTCGAACATCTATGACGATTGTTTAGTTTCTGCATGAATTATGATAGCTAAATAAATTTGATTTCTGAATTTACCACTTTTTTACTGGACAGCCTGAACTTTTGATCGGAGTGTATAGAGTGTATCGACAGCGATAGTACTTTTGCAAGAAAGCGGTTGATCCTGCTTCACTCAGATATACATTTTTGAAAAAAGATATATATTACTAGCAATAAAAATCTTGTCGGCATTAAATAACACATTGAGGTTGATATGTCGTAAAACAAACCAAACCAAACCTAGATCTGAATGTTATGAATTACTCTATCTGGATTATACTCCTAACTTGCAAAACCATCGTCGGTATATCACCGATATTGATTCATTGAAGTGGAACTTAACTGAAGCTTGGAATTAAATTCCTCTTGACACTATCCACAAAACTAATGCCTCCTGGTTACCATGCTATGCAACTTTGTGTTGAATATTCAGACAAACCTTTTGAACATCTACAATGGTTCAGTTTGTGCATGAATCATGATAGCTAAATAAATTTCTTTTTGAATTTACAACCTTTTTTACTGGGCATCCTGTATTTTATGCTATTAGCTATAAAATATGATTAATTTTAAAATTTAAATCAATTCCCTCCTACAAACCAATCCTGAGTCCTGGGTTCCATCTATGTTTTTGGCAATGACTTGGTGGGGAAGGATCACTGTTTGATCATTCTAATCAAACTATCCAGTCTCCTTTGCCTGTAGACAGTTATTTTGACAGCTTTGAAAATTATTTGTGTCCAGAGTTCAAAGCTGAGTGTTTCCAATTCACAGTGCAGAAAGAAAAATTAAATTTGGTTTTTATCACTATTGTGAATCCGAGACTGCTTATTTTGCACGAGATGCATAAATTTGCATATATTTGCATAAAATAGGCAGGCTTTTGGCACAGAGAATTAGATTAGTCATCATGAAAGGTGAGAGAGAAAGTATTAGGTTGGTGCAAAAATAATGACGTAATAATGTCGTTTTCTTTTTTACGTTAAAAAATACGTCAAAAAACGACATTATTACGTCATTATTTTTGCACCAACCTAATACAAGTGGAAAGTGCTTGAATTAGAGAGAGAGAGAGAAGAAAGAAAAGCATCAGGAAAAAGATGAGAAAAGAAGAAAAAGGGAAGAGAATAACAGAAAGAAAAGAAAAATTAGATTAATGAAGAGAGAGAGAGAGAGAGAGATATATAAAGAAATGAAGGGAGAGGATAATGAGGAAAGGAGAGATGGCATGCAAGTTAAATACCAGTTATAAAAAGAGAGGAGTTTAAGAGAGATGAGAAAATTAAAAAAAGAAGAATGATAAACAGGTGGAGAGAGAAAAATTAAACCAGTAGAAAGCAAAACCAATTTTGTTAGAAAAAAAAGTCTGTTTAAATGGAATCATCTGTAGTCAGGAACTTCGAGTCAATGCAAACTATCCTATCCTTAGCAGGACTACATATAGTTTTGAATTCAGATTTTTCTTTCTCCTAGACAGGTTGCCACCGAGAGCTACAGAACCCAGTTTGTCCTACTATTTACAGCTTTACCCATAGCTTCAAGGAGAAGAGTTTTTCAAGGGTATTAGCATGTAAGTGAATGTAATGAACTTGACTGGAATTCAAACTCAGCTCTCCGATTCCTCAATCTAAGCTGCAATCCATTACTTTACTGTGCCTCTGTTGAATAGCTATATCATATCTAATCTTTTCTATGACAGTGAATATCAACAATATCTTCACATAGGGGCTGCTGCTATGTACCCAGGGTAGTTGTTACGATGTAGGGTCCTGCTTATACTGACCAATTCTTTATCTAATGTCTCTGGGTTCCCACTTATGACTTTTGCTCGGTGTTTTAAGCAGCGGACTAAACCTGAAGTGACAGATGCTAAGAATACTGTAGACTGTATACAAGCAAGTTTTAAGGAATTTAAGAACACTTAGTGCTCTGCATCATTTACAAATAATACTTCTCCTCTTACTGTATATTGAATCCCCTCAATATATAATGTTCTACTTATTTGAAATTGAAGTAGACTGGCTCTCAATTTCAGTCAAGATTGTTTTAACTGTTGCCATAGAAGGATATGACTATACAACCAAGAAATTCAAATTCAACTTGCAATGGCAGAACTAATATTTTGCTTAGCAAAAATAGTCACCTACAGAGTGCTAAAGGAATATTTATATGGAGTTGGAACAACAAATTATAGATGGAGTTTGAACACATGACTTATTTCACATGTGACTGAAATTTATATGTACATATTTTGAAAGCTGACATTTTAACATATTATTCTATATTCTTGTGGTAATTGTTCTAATGAAGTTTCTTCATTGATCCCTTAATTGAATGAATTTAAGCACGGCTGTTAGATTGGCAGCTAAGTTTCACCATTTTACTGTTGAATTAGCTCGATGCAACCATCAGTTATATTCTAATAGCTTCTTTTCTCGCACTTCTTGCCTGTGGAATTCCCTTCCAATTTCTTGCTTCTATGCCACCTACAATCTTCAAAAAATTTAAATGCAATGTCAATTGCCATTTTCTGTCTTCTTAAATCCTGTTCTTTTATTCTCCTTCTCCTCACTAAACTCTTCTATTCTCTTTTACTTCTTGCAACCCCCTACATCTTAGTGTTATTATTGCCTTGCTCAGGGTGAAATGATTGCAAAAAAAAATGGACAATAAAAGAGGGAGATGATGAATAAAAAAAGAAGAAATTGATTGATTGATTTGTTTTTATGGGTTATCAAACCTTTCCAGGTTGTTTCAAGCCAGGAAATATTTTTAAAATTTGACAAGGGGTGATAATAATGTTTTAGTGATACAAGTTTTACTAATTAATTAGGGAGAAAGTGGTGGATTCATACCTTTCCCAAGTGTATTTGTATGTAAGTGAATATAATGAAGCCAACCGGAATTGAAACCTGGCTCTCTGATTAACAATACTGAGCCATTATCTATTACACTACATACACATCTAAGCTTACAGCACCTGGTATTCCCAACTGGGCATCTATCTAGGTACTGACAGGATCAATGTTGCTTAACTTTGGTGATTGTACAGGAACTGGTCAGAAGCAAAAAGAAGAAAGGTAAGAGGAGAGGTGGTATGTGAGAGAAATAAAAAAGAGAGATGAAACTTTGTGAGTAAAACCAAAATCTTCCTAAAACCAAATCTTCTGATTCCTGTTACACACATTTCTACCACTGGTCAGATGTGAATGCTTTGAAACCCAAGACTGAACTAAAAATTCCATCAACTGCATATTGGCTCCACACATATCTTCCACTTTACTTACACACTCAAAGAAAAATACAATCCAGAATTTCCACCCAATAGCATCCACTCCCACCTAAAGAAACAAAATAAAAATTGGAGCCAGTCTGAGTCTAAGAAAAGGACATAAAAGCCCATCAAAGGGACATCTTTGGAAGTCGGACATCACAACAGCCACGATTCACAACACCTGATCGGAACATGACCTCCGATCTCCAAAGACAACTCATCAAAGGCTTTCTCCACAGTAAGCCACAACTCACACTCCATCTCCAACCATATGCCTCTGCAGATAGCTTTTACAATTCTACTTATCTCTTTCTTTCCATGAGAGACATTTACAGCAATTTACCATTATTTGTATTTTCTGTTAATACAATTATTAGTATTAGTATTATTATTATTAGTATTGTTTATCAGCCAGCCATAGTTTACCGGCTATTTAGTGTTAGGAAGAATAATGCCATAACCTTCCAGTACACCAAGTACTAATATTAGCATTAGTCTAGCCATTGATACGCTAACACTGAATGTATAGAAAGACGAGATACAAACAAAACATTTAATAAGACAAAATACAACTTACAAGCACATAACAAAAGGATCTACACATGTCCCAAAACAAATACTGTCCAATTGATAAGAATATCTAACAGGACAACAAACAAAGAAATAACATACCAGTCTTATGGCCTTTGACCGTCCATAGCTAGGTGAATCGAAATTGCATTTTTTTTTCTCCATGTTAGTACATGTTGCCTGTTTTCCATGTGTGTTGATGCCCTGGTGGTCAAGAAGGTACTAATCATACCTCAGAAAATGGAAGCAAAAAGAAAAAAGGGTAGCTGAACTTCCATGAGTTCCACCTAAGGGAAAACAACTGTTGTCTCCCAATACAATTGTTTATTTCTTAAACCTCCATTGGTTCTTCTTTGTTCTGCCACCAGATGCTTAATATAAAATGCATTAATAAAAGAATTACAATAGGGGAAGGGAAATGGCAGGAGACAAAGAATTTCACCAGTACAAAGCAAAGACAATGAGAGAGAAAATCTAAATTGTGCAAAGATATTAAGAAGATGCAAAGAAGAAATTATTTGGAAGATGCAAATTAAATAAAAGAAGAAATGAAAGCTTGCGATAGAAATATAAATATTCTCTCACATATATATATATATATATATAATATATAATATACAATATGTATGTAATATACAATATATACAATATATATAATATACAATATATATATATATATATATATATATAATATACAATATCTATATAATATATATATATATATATAATATACAATATCTATATAATATATATATATAATATATATATATATAATATACAATATATATATAATATATAAAATATATATAATATATATATATATAATATATATATAATATATATATAAAATATATATATATAATATATATATAATATATATATAAAATATATATAATATATATATAATATATATATATAATATATATATAATATATATATAATATATATATATAATATATATATAATATATATATAATATATATATATAATATATATATAATATATATATATATAATATATATATAATATATATATAAAATATATATAATATATATATATAATATATATATAATATATATATATATAATATATATATAAAATATATATAATATATATATATAATATATATA
>OZ010612.1:47258045-47308045 GCA_963932145.1 Acanthosepion lycidas
TATAACCCAAATACATATATATATATATATATAACCCAAATACATATATATATATATAACCCAAATACATATATATATATATATATATATATACCCAAATACATATATATATATATATAACCCAAATACATATATATATATATATATATATATAACCCAAATGCATATATATATATATATATATATATATATAACCCAAATACATATATCTATATATATATATATATATAACCCAAATATATATATCTATATATATATATATATATATATAACCCAAATATATATATATATATATATATAACCCAAATACATATATCTATATATATATATATATAACCCAAATACATATATCTATATATATATATATATATAACCCAAATACATATATATATATATATATAACCCAAATACATATATATATATATATATATATAACCCAAATACATATATATATATATATATATATAACCCAAATACATATATATATATATATAACCCAAATACATATATATATATATATATATATATATATATATATATAACCCAAATACATATATATATATATATATATATATATATATATATATATAACCCAAATACATATATATATATATATATATAACCCAAATACATATATATATATATATATATATATATATATAACCCAAATACATATATATATATATATATATATAACCTAAATACATATATATATATGTATATATAACCCAAATACATATATATATATATATAACCCTAATACATATATACATATATATATATATATATAATCCTAATACATATATATATATATATATTTATATAACCCTAATACATATATATATATATATATATATATATGTATATCTAACCCTAATACATATATATATATATATGTATATATAACCCTAATACATATATATATAACCCTAATACATATATATATATAACCCTAATACATATATATATAACCCTAATATATATATATATATATGTATATATAACCCTAATACATATATATATAACCCTAATACATATATATATATATGTATATATAACCCTAATACATATATATATAACCCTAATCCATATATATATATATGTATATATAACCCTAATACATATATATATAACCCTAATACATATATATATATATGTATATATAACCCTAATACATATATATATATATGTATATATAACCCTAATACATATATATATAACCCTAATACATATATATATATATATGTATATATAACCCTAATACATATATATATAACCCTAATACATATATATATATATGTATATATAACCCTAATACATATATATATAACCCTAATACATATATATATATATGTATATATAACCCTAATACATATATATATAACCCTAATACATATATATATATATGTATATATAACCCTAATACATATATATATAACCCTAATACATATATATATATATGTATATATAACCCTAATACATATATATATAACCCTAATACATATATATATATATGTATATATAACCCTAATACATATATATATAACCCTAATACATATATATATATATGTATATATAACCCTAATACATATATATATAACCCTAATACATATATATATATATATGTATATATAACCCTAATACATATATATATAACCCTAATACATATATATATATGTATATATAACCCTAATACATATATATATAACCCTAATACATATATATATATATATGTATATATAACCCTAATACATATATATATAACCCTAATACATATATATATATATATATATATAACCCTAATACATATATATATAACCCTAATACATATATATATATATATATATATAACCCTAATACATATATATATATATGTATATATAACCCTAATACATATATATATATATGTATATATAACCCTAATACATATATATATATATGTATATATAACCCTAATACATATATATATATATGTATATATAACCCTAATACATATATATATATATGTATATATAACCCTAATACATATATATAACCCTAATACATATATATATATATATGTATATATAACCCTAATACATATATATATATATGTATATATAACCCTAATACATATATATAACCCTAATACATATATATATATATATGTATATATAACCCTAATACATATATATAACCCTAATACATATATATATATATATGTATATATAACCCTAATACATATATATAACCCTAATACATATATATATATATATGTATATATAACCCTAATACATATATATATATGTATATATAACCCTAATACATATATATATATGTATATATAACCCTAATACATATATGTATATATAACCCTAATACATATATATATATAACCCTAATACATATATATATATAACCCTAATACATATATATATATAACCCTAATACATATATATATATATATATATATGTATATATAACCCTAATACATATATATGTATATAACCCTAATACATATATATATATATATATATATATGTATATATATATATAACCCTAATATTTACATGCCACTTCTTTACAATATATATATATATATATATATATGTATATATAACCCTAATACATATATATATATATATAACCCTAATACATATATATATATATATAACCCTAATACATATATATATATATATAACCCTAATACATATATATATATATATATATGTATATATAACCCTAATACATATATATATATATATATATGTATATATAACCCTAATACATATATATATATATATATATGTATATATAACCCTAATACATATATATATATATATGTATATATAACCCTAATACATATATATATATATATATATGTATATATAACCCTAATACATATATATATATATAACCCTAATACATATATATATATATATATATATATATATATATATAACCCTAATACATATATATATATATATATAACCCTAATACATATATATATATATATATATATATATATATATATAACCCTAATACATATATATATATATATATATGTATATATAACCCTAATACATATATATATATATATGTATATATAACCCTAATACATATATATATATATATATATATATAACCCTAATACATATATATATATATATAACCCTAATACATATATATATATATATATATATATATATATATATATATATATATATATAACCCTAATACATATATATATGTATATATATATAACCCTAATACATATATATATATATAACCCTAATACATATATATATATATATATATATAACCCTAATACATATATATATATATATATATATAACCCTAATACATATATATATATATATATATAACCCTAATACATATATATATATATATATAACCCTAATACATATATATATATATATATATATAACCCTAATACATATATATATATATATATATAACCCTAATACATATATATATAACCTAATACATATATATATAACCCTAATACATATATATATATATATATATATAACCCTAATACATATATATATAACCCTAATACATATATAACCCTAATACATATATATATATATATATATATAACCCTAATACATATATAACCCTAATACATATATATATATATATATATATAACCCTAATACATATATAACCCTAATACATATATATATATAACCCTAATACATATATAGTATGTGTGTTAAAGTTGTCTGTGTGTGTGTGTGTGTGTGTTTAAAGTTGTATGTGTGTTAAGTTGTGTGTGTGTTACAGTTGTATGTGTGTGTAAAGTGTTGTGGTGTGTTACAGTTGTAGTGTGTGTGTGTTGTGTGTGTACAGTGTATGTGTGTGTGTTAAGTGTTGTGTTACAGTTGTGTGTGTGTGTGTTGTGTGTGTGTTCCAGTTGTATGTGTGTTACCGTGTATGTGTGTGTGGTGTCTGTGTGTTACATATATAACCCTAATACATATATATATATATATACATATATACATATATAACCCTAATACATATATATATATATATACATATATAACCCTAATACATATATATATATATATACATATATAACCCTAATACATATATATATATATATATACATATATAACCCTAATACATATATATATATATACATATATAACCCTAATACATATATATATATATACATATATAACCCTAATACATATATATATATATACATATATAACCCTAATACATATATATATATATACATATATAACCCTAATACATATATATATATATACATATATAACCCTAATACATATATATATATACATATATAACCCTAATACATATATATATATATACATATATAACCCTAATACATATATATATATACATATATAACCCTAATACATATATATATATACATATATAACCCTAATACATATATATATACATATATAACCCTAATACATATATATATACATATATATATATATATATATATATATATATAACCCTAATATTTACATGCCACTTCTTTACAATAGAACGCCATCTCTTCAATCTTAAGCTTAGTGGCCTTTGTCCTGCAATTGACTTTGCAAATCAGCTTCGCTCCAACTTTTATTTTTGCATATATGACACACACAAAGGTTTTTGGTGAGTTTTGAATATGACTTTCTTCTCATGCCCTCTCATATAATCCTTCAGCCCAGCTTTAGGGCTGCAAATATTTTTTCGCACAATTGATATAAAGTCCATGCAGATCTTTCAGGAAGGACGTTCATCTGGTTGACGAGTTGTTTATACTGAGACTCAGAAATGGACAATCAGAATTTCGGGGACACATGTGGAAAGAATGCTTCGAAAATCTGACACTCACAGGATATATTGAAGACAAGAGAGTTAGAAAGAAACGGTTAGAATCGTGCTTAAAAGCTTGTATGGCTGGAGGTGTAGTAAAAATACAAACATTGCTAAGAGCTTTAAAACGTAGGAACTTGTGATATGCCACGGGACATGGCATGCAAAAGTAGAATAAACCTTATAAAGTATATGTCAATGGAGCGCATTGATGTTAGCAGATAGTCCATTGGGAAGACTCCGAGAGATTTCATGTGAATTTAAATATAAGTACATTTAAATATTTTCGATGATGAGTAGAAGAGGACATTTGATCTCATTGGTTTATGAGTTGGGGAAGTTTCAACAGTCAGCCAGAAATAGGAAATGTCTGACTGGCAGAATTATGAGAGTCAGATTACACTTGGGCCCCTCCCAGCCATATGGCGAGCCGGTTTCTCTAATGATGTAACCTAATCCCTTGTTTTCTAATCAAAATTCGAAATGAAATGACAACTATCAAAAACTAAAGATGTATTGTGTTGCATTTAATGGTGCTACTACTAAGACAATGATAATCGGCCGTTGAATGAACATTTTATTACATGTGGATAGAGGCCAAGTTCAATGAATATGTCAAAAATGGAACAATGAATATATAAGGATGTGTTCATTCACTGGATCTGTTTAAATTAATACAGCAAGATGATCCTAAGAGAATTTAAATCAATCAGGATATATTATCGAAAAGGATAATCTTAATAATAAAAGATATGCAAATGATACTGTACTGATGGAAGATTCAGAAGGAAAACTGAAATAAACTTTGAAAAGGTTGTAAAGAAAAGCAAGAAGAAAGGACTATCAGCTGTATAAAGACAGACTGCCTGGCTATAAGCAAAAGGATCAACCCAGGGTATGAGTTATATATTGAAGATGCAAAAATCCATCAAACACAGGAATTTAAGTCATTGGGTAGAGTAGTAAGAAACTACAGAATATGTGACATAGCAATTCCATAGAAATAGTAGTTTTCCACAAACTTAGCAAGGTATTTAGATAGGAAAAATTCTGTTACAAGTAAAAATCTGTTGAAAAAGTGTCAACTGTAGTCGGGATCATCGAGTCAATGTGAATGATCCTTTCCTTAGCTGCATATTATGTTCTTTGTCAGGGTTACTCGCAGTTTTGAATTCAGAGTGTTTCTTTTCCGAGACAGGTTGCTACTCAAGTCTGTAGAAAGAGTCTGTAGTGATGACAAAGTGAATGATCAATTTTATGTTAAAATTTATTTATCAATTAAACTCTCACATCTTGATCTTAATATTCCAGGTTTATATTGTTCAGGGAGATCTAAAGTAACTCTGAAAAGAAATATAGTGTAATTGAGGTCATATAAGATCTCCACCCAAGTAGTGGTAGGGACTACTAAGAAAATATTGTTGGAGTGTCCATCGAATGTCACTGAAATTTCATCCATGTTCCCTATTTGGCCCAATTCAAAACGACTTTCTCTTTATACATTTACTAGCAGCATGGCCCGGCGTTGTCCGTGCTTGTTTCAAAAATCGTACGACTCATACAGTAATCGCTATCACTTGACTTAAAATATTTTTGCCCTTCTTTGCCTTTAAGGAGTGCCCTTTGCTGTGCTGATGTTGCTACATGCCTTACTTCTTGCCTATCTCACACTGTGAATTTTTTCTAACCTCTATACTAAACATTAAATCTGTTACAAAGAAAGAACGAAACAAAATGAACACAAAATGATCAGCTTTAAAAAAGGACTCGTAACTGGAAAAATCGAATGAAAAAAGAATGTTAACAACAAATACTTTTTCACACACAACCAAGTTCTGCGGAATCAGAATCAACGTTGAGTTTAAGCAAGCGAATGAGCCATGCAGATTTAAATTTTTCCCACTTGTGATGAATGCAGCTATCGATTTTATTTTTGCATGCTAGCATGCTAGTTAACATTCATGTCAGTCAGCTGTTGGCTCTCATGCTGGCCAATAGAATCTTCCTGCCTATTCGTGGCCGCCAGCTATTGGCTCTCACTCTGGCCAGTACAAAATGGCCGCAAACTATATGAAAACTGACATAGAAGCATGAAAAAATCGATTATTTCCACTATCGATGGGAGTTGAGAAATGCAAAGTAGGCCTTGGTCTTCCCGCTAACTTGGAGCATTTGTATGTAAATTTTGGTGCAAGCCGTGCATTCGTTACACACACACACATCCTGCCTTTTATAGATAGAGATTATAAACTTATGAAATTCTAAAAAAAAATTGATCAACATCAAATACTGTATTGAATATATTTTGAAACATTATAAACTGCTTTTTCATTATTAATTCTTAAAATATTTTATGTACCATATTCCTTCAGTCACTTTCCCAGTGCCATAACATATCTTCCCGTGCCCAATGTTGTGGAGTAGCTGAACACCCCCACAAGATGGACTGGTATAAAACTATTTAAACAGAACTCTCTCTTACTGAGGAAGAGGAGTTAATGATTACAGTTAACTCTGCTTGTCGACACTTTGCCTCTGGGTGGAGAGGCACCTAGACGAGGGAATAGGGAAGAGTCTCATCTGGGGAGATAAACAGCTACCCAACCCTGTGTATACAGGGTCTATGGGCAATTTTTGCCAAGCCTACGGGCTCAGAATGCCCAACATAAAAAACGGCCTTGTACCATATCACACCTTGTGCAGTTCTATAAATGCTTTCATGGTAATTCTTCCGATGAACTTTCATCTATGGTACCTAGACTTTATGAATTTAAGTGCAGTACTAGATTGGCAGTAAAGTCATCATTTTATAGTTGAAATGGTTACATGTAACTGGAAGTTCTATGCTAATAGCTACTTTGATTGACTTCTTGCTTGTGGAACTCTTTTCTGTCTTCTCACTTTCCAGTCAACTTTTATCTTCAAAAATTTAAATAAAATACCAATCATTATCTCCCGTTTTCTTAATGCCTGTTCTTTTATTATTCTCTTTTGTTAATAATTTATTTTCTAATATTCACTCACACTCAGTAACACTTGCAACTTAGTGGCTTTGCTTGCTTGGGAGTGAAATAATTAACACTCCCCCCTACAAAAGAAATCATTACGTAGGTTACTCACTGTTTTTTCCTTGATTTTCTAATCTCATGATCTGTAAGTGTCAAATTGTCTAGGTCCTCTTTTCTCATATGTTTCAGAAATTACAAATATTTTTTTTGATTGTAAGAAATTTGTCAAAACAAAAGCACATATTTTTAAGCAAATTTCAAAAAAATATTCAAATATTTGTACATATATACAGCCAACCACATATGAATCATCTTTTTCCACTATTTTTTGCCATCTTTGAGGTAACTTCATGATTCCATACTCCAAGAACTTGACAACTTTCTGAGTGATGAAGCAGTTTTTACAAACTTCAAGAGAATTAAAGTTTGTAGTGAGTGTAAAATAATAATAAATCCCTTCACTCACTCCCTTCAAATTCAGAGAACTAAGGAAGAAGAACGAAAAGAATTGATGAGCCTATGTGAAACTTTCTTTGGACCAATGAAAATGTTGTCTTCACAGAAATTGACTTGTCAGCTGAGAAGAAGGAAAGGAATTGATGAGCCTATGTGAAACTTTCTTTGGACCAATGAAAATGTTGTCTTCAAAGAAATTGACTTGTCAGCTGACAAGAAGGAAAGGAATTCATCAGCCTATGTGAAAACTATGAACTTTAAGACTTCTGATTTATTTTCCTGAAATTAGATACTGACACAACTTGAAGCATGTAAATTCATAAATAAATTCCTCATCTTGTTTTGTTAAAATTACCCAGGTGTGTTTCTTTGTCATTATCATGCTTCATTAATCTTCTTGGCATGGATAAATCAACTGTTCATTTTAACTCCCAAGCTTCACACCATGATAGATCATTGTAGGATAACTTCTGACATTTTAATTTTCATGGCAACTGCTCTGACAAGCTATTTTCACTAGTGCCCTGACTGCATGAATTCAAATGTGCTCCTAGGTTGGCATCTCAGTCCCACCCTTACATGGTAGCAACAGTTAAATGTAACTGCTTCTACTCCAACAACTTCTTCTCTCGCACTCCCCGACAGTGGAACTCCCTTCCTCTTAACTGCTTTCCTGATAACTATAATCTCCAAAATTGTAAATGTAATGTCAATCGACATCTTCTGTCAGCTTGATCTTGATCCCTGTTCTTCTTTTTATCCTTTCCTCAATTACCCACTCTTTTCTCTTACTTTCATTCTCTGTAACCCCTTGCATTCTGGTGGCACTCCTGCCTTGCTTGGGGGTGAAATGCTTATAAAAAAAAAATAAAAATAAAACAAAAATAAACAGAAAAATAAACAGAAAAAATAAACAAATAGCAGAAAAATGACCAAAAAATAAACATGAATAAACAAAAAAAATAAACAAGAAATAAAGAGGAAAATAAACAAAAAAAAGTCTTTGCCCAGTCGTTTTCACTTTTGCTTTTGTTGTATCTATTATTCGTATTGCAAGGTGTAAAAATAACACAATCAAATGAAATTTAATAGTAATGATAATAAAGCAATCAAAAAATGAATAACAGAATTTATCTCAAATAAATTATGTGTGCATTTCACTTTTCCTCTCGAATAACCCTGCTCCAATTCTAGTTTGTGAGGAAAATAACATATTGCGCAAGGGAGGTAATTCTATTTTATTAATTATAATGTTGGTTATAATGTGATTGTGTAACTGTTTGGTAATAATTCTCTCAAGTGACGATCATTTGGAGCAGTAGTAAAAATAGCAAAGGCAAAAAATAACTGAATAATAAATTGAAAAATTAAGTTGAAAACTTAATATTATTCATGATAAAAAGGAGATATAATTCCTAAAATATTCTGAGTTACCTCCCTTGAGTGACGTTGAGTTTTTTTTTCACGATTATGAATTTTTTTACTGAGTCCAAAAATCTTTGCTTACATTTTCAATAGTTTTTTTAAATATGCAATAGAATATTAAATATAAATTCACGAGATTTTACCCTTTAATTTTTCAGTTCTTTATATCATAGATTACAATATATTGGCCATTGAACTGAACTGAGTCCACCCAACAAATGACCCTGAGTTGGTTGCGTGTGGTGCAGTAAGCACCAAGAGGTACGTCCTCTTCTACAATTGGCTGTTGAGAGAGGACATTCTACTTACAGTAGGTGGCGCTGACAAAATTTGCATACAAACGATATTTGGCGAGTATTAGCCAACAGTCATCGTGGGTCTCGGACTGAGAGAGCTATATAACACCAGCTTTTTCTCAATTGTGAGAAGTGCTCTTGACATGCAGACAACCAGACCCAGAAACTATTTTCAGCAATGTCTAACTATCATGCCCACAAAAGGCTCTAAGACTTGTAATTTTTATGAAAATAACACAATTTTTAATCTTTGTGCCCACAAAAAAATCATTTTATTTAGAAGATTATAAAAATATGTGAACCAAGCACAATGCAATATTTATTTTTTACCATTTTATAAATAATTACAAAAACAAGTTTTATATTATTAGGTTGGTGCAAAAATAATGACGTAATAATGTTGTTTTATGACGTAACGTCAAAAAACGACATTATTACATCATTATTTTTGCACCAACCTAATAAATCTAATAAATAATAGTAAATAAATATTTTTATTGTGAAGTCTCAAGAATAAAAAAAAAATGTATAAAACCATTTTCATATGTTTCGGTTTTATTAGAATTCTAGTCATTGTTTTTAAAAACAAACATTGCTGAGGGATTCAAAAGTGTATACAGTAAAAGCAGTGTCATCAAAATAATCATCTTTTGACACACCATTTTTTTTTTAGACACAAAATTTTAGCTCGATTTTTTTTTTTTAGTCGAAATTTTATTACTTGTGTTTTAGTACACTAAATACCTGCTTTTAAATTTCTTTTAAACCAATTTGCTTTATGTAAATATGATGAGATTTACAAATTTGACTTTTTCTCCAGAAAAAATGTGTTCTGCTTTTTCTGTGTTCAGTACAATTTTGGTTCTGGTCAACGTATGTGTAGTATTGTATGAAAGTAGGTAGACAAGTATAAATAGAGTAAAAGAGAGTGCTGTTTAAATAATCTTACACCAGTCCATCTCAAGGGGGTTGTTCAGCTACTCCACAACATTGGAATAGTTCATTATTATCCCAACTACATAGATACTTGAGCATTAAGAGTAGAGCAGCTCTTGGTATGTAAGATAACTACCACTGGACTAATAAAATATGAGATCACACTTCATAGTACAGATAAAACAATATCTCAGTCTTATTACTACTTTTATTTTCCAATCCAGAGAAAATTTTATACATCTCTTCAGTTTTCAAATTTTCTACATCTCTGATGCAATATAATTTCAGCTTATGACATCTATCTTTACAGTAATGTAAACATCCAAATATAAAATGTAAAGCATTGACCAACTGAAAAATTTTATTTCCACAGATTCCCTTATAAGTTTTTCTATAAATTAATAAATAGTGAATTTTTTTAAAATCTGACAATCAATGCACATATACATGCAAAAGAAGAATTTGGTATAAATTGTTTCTACCACTGTCCCACTCAGTGGCAGACCTACATATGTGGAGCCCTGAAGTTTGAACAGATATGAGGGGTCTCTTTGCAACCAGCAACAATAGATTCTAGGATCCAAGTGCCAAAATATAGGCTATGAATAGATTCTGGCATGCTCAATGAACCGATACTGCTGGGAGTTCAGGCACTGCAAGCCCTGAAGAAAATTTTGAAATATGACCAATTCCAAGGGAATCTTGTGGTTATATGAAATAGGTATTAGAGCATATTCTAAGGCCAACATTAGCTACTTCATCCAAATGGATTATGATTCAATCACTAAAATGGCTTTATTTTAATAAAAAAAAGACATAGATTTTGTTGAAAAATTCACTCATTAAAATAAGTTGCTTCAGAAGTCCCTCTGGGATTCGGGGCCCTTCTAGGATTACAGACCGTGAAGCTTAAGCGTCATTAGTTTTGTAGTAGATCCACTACTGGTCCTACTATCAACCTGCTGCTAGATCTTAATTCTTGTTCTTTTATTGTTCTCTTGACTTAATAATATTTTTCTTTTTCTCATATTCTTTTATACTCAGTAACCCCTAGTATCTTAGTGGGTTTATTGCCTTGCTGGGAGTGAAAGGATTTAAAGGATTTATATATCAGGATACTACTAGCTGTGGAGTCTTCAGTTCTATCTCAAAACAACTGCTAAAATATTTCCTAGCAAAAAGTTATTCCCTCCACCTCCATTATAATCCATCATTATATTTAGAGTAAGTTAAACATTTATGGTAAATTTACCAATTTTTGAAAGGTACTAAACATGGACTAAACAGGTAAGTAATAACAAAGTCTTTAAAAAAAAGGGGAAACAAAAAGGACACTTATATGTAGCATTAATAGAGCTGAAATTTCTGGGTACATAATGAGAAAAGAAAGCTTGGAAAATTTGACACTCACAGGACATATTGAAGGCAAGAAGGACAGAGGAAAGCAGTGTATAATCTGCCTAACAAGTTTGTGTTTATGGCTATCAGAACAGGGAGATATAGCATAAAAACAAACTTTACTAAAACCTACAAATGACAAGAAGTTGTAGAGACCCTTGACTGTCCAAGTCCTGAAAGACTATTGTAATCTTTTTATCATTTCATTCCAAGTGAATGAGATAATGGCTACTATAATGCAAAGGGAGTGAAAGAGAATGAGAAGACTTTAGTTGAAGGAACCAGAAACCCAATCCTAAACAGGGAAAAGGGATAAACTTGTTCAAAAGACAGGGAAGGAATGTGAACAGGTGGATCTATCTACTCATAGAAGAAGATGCAGCACTCATCTAGCAGACCAAGAGTATATGCTCCAAGCTGTGATGCTACTGTTTTGAGTTGCAGTGATTCAGTTTCTCTTTTGAAGTGTCCTCAGCATTACCATATCCAAGAGTTTCATCTGCAATTGTTTCTATCATCTACATTCTTTATAGTGTGATTGATTGAGTGTAAAGAATAATGACAGAGACCATGATGAGATAGTACTGATGAGGAAGATAATGCAAAACCAATCAAACAATACACTATAATTGTAAGTGTCAAAATTTACTATTATTATTATTGTTATTGATGATGATGATAATGATGATGATATTCCAGTGTAGCATTTCAATACTTGAACTGCAGAGAAAGCGAGGGATACTCTAACTAATATGATGGTTAAAAAGATTGTCTCACGGGCCAATTCTCTCAAAAAAGGAAATAAATCCTCACCGAGTGCCCCGTTATTGTAGCTTTGTGATAGATTAAGCGAAACTTATTAAATAAAAAAAGCAAAAAATTTTAAAGAAATTTACGCAGAAACAAATGGTGTTCTAAGGGAGACCACTCTAGGATAACTCAAAGAATTATTCCCCATGCATAAACAGATTTTGAAATCAAATTTTATATCAGGAGGGAAATGATAATAACTTTTACCGGAAGGAAAGTGCAAGAAACTGGTATGAACATCACCCAGACCCGGTTACAGAGATCGAACCTGCAACAATTTTACGAGAATTTACAATACATACAGAGAGAACAGTCAAAGCAAATCTCCCAGATATCATGATCAAAAACAAGAACAGAATGTGCTTTCTTATTGACATGGCAGTCCCTGCAGATTGTTATATTGACGATCTTAAAAAAAAATTATCAAAATACAAGGATCTTGAAATGGAAATCTCAAAAATATGGCACATGAGGACATCAATAATTCCAGTTGTTTTTGAAGTCCTCAGCTTTACATAAAATGTGTGTGATATTAGGGGGGGTGGTTGGGGGGGAGAGTTTT
The DNA here is from genome assembly GCA_963932145.1 of Acanthosepion lycidas. NCBI lineage: Eukaryota > Metazoa > Mollusca > Cephalopoda > Sepiida > Sepiidae > Acanthosepion > Acanthosepion lycidas. Next base: position 47,271,782 of record OZ010612.1, read on the forward strand.
TTTTCCAAAAATGTTCAGTGAAAAATGTCATAAAGTCATTTCTGAGCTTAGGTCTTTGCTTTGGATCAAGAAGTTAATGTGTCTACAACAGAAAATCAAAGGAAGAAATAATAATAATAATAATAATAACAAAAAACTACAACAATCAGATATGAAGCATACCTCACAAAAAAACAATGACCCTCTCCTACAAATACTAAAACATCAAATCCAGTCCATCAACAAAGAATTTGTATTGTTCAAGAAACAGCTTAATATACCTGAAATCCTACCAACAAAAAATGAAACGAATACCACCTACGCCAAATGAGTAAAACAGAATGCAAAACAACTTGACCAAATGAAATTACAAAAAAAACTAGGAGGACAATATAAATACATATATATATATTGTATGCCTAGCCATGCTGATGAGGTGTGATACATCGAAAGTGTCTGTCCGTGGATGATGATATGTGAACATTGAAGTCAACATTCAGAGGCGACAGGCTGTTTCATGCTGGACACAATCATCAAGTGGCCTGACAATTGCATCTAGCATGAAACAGCCTGTCACCTCTGAGTGTTGACTTCAATGTGAACTTTTATATTTGCATATGCTCTATCTCTAATATTTGAAAGGATTTAGGTGAAATAAATTATCGTAATGGTACATTAAAGTGATTTGTTTTTCATTACATATATATATATATATATATATATATTAAAGACATTTTTTATATTTAACATTCTTTATATAGATACAAGTATCTAAGTAAATGCTCTGTTTATAATAAACAGTATTAAATAACATGTCCGAGAAATTTTCATAGAAAATATTCGTTCTTTGACAGGATTCGAACCTGCATCCTATACGGAACCGTCATTTACGCTGACGTGCCTAACCGCTCGGCCACAATGTTCGTTCAGGAAATTCGACCATGCCAACTGAACGATCCTTTTTTTGCACCAACCTAATATATTCACACAGAACATTGAGGAAGGAAAAATTCAAAAAGTAAAACATAAAAATAAAAAATAAAATAAGAATAAAAATGAAGACAAACACACATATAAAAAAACCACACAAAAGAAAATCAGACATATGTATATACAGGTAAAAGCATATACAATCACACACACCTACAAATATACAAATAATCAAACGCACCAAAATTCAAGCATAAATGAACCAATAAATCTAAATATTTTATATGCACAAACATAAAGATAAAAAGAGAATCAAATAAAAGTAAGAAGTGCATATACATGCATATGTATGATGCATAGATATATGTAGTTAAAATGCACATGTTGGGCTATAAACGAAGCAACAAAAAAAAAAGACATATATACATACATATATACATGTACACACATACGCATACATATACATAACTACGAAAAACCAAACTTACATGTGCAAACAAAATATGCACACAAACATACAAACAAAACACCTACATATTTACAAATATAAATATACATATACAAACACGTATCCACATATACACAAATATATGCATATATACATATAAATACACGTACACACATATATATGCATGATGAGCATATGGCCAAGCGGTTAAAACATTCGCATTCTGACAATGAGACCCAGGTTCGAATCTCACCATGGTCGATTTGTCAGGAAGCAAACTTCCAGATGTTATTGCACTTTGGAAAGTGTCTGAAAACCATATCACAAGTTAACCCAAGCCTTGTGAGTGAAATTGGGTAGATGGAACCCTTGGGGGCTGGCGATACCTGTGCTAGTATGAAGTCACAATCATTGTGGCTGAGTATACTGGCTTTGTTCAAATTGTTAATCATGCTAGATAACACGCTCTTTCCCAGAAACTGTAACCACAGATGGGCTCTGTGGGTTTTGAATAAACACAAATGCGCCTGAGCAAGCATCTGCAATAAGGATTGGCTAGCTACCCTAGTAGAGAGGTATCCTCAAATACAAGTGGCCAACTATACATACAAACTATACATATATATATACATACACAAGTCAGTAAAAATCTGAGAGGCAGTCCTATTAAATACTTACAAAGACATCAAAATTTTACTTCTATTTATTAGGTTGGTGCAAAAATAATGACGTAATAATGTCATTTTTTGAGGTTAAAAAATACGTCAAAAAACGACATTATTACGTCATTATTTTTGCACCAACCTAATATTTCTAAAGCAAAAAGAAACTTTTCTTTTCCAAATGAATGGTAAATAATAAAATTTAATTGATTGGTTCGTTTTCTTACAGCTTATCAACACTTTGCAGGATATTTAAAGCAAGAAAATATTTTCAAATTCTAAAATTTGGGGGTGGAGGTAGATAACAATGGTTTAGTGATACAAGTCTTACTAATTAACCCATAGCTGGAGGAAGAAAAGGTGGATTCATACCTTTCCCCCATGGTATCTGCATGTAAGTGAATATAACAAACCCAATGGAAATCAGAACTCAGCTCTATAATTAAAAATTCTAAGCCTTTATCCATTACACCACCCACACATCCAAGCTTACTGCACCTAGTATTCTCAAGTGGTCACCCATCTAGGTACTGACCAGGCTCGACATTGCTTAACTTCAGTGATTGTATGGGAAACAGTGTTTCAACACTATATGACTGTAAGCCTCCCAGCTACAAGTTGAGATTTTATGAATTTTTGGAGGAGATGATTTAATGAAACAATTACTAATTAACCCATAGATGGGGGAAGAAGAGGTGGATTCATACCTTTCCCAAGAGTATATGCACATAAGTGAATATAACAAATCCAACAGGAATTGGAACTTGGCTTTTCAATTAACAATTCTAAGCTATTATCCATTACAACATCCATACATCCTGGTACTCTCAAGTGCAATGCTACATTTAGGAAAAATGAGGCCCTTACACTAGTAAAGTTATGAGCCTCTTATTTAGTTCCCAAAGGCTTGAAGGCTTGGCATGCCTATACAGGCATGGAAGGAGATGCCCTATGCTTAAGCACACCTAAGCACAATGGTAAATCCAACACAGCCCAAGTGGTCACCTATTTAGATATTGACCAAGCTCAATGTTGCTTACCTTCAGTGATTGATTGGGAATCAATATTTCAATGTAATATTGCTGTAAGACTAATAAAATTTAAGTAGTGATATATAAATTTTAATTTATATATTAAAAAAGTATTTTGAAACATACAAAAAGATTTGCAAGATATCACAATGTTTATATTTTTAAAGGACCAATTGAAAGTATAGCTGTAATTGTAATTTGCAAGTAAGCAGCTATTCCTCCTTGTCAAAGTTTGGACACACAACAGTGTGTTGGCATGGTTGGGCACACGTCAACCACCACTGTGTCATTCACCAAAAAAATGCAAAAAAGCAAGTTGTTACAGCAGGGCTCTTCTTAAATTGAGGACCTATTTTGTTGGTGGCTGATCTGCTTTCTTTATCCTAATGGACAATTCTGTGAATAGTGATTTGTAGAATTTCCAAATTTATTTCTTTTTCACTAGATTATCTAGAAGCTATGACCATCATATTAAGTGAAAGTGACTGTCATATTAAGTTAAAGAATCTTTCCTTTCTTGAAATCAGACACATGCATATAGTATAATCATCTCCTCTTAAACACAACGGAAATATCTAAATACAGAGATAGTATCAAACTTTATTTATACTAAACTAGCAGAAAATAAAATTATAACCGGAAGAACAATGCTGATTTTTACTCGGTTACACAATGTGCATACTAGTGGGTAGTAGATTTTATGATAAAATTTTCAGTCTTTTATTTTGTGATATAGAAACATTTATTATTTGCATTATTTCATCATTATCATCATCTACTTGTTGCAGATTGCATATCAATATGAGATAGTCTTCTCTACAAAGTTTGATCATCAACAGCAAAGTTCAAGAAGTAAAGGTCAAGTCCAGTCCATAAGTGGCATTATCAAGTCAGCATTTTAGCTGTTGACCTTTGCTTCTCTTACTGGCTAACTTTCCTCTTAGGCATAACTGACTCATGTTATGAGTTGATCTTTTGATATGACCGTACAGTTTAAGTACTCTTGACTTGATGACTGATGTGATTAGTAATTTTGAGTAGCTCATTGATAGAGATAGGTTGGCTGGGGCATTTGCTAGTCATACATGATGTAGTTCTGGAATGTGGTAAATTTTTTAACTGACTGACATTCAGTTAACACAATCGAGACTATATAACACAACTAGTAGGATGTAAGTGTTAAAGATCTTATCCTTCAAATGATGAGAAACTCATTTTGATGTTAGCACATCTTTGTTCCTGTTGAAATCTGCCCAACCTAGAACGATACAATGCTGCACAGTAACCATTCCATTGTTGTTTGATGATAGCTTGTGACCGAGATATACAAACTCTATCATCCTAATTTTTATTTTTATAATGATAACAATGATGAGGACAATACTTCACATGTAAATAACTCCTCATTTCAGAAATTCAGACAGAAGGTGATTAGGTGATAATAACAAAGATGAGGATATTAGTCTGAATGTAAATAATGATAACTCCACTTCCCAGTAATTCAGATAGAAGGTGATCAGGTGATAATAACAACAAAGATGGGGATATTAGTCTGAATGTAAATAATGTAAATAATGATAACTCCTAACCCTAGAAATTCAGATAGAAGGTGATCAGGTGATAAAAACAACAAAGATGAGGACAATATGTAAAATATTTTAAATATTTTAGCAGTATAAAATAGCTAAAATTAATAAAAGGTGTAAATAAGCAAATATTATAATTGTTTATATCTGTCTTTTACATATACTTTTTAAAGAAGTGTATCTTAAAGAAAACCAGATGGTTTGTAAAAAAATTCTTACATTTGTCTGAAAATTCCTATTTCTAGAATTTAAAAAAAATTTTTTTTTTTTATTTAATGAAAATTTATTGAAACAAAACAAGTACAGTTGAACATTGATAACAATTCCAGAACAATGTAACAATAAACAATTTTTTTCTAACCTCTGCCAGCCACAATGGAGAAAGCATTGCCTCAAACAATCGCCAGTGAGACACGCTGGAAGAGCCACTCCGTTTCACGAGGCTCGTCCCTTAATCGAGATGCAATCGCACCAATCCTCCAAAGGAACGCCATCAAATGAGGGCCAATAACCCCTGAAGTCTCCACTGCCACAGGAGTAGCAAGAGAAGAATATTTAACTATTTTTATCTCTGCGTCCCGGGCGACAGATCCTGGCTCAACCACGGAACTGATCAAATTACCGACCAAAAATGTATCCACACAGGTCACATCCCAAATCAACAACTTCCCCATTTTAAAAGGGAAAATGGTAATGTCATCAGGCCGCTTTCCATCACCGCAGTTGAGGCCTATGGGTTCGATTTGGGAAGGGAACCCAGCTGCATTCAAACCTCTTTTGATGATGTCGTTTCTAGAATTAACTGTTAAAGAACCACAAAAATGTTTTATGTGGATTGTTGCCGATTCATTTTTTGAATTTGAAAAAAATATGTATTATTTTATTGACTGACCAATCAGAGAGCTGGGATCGTCCACTCATAAATTTGGAAATTAAGGTCTGTCTTTGGAGCCTTCATTCAGAAGGCAGATTAAGGACCTGGGAGGGGAATCAATTTTGACTGCTTACTGAGAAGAATTTATAAAAGACATAAAACCTGTTAAACAGAACATTTCTATAAAAGAAAAAATATAACAATTCCCCGTGATATCAGTCTTTAGAAATTAACTAAGCTCCCCTCATGCCAAGAAATTCATTTTTGTCTTTTACAATTACATGGATGCACCATTTTGTATTTTGTGCCTTACCAAAAATTTCCTTTAACTTCTCAGAGTTGTTTTTCATTTTCAAAACTTGTATTGTAATCATTCTTTAAGTCATGCATGGGACTTTCTTTTCTTTAAGTCATGCTTTCTTTAAGTCATGCTATCCAGGCTTATTTTTTGAATAAGGTGAACACAGGAAATCATTGCATAAGCTCTTGTTGGTAAAATATTGTATGTTTTTTAAATATGTGGTATGATAATTGTTTGTTCTTTTAAATTTTGCACAGTAACTGAGACTTGTTTGCATCTTGTTCAATATTCAGGATTAGTGAGGTAAGGTACTAGCACTTTCACATTCTACCCTTAAAAAGATTTTCTGATATTTTGCATAAAAAATAAGTATTGTAAAAAACAATTTTTTATAAATAGTCTGCATGTAAATAATGGTAACTCAAAATCCCAGTAATTTAGATAGAATGCAATCAGGTGATAACAGCACAGATGAGGACAATAGTCCAAATGTAAATAATGATATCTCCTCATCCCAGAAAGTCAGACAGAAAGTGATCATGTAATAATAACAACAAAGATGAGGACAGTAGTACAAATATAAATAATCTAAATAATGATAACTGCTCATCCCATAAATTCAGAGAGAAGTCAATTAGGTGATAATAACAATGAAGATCAGGACGATAGTCCAAATATAAATAATCTAAATAATGATAACTGCTCATCCCATAAATTCAGAGAGAAGGCAATTATGTGATAATAACAATAAAGATCAGGACAATAGTCCAAATATAAATAATCTAAATAATGATAACTGCTCATCCGATAAATTCAGAGAGAAGTCAATTAGGTGATAATAACAATAAAGATGACGACAATAGTCCAAACATAAATAATCTAAATAATGATAACTGCTCATCCCATAAATTCAGAGAGAAGGCAATTAGGTGATAATAACAATAAAGATGCGGACAATAGTCCAAATATAAATAATCTAAATAATGATAACTGCGTATCCCATAAATTCAGAGAGAAGGAAATCAGGTTATAATAACAACAAAGATGAGGACAATAGTCCATATATAAATCATCTAAAAAATGATAAATGCTCATCCCATAAATTCAGAGAGAAGGCAATTAGGTGAAAATAACAATAAAGATGAGGACAATAGTACAAATATAAATAATCTAAATAATGATAACTGCTCATCCCATAAATTCAGAGAGAAGGCAATTAGATGAGAGTAACTATAAAGATGAGGACAATAGTCCAAATATAAATAATCTAAATAATGATAACTGCTCATCCCATAAATTCAGAGAGAAGGCAATCAGGTTAAAATAACTACAAAGATCAGGACAATAGTCCAAATATAAATAATCTAAATAATGATAACTGCTTATCCCATAAATTCAGAGAGAAGGCAATTAGGTGATAATAACAACAAAGATGAGGACAATAGTCCAAATATAAATAATCTAAATAATGATAACTGCTCATCCCATAAATTCAGGAGAAGGCAATTATGTGATAATAACAATAAAGATGAGGACAATAGTCCAAATATAAATAATCTAAATAATGATAACTGCTCATCCTATAAATTCAGAGAGAAGGCAATTAGGTTATAATAACAATAAGGTGAGTCCAAATGTAAATAATGATAACTCCTTATACAAGAAATTCTGACAGAAATTATAGAAACAATTATACCAGAACAGCATCTTTTCTCTAAACCTTAAGCAGTGTTACATGATGCAAGAAAACTCAATGTGGGTAAAGGGCTCAGTGCAAACAAATGTTATACCTTTTAAAGTATATATATTCTGCTTTTGTTCAATTAGTCATTTAAAATGTGTTTGTCATATTGGCGATCCTTCTAAGGGCTGTATGGTCAATTTGGAGAACTGCCATGCATGTTGATTATGTTCCTGGTTCCAATTGGCATCAAAATGACTGAAAAGACACATTCTCTCAAATTTATAGAGAAACTGTACAGATGCATGCTGGGATTTCTTCTTAGCCAATATGCTACTTCTCAGTATTGTCTGCCTTATTTCTGTTCTTTCTTGTCTTGTTGTCAGAATGATGTGATCACTTGTTTGTCTCCCTTTTATATTTTAACTTCATTATTAGTTTGTGAAGTTTTTTGTCTCATTACTGTTGCTTTGCCTGCTTTTGTGTTGCACTTATTGTTTGCTTAGTATTATTTTTGTCCCATTCTTTGCTTTCTTTTGATATTGTTTATAACAAACTTTGTCAATTACTCTACAAGTCATTGGTGCTTTGATAGTGCCAATGGTGACCAAATGAACATCTATAGACCAGGTTCTGGATGGCTATGTAGTACTACCATTGTAAGAACAGTAGTAACAATCCATATAGGTGCCAAAGAACAGATTTTAAAAAAAAATGTGGTTTCAAGAGGGTCAACACACACTACTGGTAATTATTTACTTACAAGAAGATATTATTATTAGCCAACTGTCATGCATGTCTCTGGTGGTATCATGAGAGTGTCACATGAGGGATCAAATCATTTGCTGTTGTATTCAGTAATGAAAATAGATTTTAACTTTCTGCAACTGATCGTTGTTTGCATGTGTTATGTAAACTTAGGGAGCAATAAATTCTAAAATATCTTCTCCCACACGACAAAATGCCAATCACTAGCATCATTGTTCCGCTTCATAAGTCAAAATTCTCATTAGCCTATTTTGTATTTATAAAAGGTTCTAAGAATTAGGACTGAAGAAAAACTTTTCCAAAACAGTAACTATGATCTGCAACTGGAATGAAATCAGTGACATCACCTACCCTGAATCTATCATAAAAATTCAGAATGCAGAATTAGTTAATGCTAAATACTTCAAATACATTGACGTAAATTTACTATAGGAGATTATGAAGTTGAATATAGAATAGGCTGCACTACAAGTAGTTTCGCCCAATACTGCCAGTTGCTACAAAACCAAAACATTACCCTAAAAATTTGAGTTATGTTCTTAAATAGCCTTGTCAGATTGAGATTTTCATATGGATATAATGCATGGCATGAAATTCATTCAAAAATATCTGTCAGCTGTACACAAGCACTTCCTCAGATTAATAATTAAAAATGGCTTTGAGCAAATGAAACCTGTAGGTTTCAGCAAGGACCATCCTTCTACAAACCTTGTGGGCTGGTACTACAGAACTATTCAGAAATGTACCAAATAACAGAGCCCACATCACTTGAGGACTTTCAACAGCAGCAACAACTAAAATAGATAGAAAAAAAATACATAATTATTAATGTTTACATTCAACCTTACCTTAAACAAAATGTTAGAAGGAAGCCTTCTCCTCATCAATGTGCCATTGCTTCCCTCTGTCTTTTCTAAAAATACTTTCATGGTAACTGCTCTGATGAGCTACTTTTGCTGAATTTAAATGTACTACTAGGTTGACATCTCAGTCCCACTATCAAAATGGTTAAATATGGTGGTCTCTTCTACTCCAATAGCTTCATGTCTTGCTTCCCTAATAGCTATAATCTCCAAATATTCAAATTCAATGTCAATCGACATCTCCAGATGCCTTGATTTATTCCACATCCTTCTCTTCATCCTTTCCTCTCTCACACCTCTTTACTCTTGCTCCCACTCTCTGTAACCCCTTGCGTGCTAGTGGCACTCCTGCCTTGCTTGGATGAAATGCTTTTAAAAAAGTACTGGAAAGAGCAATAACAGCTACTGAATGTGAGAAATTTATTTTCCTGAAATATCGTTTTAGGAAAAAGATTTTATAAATTTCAATCAAACAGCAATATTAACTGATTGGTCAATGAATATCAAATGTTTCCTTATAAGAAAATGGCTAATTTCACTGTCAACATTACTAAAAGGAATGAGATCATTGTTTAACTAGTTCTGTTATCATTACTGCAAGAGAAAGTCGATGTCCTGTTCTAACAGGTCTACCTGTATTGAACAATGGATGGCAACTGACTTGATTAGTGTCACCTATAACTTTTGCTGTATTGCATCAACAAGTGTAACAAATGTTGAATAATGTATGAATGCAAGAATATAGGTCTGTGTCAATGGCCAAGAATGGCACCTGGTTAGTGTTATACTCCTTATTTTGTAATATGGTCACATACTAATCTTTATCTGAACATTTATTGCATACCAGCTATATTACTTGCACATTTAATCTTGAGTAAATTAAACACTAATAACCCATACATCACAAGAATTAGAAGAGATGCTCACTGCTATCCCCACTGTGAGCCATCCAGTTGGCCTTAACATACATGTTGGGAAAACTAAGGTCATGTTTAACAGCGACATTAAACCATTGCCAATCATTGTAGATGAAAAGATCATAAAGAAAATAGACATGTATATCTCGGAAAGAAGATTGCAAGAGATGGTGCCCTATTTCCGGAGTTTGAAAGATGGATTGTTCTTGGTTGGGCTGCCTTTAGAAAAGTTTATAGCATCATGAGAAGTCTAAAGTTAACAATAGAAACCAAGAAAAAAAACTGTTTAATAAATATGTTCTGACAGTGACAACTTATAAAAGTGAGAGGTAGGCTGTCAACACCACCACTGCTGAGATTCTTGCAGTGGACCAATGTAAAATGGAGGGAATCATGCTCGGCATCACCTTACGAGACAGCAAGAGCAACATCTGTATTTGGCAGCAGACTGGAGTGAAGGACTTAACTGAGACCATCAAGAAAGGGAAACATACATGGACTGGCCACGACTCTCATCTCAGAGACAACATGTGGACAGCAAGGCAGTGGAAAATTACTAGAAGGCAGCCAAAGGCTAGATGGCATGATGACCTGACCTAATACTTTGGCCCATTGGTGGAGGTCAACCAGAGAAGGGTACCTCCAACAAGTGTGATAAGGCTCTATATTTGTATTTGGAAATTGAAACACATTCAGTGTGTTGACATTTTAATCCCCCTCAGATTCAAACCAAGTTCTAATAGTTGAAATATCTGTGTACCCACATACTGAAAGGTTTTCAGATTAAACAAGAATTGATTCATTCATTCATTTTCTACAGCTCATCAATCCTTTGCAGGTTATTTAAAGCTAGAAAATATTTTTAGATTGTAAGAATTTTTTATTTTTTGAGATAATAATGATTTAGTCATACAAGTCTTACTAATTAACTAACAGCTGGGGAAGAAGAGTTGGATTCATGCCTTTTCCAAGGGTATTTACATGTAAGTGAATATAACAGACTTGACCGAAATTGAAACTGCTCTGCAATGAATAATTCAGAGCCATTATTCATTACACCACCCACACATCAAGGTTTACAGAACCTGATACTTCCAAATTGTCAACCATGTAGGTATTGACTAGGCTTGATATTGCTTAACTTCTAAAATCACCTCTAAATGATATAAAATACTAACTTAAAAGATGCCCTATTGGGCAGCAATAAAGCTATCTCCTGTGGAGGGCTCTTGATTGGGCCTTCAGCTTGTTCAAGAGTTTAAGAGTCCCTAAATCTTTGCATATTCTCAGCATTGGAAACTCTCTTGGCTCCTGTTTGATCTGGGTTTTCATTTGCATGGGACTTTCTTTTACTTACTGCAGCCTTAGTTCTTTTGGTTGCAATCTGGTCCTTTGTTGGTGGAGATTTCTTTTTGCAAGCCATACTGCCGCCATATGCAATAGACAACGATAAGCTACAGAAGAACTCAAAATTGATTGCTGCATTGTATTAATATTGAAGCTTACCTTTTAAAAGTTCATTGGTAATTTTTCTGCCAACATTTTAATTTATAGACAATTTGATGTACATATGTCCTTACTTTCCATACAAACAATTACTTTTATTTCATGGGTGATTTTCTTTGGATTTTGCAATTAATTCTGATTATTCTCAAATTTATTTCCAAGTTATAAAAATTGTTATTGTTAAAAAATATTTGTCACAAAAAAATCACATAAAAATAGCCAAAAACAATCATAGTAATGAAAACTTGGGAACCCAAAATTTCAGGATTGCAGGCCCAGATCTGGCTCAGAATGTTTTTAATTTGCTGATGGAGTTGAGCTGATTCCAAAATAGTATGATATGTTAGGTTACAGCGTCTAGGAGTAAAGTTGAAAAAGTTTGACATACTGACATTCACATTTATTTATATAGAAGATGAGATATTTAAAAGATAGAGAGTTATGTCCCTTTAATTGAAAAATTTTGATACACAAAAATTTTTGCATTTATTATATAGATTTATGAAGTAAAATTAGCAACATAAATTCCTTAAAAAGATTTTAGCCATTATGTTGATCAAATATTGATTTCCATTTTCAGCTGAAATGGTACAATTCCTTTATGATGAGAAATTCTTGTAAAATTGACATTAAGCAGAATCATCAAAAAGGTAAGAGAAAAAAAGTGTTATGAAGTAGAAAGGCAGATTGGATAAGAATCTGTCAATGAACACAGTTCATTACATTGCTTATGACAGAATGTTCATTTGTTTTATGGTTTATCAACCCTTTGTGTATTATTTAAGGCCAAAACATTGCAAATGAATATTGTATTAACAATTTGGGGAATAAATATAAATTGTATATCAATGATTTTTCCAGATATAACTTGCATAAAAATATGTTAATAAACTTTTTCCTTAAAAATAGACAGTAGGACTTTTCCAAGTAGAACCCATACAGAAACAGATTCTAAAGGCTAATCTCCTCTTCAAACACCAAAATCTCAATTGGTTTGGTATCCATTGTTTCTTGTTTAGGATTGGGTTTCCAATTCCTTCTAAAATCTACTTCCACACTATATTTCTAACATCTCTAATTGAACTCTGAAATGTTATTCACTAATTAAATCTTGACCACTTCAAGCCATTATCTTCTCTGTACAGCCCCAAGAATCTTACTTCTTGCCCTTTCTTATGCAACACCACACAGTAATTCTCTACCTTGAGTTGCTCTTAGGCCTTATATTGGGTGAATGTTAAGAAAAAAGAAATTTCTGAACAGTTGCTTTAAGTTATCTACTCTGTATTACTTGGTTCATGTTTGTTTTATGGTTCTTGATATGTTATACAAAATGGTAGTCCTTCATTTCTGAATGGAAGTATTATTGTTTTGATGCCAGCATGCAGCACTGTTGGAAAGTACCTGAAAATTATGCCATCTTGACCTAACCCTTACGAGTACAACTGGGTAAAAAAAAAAAAAAAAAAAAAACAGTTTGGGAGTTGTCAATGGTTGTGCTAGCACTAAGTCACAAGTCATCATGACCGAGTATTTAAGTGTACTGTCCCTATTTGACTACTGATCATCCTGGATTATGTGATCTCTCCCAGAAATTGTATCTTCTCAGCATAGTTTCAGTATAAGTCACAGAGGCTGGTTCACTGGATATTGTCTGAGAAGGTGTCTGCAACAATGATTAGGTAACCAAATGCTGAGAATAAATCGAGGTTCCAAGTCATTACAGTTGTTATCACCTTGCTCACTGCAAATCAATGGTGATATACCTATCATATTTACTTAACTCAGCATGGTACAAGACCATATTGAGCACCATCAAGTAAGGTTTGAATTGTCTTTTAGGCTATCTTACTAAGCATTTTTTCCAAGGAAGACACCCATGGTTGTGTAGTGAGTTTGGTATTTGTTTTTGTTTTTTTGTCCAGTATCAGAAGATGTTAATGTCGTTGGACCACAATAAATAACATAAAAACTTGGCTGGAAAATTAAGGGTCAGTTTTATTATTGACACATGAGTATGTACTAACTTGGACGTAAGAGGGTGGTTAACCTCAAGTCAATATGACGTTGAGAGAGTGTAACTGGATCTCCTTTTCTTAGTACTGCTATCCAATTATTCGAAAGTATCAAGAGAAAGATGATCTCCTTTCTGGAAGTGGGGTTACAAACTTTGCATGTGACCAGAAACACTTTTCCTTTGGTTTCCATTTGCATTATGGGAAAATAAAATTATTTATTTTTTTAACTATTATTTATTTTATTTATTATTTAATTTTCATTCCCCAACAGGTTGTTCAAAACAAGAGTCTTGAAACAGTGGTGGACAGGTTCTAAAAATATTGGGTTGTACCCACAACTTCCATGCTATCATTTAATTTTCATAACAAATTGTTATATAGGAATAAAAGTGTCACTGCTGACACTGGAATTTGAACACAGATAACCAGTGAGCAAACACAGGCGATCCCATTTTGAATAAGTAGATCACATGATGGTAAAGGAAATGTATATATGGGAATTAGTGTGGCATCTAAATGATCACAATATGGGTTACTATTCAGTGGTTACTTTTCAAGCAAGTATTATTGAGCAAGTACTATTAGTGTGAATTTTATTCAAAGGCATCTGACACCAGTATTGTTCAACGGCGTTACTATAGTTGTATCTGCGATTACAAAGTCTCTACTACAACGAGCATTATGAAAGTGACAACGTGTATTTGTTGACATTACAAAAGTGTCAAATGAGTGTTCATTGACATCCCTAAATGAATAAATAAAGCTTTGTAAAAATGCATATGGAAAAAATAGTACAATTCAAATTTTTGTGGAAAAAATGTTTATTTCTTAATAATTAGTGTGCTTGTACTGTACATATTACTGGCAGTAATACCAAATATAAATACAGAATGCTATAATTGAGTTTTTATTTTTATTTTTTTTTAAGTAATTGGTTGATATGTTTAAATAGTTTAATGCACAATTTACATATTAACAGATAGTTCAAAAGCACAATGTCTTTTATTATATTAGGAGCAACCATTTGTTTTCACTAGATGATTGCGAGAATCTGCCAATAATGGCTTCTGCATCCAATTCATCTACCAATTCCTTTTCAATAGATAACAACATGTATGATTACAAATTCTTCTCAGATAACGAACTTCTTAATTTTGTCTTTATAATGTTTAACTTTGAAAATGTCCTCTCACATTGAACAAGAGTAACTAATAGTGTGCAGACGACTTTATAAAGTTCTTATTCCTTTTTATTACAAAAACAGTTGCCTGTGTTTGTTTCTTCATTGAAATTTTATTTGATATAGTGAGGTCCACTGGCAAAGTTACACCCTGGGCAGCCCACAACTGTCTAGAGCTATGATTCCCAACATAGGCTACACACCCAACTTTAATTTGATTTTTAAGGGAGGCAATCAGAGAGTTAGTCATTAACAGTGAATTTTTTTCTAGTGTGTGTGTGAGTAAGTTAATACATAACGTTGCATATACAATATGCATACATAAAAATATATGTGTAATTACGTGTATATATATATATATATATATATATATATATATATATATATATATATATATATATATATAGTTAGTTAGTTAGTTAGTTTATGCAAAACTAGGTAATCCGTATGGGTAGACCCAAGGAGGATGATATCCGGAGAGCTCAATGTAAATTCAGAGCAAATATGTTTGAATAAAAACATGGAACCTTAAAGTGGTCTATTTTTTATTCAAACAAATAAATATATATATATATATATATATATATATATATATATATATATATTCGAATTAGTAACACAATAGTTTTTATAGATATATGCAGTCTCAAATTCTTAAGGTAAGTCAAGTTAATGACTTTTTAGGCTTCCTCTATGTGAATAGGAGTTCAGTTCACTTTTTGAATAATAATAAGAATTATATGCCACAGAGAGGCCGGGGCATCAGAATTTTAGAGATCATTAGGTGGGGCATACCAAAAAGGTTGGGAACCACTAGTCTAGACTCTAGTCCAAAGTAAATGAATTGTACATTTTCAGTGCAAATGCTGGTTATTTTCAGAACAAGTTAGAAATTCTTCAGGTCAAATTCTTTCCGCCACCTTTCCTGTGCAAAAATTCCTCTCTTACGCCTTTCTGTATTTCTGTATTAGAAAATATTTTTAAAATCAGCTCTAAGACAACAAAAGAGGGGGCAATTAATTCAAATCAAAATTATGTGAAGATCTTTTTACACAGTTATTAAGTCTGAGATTCGACGGCTTACAAATCACAAACATTTTGAAATGTCAAAAAAAAAAAAAACGGAGATAGTATAGTATCAGAAGGTTGACTCGATGCCTAAAAAATGTTCAATAAATCGTCACAAAAAAAAAAGTTCTCGTGTAAAAAACTAAAACATGCGATTTACAAAAAAAAAATGTACTGAGAACAAAAAAAATATCACAATAATTTTTCAAGCTATTTCTTTACTTCAAGTTTCGAAAATTTTGTTTTAATTTTAAATAAAATAAAAAAACTGAAACATTTTTTTAACATCTGTCTATATTTCTAAGATGTAATTGTAACAGTGTACAACACTACTGTTCAACAAACTGTTGTCCTCATCTTTATTGAAATATTCACGACGTTTCGACCGTTGTAAGCTCCGGCCTTCTTCAGGTGATATATACGTTGGAATTTCGAACCGAACCCAAATTCTCCTCAATTATATATTTTTAAATAATATTATTTTGTTATTATTTTAGCACATATCAGCCGAGGTTTTTTAAAAATATATTAATGTAAAAAGTAACATTTGATTTTTCTTTCAATTTTAAAAAGAAATTAAAAAAAATACTCTTTTTAGTCTTTCTGTTCGCTAACCAAGCAACTGTTGATTTACAGACTGAACGAACATTATTCAAACAAAACGCATTAAAATTAAATGAATTTTGTTTTTCAGTGTATATGAAATTTTAAAACTTGAAATCTGATAAATAAAGCACAAAATTTAAACTTATTTTTTTATTAAAACGCAAAAGGGACATTTTTTAATTAAAAGAAAGTCCAGGCGAAAATTTAAGTTTACGTTATTTTTAATACGAAATACCTAACGCGCCAAAATTCGACACCCGTTCAAAAAAAATGACATCCGTATGTGTATGTGCTAAAGTAGCAAAACTAGTCATTTTAATGATAATCAGGAATATATCAAATATAAATATTTTATCGTTTCTTTGGTTGGTTTTCTTCTTAATTTAAATGCTAATTGTTTGTTCATGCAAAGAGGATACATTTTCTACGCTTTTGGTCATCCATAGGAAACGAAACTCCACGGTAGTCTAACGTTCAAGGAGAAACATTACGCTTAGAAAATAAAATTCTTTTTTAAGCAAATAAAAACAATTATATACTTTAATGGATTCTTTATTTCAACGTTGTTCGCGGAATATTATAAAAGTACAATTAAGTCTTAGTTAAATATAAATAAATTTCTGAAAAATAACATTTATTTTGAAAGAAAGAAGAAAGGAGCTGACTCGAATGGACAAATAAAAAGAATGAGTCAACCCCAACTCGGAAATAAGTACTTTACATAAATGAAAAATATATCTTACCGGACAAAATAGTCAGTCCAGTTGGTCGGATTCCCTTGCCAATGCTGTCTGATTCCATTTTGGGTGGTCTTTAATT
The DNA here is from genome assembly GCA_963932145.1 of Acanthosepion lycidas. Taxonomy (NCBI): domain Eukaryota; kingdom Metazoa; phylum Mollusca; class Cephalopoda; order Sepiida; family Sepiidae; genus Acanthosepion; species Acanthosepion lycidas. The sequence continues at coordinate 47,289,019 of OZ010612.1, forward strand.
TGAGAAGATGGCAAATTCTTCAAATTTTTACCAAGTTGCCTAGGTTTTTTATAGAAATTTAGTTGTTGTAATGTTTTGATTTCACAAGGAAGTGACAGTCTGCTTCTAACAGGGAATGATGGGAAATTTTCAATTTCTTTTTTTTTTTTACTAAGAATTTTTTTATAAGCTTGGATTTTCTTCTTATTTTTCCTCGAATATAGTTTGGAATTAGAAATTATTTTTTTATCTTTTTACTTTATTCAAAAATTGTATGAAGATGAAAGATCTTATTTTTACCGTGTTTAGGTTGTACCGTGTACGGTTGTTGTTTTTTGTAAGTAAACAAGAAAAGTTTAAACTTAAGTCAGTAAAGTACGCACCTACATTCAAGCATGAAAACAAAAATAACTATTTGTAATTTTTATGGTTTGGTAGTTGGGAGATACATGCATAATGTGGTGTAAGTTTCCTTACAACAAATAACCCGGCACAAGGTGAAAAATGAGAAAGTGCGACACTCCCTAAAAAAAATGTAGTAGTAAACTAAAAACACTAAGGTTCGAACTCACTATTGATTTAAAAGTTACTGGTCGGCGAAACTAAACTACTAACCTCTGTTATGTACACACACACGCACGCACACACAAAAATTATTATTTTAAATGTCATGTAAGAAAAATGTAAGAAAATGGCACACACCGTACACATACAAAATAAAAATTTAAAATTAAAAAGCATACATTTTTTTTTATTGAGTATCTTGAAATCATTTAAAATCCTTTCCGATTTTTTACAATGATATCCACTCTGTACAAGGCTCAAGAACCGCTCAAGGTAGAGGGTTGCATTGTAAGAGACAGATCGGGATATGTGGGGAAGATAAAGGTTAACTGGACTTGAACAGGTTGTGGTTGCAGTGATCTAGGAAGCATCCTCTTGGGAGTCGGTTCCACAAAGCAGAGGTTCGGGGGGTGGGGAGAAGCTGCTCGGATGGAACTTATCAATGGAATATGAAGAGAATGAATGGGTTTCGCTACTGTATTGAGCTCGCGAACACATGAAATAAAAAAGAAACTTCTGATTCCTATGATTGCATACAACAAAGGAAACCGTCCTACTGGTGGGAAATTTAGAGACTTCCTCTTTTTAGCCGACCTTCTACAAGAGCACGTGGAATTGAGTAACTCCAAACACGAAGACCACAAATAAGTTACTTTACACAAATATTACTTTCTTTTGTTAAATATCGTCTTTCTTTACCGATAAATTTATTTATCACTTCAAAAATACATTCATTCAACAACATATCACAAACTAAAAATATTAGAAAAAAATTTTATGCCACCGAACTTGTACAACAGAATCCTTCTGATAATAAAAACCTTCTAATTATATATATATATATATATATATATATATATATATATATATATATATATATATATAATTATAATATTTATTTAAAAATATTATTCCAACGCTACATAAGAGTTCTCATGTTTCAAAACAAGAACTTTGGATTTATTTACCTAACGAGTTCTTTCCTATTATCTATATAGTTTTACACACACACACACACACAAACACACACACACACACACACACACATATATATACATATATATATATATATATATATATATATATATATATATATGTATGTATGTATGTATGTATGTATATATATATATATATATATATATATATATATATATATATATATATATATATATATAATATTTTATTTCCTACTAAAGCTATGTTCTTATGCCAAATAATGAAATTTAGCAGGAACAACAAGTTATAATAGGCCCATTTTTTTTTTTTTTTACTGTGAGAGTCACCCTTTACAAGGCCCGGGGGCCTCTCGTGGTAGAGGGTTACGTTAGGAGACCATTTGTGTTTGTAGGTGAGTGGAACTTACTTTTCAACCCAACCGGGACCAGTGAATGTAGTTCGTCCGTGCACTTTCTATGGAAGTAGCAGTAGAGCAGCAAGGGGCTTGCCACATCCCGCCTGTGGGAGAGGAGTTGTAGGGTGGAGAATAATTCGTCACCTACAAGAGCTCGGGGACGCTGTTGGAGAGTCGGGTCTTGGAATTACAAAACAAGACAACCACTGTGTCAAATTTTAAAAGGAAAATACATTTATTACACAATGACGAAAAAGGTACAAATACAAAGTTTGCACCAAAATGTCTTTTTGTGCGCCTAACAAGGCAGGATAACAATTTCAGATAAAAAGGATTACCATTGAAAAATGAAGAAAATCACAGCTTGGGAAAAGACAAGGAATTTTAAAACGACAAAAGAGAAAACAATTCAAGAAGGCAGTAAAAAAAAAAACAAAGGAGCACCCACCGTTGGGAAAAAAAACGAGAAGACCTACTTTCACTTTCACAAGTGGCTCTAAAACATACAACCATTTTTTTAAATTCCCTATAAAATTCACACAGTTCGTGCTTGTGAAAATTTCTTAGAATTCTTTTTGTTGTTGGTTGTCCAACTGCAAGAGAATTTTCACTTAAACTTCAAAATTCTTTAGTCTCTTTGCAGCGGGCTGGTAAGTGGTGCCTTCTTGATTCTCTCTTTTGGTGTCGAAAATTTTCTGCCCTGATTTTGGCCTGCCTTGTCTGCTTGCTGTCAAAATGTCTTCTCGCACCTGGGCTCTATATATTTTAAAAATTAGGATCACAAAGGCCCCACTATTCGGGGTGTTACTAGCGCTTGAGACCACGTCTGTCATTGGTCAGTATATACGAAAATTAATTTTCCATAAACTGGAAATGGATATTTTGACACTAAGCCAAAAAGATGGATAACTATAGCAATTTTTAACACAAACCGTCTGGCCTCCCTAAAAATACACTTCTCCCAAAAGAATGTCTATTAAAAAAACAACCTAGACGATTAAATATCTATTCAAGGGTAATACCTTTAAAGTAGTAAAAATAAATTTTTTGTACATAAATATCTCACCTTGTTGTTGTGATGCGTATATGCTGTATTTTACTAACTAAAATAGGAGTCAATTCAGGTCCATCATAACACTACGTGCGTGGTATGGCAGGTCTTAGGTTAGAACTAGTGGAGCTAAGAGATGTGATTCGTCTGAATACTTTTTAAGGAAATATCAATAGAACTACGTGGGAAAGGTGTTGTGGGGTGGAAAATAATTCATCGCCCACAAGGACGTAGAGACACTTTTGGAGTCTATCGAGACTAGAAAGGGAAGACTGTGTAGCTCCTATTCATATATGACAGCAGAACTCCATTCTCGACGGACGTGTGGCCGAGTGGTTAAAACGTTCGCTTTTCCGGGTTCGAATCTCACTATGGTTGATTTGTCAGGAAGGTGACTTCTTGATGTTATCGTTCTGGACGAGCTTGCGGTACCTTTGAAAAATGCCTGAAAACCATATCACGGAGTGACCCAAGCCTTGTGAGTGAAATTGGGTAGACGAAACCCTTGTGAGCCGTCGGTGGTTGCGCTAACACAAAGTCACAAGTCATCATGGCCGTGGGTTTGAGTGTGCTGGGCTTGTTCAGATTGTTGATCACACTAGATAAAACGCTCTCTCCCCGAAACTGTAACTAAGGTCCGCTCAGAATAGTTGCAATATAAACCACAGGTGGGCTCTGTGGGTCTTTCATAAACACAAATGTAACTGAGCAGTTGCAATGTGAACTAGCTAGCCGCCCTAGTAGACTGGCATTCTCGGATTCTAGTAGCTGCGCCATTTACTTACTTCTTACTCCATTCTCGACCTGATCTGGCTCTTGTAAATATAGCAGGAAGTGTCGGGTACCTACTAGACCGATACAAGGAACCGACCAATTTTCCAAATTTTTTAGCGATGGATCATATATAAGAGTTCCACTTGAGGTCTGGGTTCAGTTTGAGTCCCAAGACGTGCTCAAGGTACGGTGCCTCCCTAAGGTTACACCAGTTCATCGCGATAGTTGAACATTCAGGGTTTGCTCCGTGATGAAGGAAAGAATAAATATTCACAAATATTATGATTTTTAAGGAGTTCTGTATGTGCCTTTTTACGAGAGTGGGCTGAAATGTTCATTAGCTATGAAGGAGTGATACTAAAGCTGTTAAATCTTGCATGCATTAATTTCAACTCTTCTTATTAATAACGGCATTGTTTCTTTCCAGGTATGAGGGTGGGCTGAAAAGTTCATAGGCTGACCTACGAAGGAGTGCTGCTAAAGCTGTGAAATCTTGTATATCATCTTGAGCTAAAAACAATCCATGCAGTGGAAACACTCCCACTCATCTGCTTCAAAAAAGGTCAAGTTCGATTCCTCTGCAGGAAAGGTGGTGGCCGCAGTTTGGGGGGGGGGTGCAAAAGGCATTGTGTTTATTGATTATCTTCAAAAGAGCCACACCATCAATGGAGAGTGTTATGCCAACTTGCTGAGGTAGTTACGAAAGGCTATCAAGATCAAACATCCAGGAAAACTGACCAAAGCTATGCTGTTTCATCAAGTTCTTGGATTCAGTGGCTGATGAGCGTGACTTTGGCTTTCAACTAGTTGATCACCCGCCTTATTCTTCTGGTTTGGACCCATCTGACTATCATCTGTTCCCCAACAGGAAAAAATACTTGAACCAGTATCGTGGTGATGACTTCATATCTGCTGTTGGTGTTTGTTTTTTTTTTACCAACAGGATGAAAGCTTCTTCACTAATGAGATCCAAACACTGCAACGCCGATGGAAGAAGTGTGTGGACCGCAAGGAAGACTAGGTTGAAAAATAAACCTTATTTGGTCATATACCATGAGATTATCTTTGTCAATCTAATGAACTTTTCATCCGATCCCGTATATCTGCATCCTTATAATTGTCCAATAACCATTCTAAAATTTGGTGCTCATTTCGATATTCCACAAAATCTGGGCATCGTTCTTGATGTCGACCAAAAATTTTTTTTATGTCCGCTCCAAAATCATTTATTCTAGAGCCGAGAAAGGACTGAAGATTGACGCCGTATCTATTTCTAAGATGACAACTAATGCCAAGGCTTGACTTTCAATTTATCACCTACCGAACCGTAACGGAGTTTCTCCCGGCTGCTACAAAGATCGGACTTATAAACGGACTTTTGCTACACCGAATATCAAAGGATTCACTGGCGCTACCTCACGCTGGTGACCACGACGCGATACACATCTCCACGTGCTATTAAACATTGTGTCATTAGGTCAGGTTGAGTTTTTCATTTTTTTTTTTTTTTTTTTTTTTAGAAAACCAACGTTGCATTCAGTATAAAAACTGGAGTTTGAGGTGATAAGTAGTAACACCAAAAATTAGATTCATCCCTTTCAACAATTTTTGAGTATTTAGATTTAAAGATCCTCTGAAAAGATTCCCTGAAAAAATACACAGAACTACCCAAACAAACTGACTTCAAAATTTTACTATTTCAAGAATAAATCCAAGTTGATATTTTTGTATTAGATGCGTTGAATGGAAAATATAATACTAATTATGAATCACCAGAAGCAAAATATCCTTTTTTTACTGTATTCGATAAGTGAAAAACTGTGACGAAATTATTTACACTATTTACATTGTTCGGACTGCTGTCCTCATCTTTATTAAGATAAGTACACATAGCTCAGTGAATAAAGCGTTTGTTGATTAATCCAAATGTGACTTGACCCAAAGAATTTTAAGTTCAATACCTGTCCACAGCAGAGGGAACAACAACTTGGAGAGGTGAGTTACTAAAGAGAATTAACTGAAATTGAGATATCCAAACAACATGGCACGTGGAATTAGAACAATCTACACCGTGGACTAAATAAAGGGTTCGGTTCGAAATTCCTAGAAATATCAGCTGAAGAAGGCCAGAGCGTACAACGACCGAAACGTCGTGAATATGGCAATAAAGATAAGGACAACAACCCAAACAATGTAAATAGTGTAAATAGAATACCTCATCTTAGAAATATAGACAAATATAGAAGGCCGGAGCGAACAACGGCCGAAACGTCATGAATATGGCAACTAAATGAGGACAACAGTCGGAATGTAAATAGTGTAAATATTATAGTTAGAATACCTAATCTCAGAAATATAGATCGATGTTGTAAAAATTGTAAAAGATTACAAAAAAGCCTAATCAACGAAATTAGAACTTCTTATAACTAATTAAATATGAATAAATGTTTACTTATCTAATATGATTTTATATCGCCTCTTCCCTCACCTCCAATTCATCTGACATGGTGAAAGTATTGTGCTGTAAATTTCTTAATGCAGCATTTTGTATTTCAATAGACTTGCTCTGGATCATGTTAAAGATATGCAGTTGTTGGACATGCAATGTGTTATCCCTTTTAATTTCAAACAAAGTAACTGTATATATTTCAATTATAAATATTTTAAGGGTGTGCTATAAGGCTTTCACTGATTGTCGGAATTAAATTCCGACGCTCCAATTTTGAATGTAAGCTTAATCTTTAAACTTGTTTCCTCAAAAAAGGTAACGATTTGTAGAAAAATATTTTATATCATTATTAATGATGTCAAGCCACAATTTTCAAATTGAGTGCAATACCAGCGTTCCAAAATCAACCTGTCCCACTGTGTCATCTGTAGATGTTGGGATTGTGGCCGTCAATAACAAATAATAATGGTCAGACTTCTAATTCTTTCAGAATCGCCTCAATATAGATTGAATGTCTGGTGAGAAGACACATACCGAAATTTAATGCCGACAATTTGTTCTTCTGAAACTATTTCCAAGCAGACGAAATAATTCCCGAAGGCATATTGCTGTCGCCATAGTTTTTCATTCGACATTCTACAAAAAATGCTTCAGTTCAGAACACTAGCAATAATGTGAAATGAGAATGAGATCTAATTCTATCCTGAAAACGACAATTTGGTTGTCAAGACTTCGTTACTTTGACTGTACGCTCCGTCAGGTTTTTCAGATGTTTTGGAAGGCACCCACTCCTGCGCATCGCGTCTACTACTACTCCGTGGTCGCGTCTACTACTCTTCCGTGGTCGCGTCCACAACTCCTCCGCGTCGCGTCTACTACTACTCCGTGGTCGCGTCTACAACTCCTCCGCGTCGCGTCTACTACTACTCCGTGGTCGCGTCTACTACTCCTACGTGGTCGCGTCTACTACTCCTACGTGGTCGCGTCTACTACTCCTGCGCATCGCGTCTACTACTACTCCGTGGTCGCGTCTACTACTTCTACGTGGTCGCGTCTACTACTCCTGCGCATCGCGTCTACTACTACTCCGTGGTCGCGTCTACTACTACACCGTGGTCGCGTCTACTATTCCTCCGTGCTCGCGTCTACAACTTCCCCGCGTCGCGTCTACAACTTCCCCGCGTCGCGTCTACAACTTCCCCGCGTCGCGTCTACTACTACTCCGTGGTAACGTCTACTACTCCTCCGCATCGCGTCTACTACTACTCCCTGGTCGCGTCTACTATTCCTCCGTGGTCGCTTCTACAACTTCCCCGCGTCGCGTCTACTACTACTCCGTGGTCACGTCTACTACTCCTCCGTGGTCGCATCTGCTACTCCTTCGCGTCGCGTCTACTACTACTCCGTGGTCGCGTCTACTACGCCTCCGTGATCGCGTCTACAATTCCTCCGCGTCGCGTCTACTATTCCCTCGTGGTCGCGTCTACTACTCCCTCGTGGTCGCGTCTACTACTCCCTCGTTGTCGCGTCTACAATTCCTCCGCATCGCATCTACTACTCATCTGTGTTCGCGCCTACTACCCCCTGCGTCTCAACTCCTACTGCTCGCGATAGTCGTATTGCAGGGATTTTTTAACCAAAGTCCGGCTCCGATTTACCCGAGAAATTTTGGCGGTTAACACAAGCATTTCAGATTCCAATCGGCTTACATAGCCATTGGTAAAAAAAATCACGTTTATTAAAACAATTTATTGTAGTAGAATAAAACTTCTGTTTTTCTTTCCCTTTCCTTCACCTTTAATTAAACCCTCCACCACTCCTTGGTCAAGGAGCTTTGCGCGTAAACTGGCAAGGTTCAGGTTTCAGTAAATTATTTTATTACCTCCATCCTTTCCTCTAAACTACCGAAATTTACTCAGAGTGAAAAAAGAAAATTAACAGTATCTTCTGTAAGTGCCAAATTCTCCAATCCCTATTTTTTCATTATGTCTTCTAGAAATTTCAACTGTCTCTTTCTGATTCTGATTATAAACGTTTTTTTTTTTTTTTTGTTGTTTTTGTTTTACCTTAGAATTTCTTTGTTGTTCCCATATTCCGTCCATGGTATTCTCAGCATACTTCTGTAGACCCGCATCTTTGCTGCCTCGAGTCATAAGAATCTATGAGGAAATTGCCATGCATTCACTGCCATATTGATATTACATAATAGTTCTATAAAAATTTTATTTTTACTACTTTTAAAATGTTAGTCTGGGATAAATGTTTAATTGTCTCAGTTGTTTATTTAGCAAACGTTCTTTTGAGAGAAATGAATTTTTATGAAGGCCAAATGGCTTGTGTAAAAAATTGTTAAACTTGTATATCTTTTTCGGCTCAGCGGTTAAATCCACCAAAAATCTATTTCTAGTTTATGGAAAAATATTTTGTTCATATATATTGACCAATGAGAGACGTGGTCTCAAGCTGTAGTAAGAACCCGAATGGGGGCTTGTGAGCCTATTTTACGGAATAAATATAACACAGGTCAGTAGATGAAGGAGAGAAGACACTTTGACAGCAATGGGACAATGCAAATCAACAAGGAGCAGAAGGCATTCAAGTTCAAGTGAACAAAAAGAATTCAAAGAATTAGGTGATTTTTTTTTTTTTTTTTTCTGAAGGGCATTTTCACCTGTTTCACCTGTATTTCTGTCTTCTTGAATTATTTTTCTCTTTTTATCATTGAATTCTTGTCTGTTTCTAAACTGGCATCGTTATTTTTCCATTTTTTTATGTAAATCCTTTTTTTCAGAAATTGTTATCCTGTCTAACGTTATCCTATCTAAAAGGCACACAAAAGGAAATTTTTGTGCTAATTTTGTATTTGTACTTTTTTCATAATTGTATAATAAATATTTTTCCTTTAAAATTTTACGCGGTGGTTGAGTCTTTTATTGCTATTTTGTGCCTATTATGACTTGCTGTTCCTACTAATTTTTTGTGTGTAGCACAATAACTTAAATTCGGTAGGGAATAAAAAAATATATAGTTCAGGATTCAGTTATGGTCCAGAATGATATCACATCATTTTAAAAATAACCTTGTCATCATTGATGATAGAAAAGAAGGGTATTTCATCATCCTACCCTCATCATAAAAACGACCCTTCCACCACAAGAGAATCAGTAGAGTAAAGTAGAGTAGATTAGTGTAGACTAGGGTACACTATAGTAGTAGACCAGTAAATAAGTAGTAGTACTCAGTAGAAACTCACGTCTTTGCCAGCACTCCGGAAGATCAAAAACAGACAATTTCAAACGCATCTTCACAAACGAAATTCTCGGAACCAAACCAAGTAAGCACTGACTTTTAAACAAAAGAACATTTTTACACACACTATATACCAATATAATCTGTAATTCACATCACAAAAATACAAATTCTTGCTATTTATGTCAACATGTGTCTCAAGTTTTTATTGTTGTATGTTTTAATTCATTTCGTTTTCAATATAAAAAAAGAGAAAATGATTCCTCCAACAGTACAAATACATATAGAAACGAGGTAATTACTTTAACAACACTCAAATAATATTAAGTCAGGATTACTACTACATCAACCCTAACTTACCTACCCTGTTACAGCTCTTTCATTTGTTTCTAACGAATTTTTTTCTGTTTCTTAATACTTTGCTTGGCTTCTGGAAGGCATCTTTCGCTATCACAATGCGTCTTCGAATTTCGATGCGACATTTTCCGTCGTCTGTTTAAAACCCTTTCTGAATAAAAGTACTTGTTCGCACTGGATTATTGCAATTAAAATAAACTGTTGTGCGGTTAAAATGTTGTAGAGGATCGAACGACCTGAATTCAATCTCTGCTTTTTTTTTTTTACTTTCAACAAATGTGCCAAGAAACAGAAAACAACAAAAGAAATTCAAAATTCGCCAAATTAATTCAATCACAAAAATAGATTTTTCTTTTATCAGTGACAAAAAAGTGATACATGTTCTGTTGATGTTTTATATTGAAATTATTATTGCATTTACATTGTGTACAACTGATTTGTTGTTGTTACGTAGAAGTTTAAATTTAGTGCAACATACTTTCCTAGTTTGTTTGAAATAGTAACGAATGTTTTGTGGAAAGAATGTGTATCGAATAAATTGTTGGCTGAAAGTTGTGTAAGTTTAATGAATATTAAACTTTGTATGTTAAAATTAAACAGTTTTTTGAGAGCTGAATTTTAAGTGTAAATTAGTTTCCAATTCATAATTCATTCACAAGTTGTCTTTCTTTGATTGTTGTACTCACTGGCGAGAATGAATTATGATCGCTGTGCATGTTAGTGAGTTAGTTTTTGCTCTGCAGGCTGATTTTCTCACTGGCGAAGTTGAGTAATTAAATGTTAATTCACTTGCAGGAATGAACGAAAGCTGTTGTGTGAACGATTTGAGAGAGTGAATGTTCTGAGGCTGAGATTATGTTAATGGGTAACTTTTAACCTCAGAATGTGTGACGCAGCTTTTAGTAGGCGATTGCACTGGCTCGAATGTGCTAGTGTATCATATTTATTTACTTGTTAATCACGTGATCGGCTCGAAAACGTGTTTTATTCATTTTGGCAGTTCTCTGTTTTGAACACTTGTGCGCAGGCCGAAACATGACCTTGGTATTAATAGACCAATCAAAATATGTCAATTGCTGAAACTTGGTTTGGAGCCTATAAGTGTTTAAGTTGCACAAGATTTTAGAACTTTGCACGTGAAGATACACAAAATACAATTTTAATATTTATTGTCCAATCAGGACGTTGTTAAATAACAGAATTAAGGAAACTTAAGTGCGATCCACTGAAATGTAGAAGTTATATTCTACAATGTTAGTGGTTGACTCATATCTAATTATTTGATGAAGTAAAACAAGAAGCAAATCAGATAGAGGATAAAATTTACATGTGATGCGTGTCCTTAGCGCATATATCTATTGTACATTTAACGATTCAAGAACATACAACAAAACTCCATATGTGGATTATAGTGGGTCAGCCAATTTGTATTAGTTATAAATAGAAATAAAAACTGACCCTCTACAATTTTTACAATATCAAATGTAACAAAGACAACAACAAGAGAAATAATCAAGCAGAAGAAATTATGAATTTGTTCAACTAAATATTTTTTATAAACACAACAAATACATAATATACAGTGCAAAAATTGATAAACACGATAAAGTTCTTTGGTGTGTCTTACTGAAAGAATTTGAGTATGTGGGAAAATGAGAAAGTGTAGTTAGCTATATTTGTTTTTATAGGAAAATTAAACAGTTGTTTTTGTTTTTGTATTAAATAGAAAAAAGTATTGTTCTTGACTCACTGATTGTTATAGAGTTATCGCTCATTAACCAGGGATTCTTCCTGTGGAATAGAATATTTTGTGGGAGTGAGTGTTAAGCCTGGAAATGGTTGACAAGGTTTGTTGTTGTATTGAATATAAAGTTCGTCTCCTTTGCTGTGTTGATTTCCAATGAAGTCAAGTGAATTGGTTCAATATTTTAAGTGCCCACTGACCAAGTCGCGTCGAAGTTTCGTTTTTATTAGTTCTCTTAGTCACGTGGTGAGGCCCGTGAACATGTTTACATTTTATGGCGTCAACTAGAGGTCAAAATTTGGGTTAGTACCTTCGGACGTAGTTGACGACACCTAATTAATATTTTACAACCAATCAAAATACATCAGTTGTTATATTTGGTTGGGAGCCTCTATGTGTTTAACTTGCACAAAATTTAAGATTTAAAAAATGTAGGAATCTGATTCTACAGGATCAACAAATAAATATTGAAATATAACATACAAAACAATCATTTAAGGAAAAAAAGTTGTTCCCCTTCAACTGTATTCTGATTTACGATTGAATGTTCGAAAGAGTTTCTCTTGAATAAGAATGTTCAGGTTTCTATGTTGAATAGAGTCAGCTGTTAGAATAGAATACAGTTAATTAAGAAATGTGTTGTTTTGAGAAATTAATAGAGTTCTGGTTCATGAACTTGAAGCGATAGGGGTTACCATTGTTGTTTATTTCCGACGGGATCACTAAATATGTAATGGTTTGTATTACCGTAGTTGTCGGGAACGTCGAACGACGAACGTCGCGGTCATCATTATTGTAGTGATTGTGTTATCAATATTTAACTTTGGCTAGGAAAGGTGGGATTAAGGACAATGCGTGGACGCAATGCAATTTATATCTGACGTAAACATAGCACATAGAATAAAATACAAAACTGAACGGAATCATTTCAAAATATAACAATTAAATTTATTAATGTTTGATGTACAATGTTGTACATGCATGCGAACTGAAAAAGGTAGGACAGAGTTGTGTCCCTTTGATTAGGTATTAGTTGTACCGGAGTTCATATTAAGAAGAAGCAACATTAAACTTGTAATTTAGAAGAATAAAGTTTGGAATTGTGAGTTCTAAAGTTGGTAAAAGTTCAGAAGTGATTTCAGAGTTCGTGAATGTTGGTAATTGTCTTTAACGTCTGGCCAGCAATGACTAAGACGGGAGTTCTTGAAGGTTACATCTTGGCACTTGGTAGCAAGGAATGAGACGTGCGAGAAAGATGAATGAAAAGAAAAACTACTCGAGGGAGTTTACACGTGTTGGGTTTATATAATGGTCGTCTACCACGTGGTAGGATCACAGCATATGAGCGGGAAAACAGATTGGTGCAGGCGGTTTGATTGGTCGGAACTGACCAGTCAACAAGCTAGATTGGAGGTGATTGACCAATGAATACTTGTTATATTTGTATGAAAGTAGGATGTTACTTACCAGATAGGAAGAGTGCATTTCCTAAAAAGAGGTAAGGCTGGTTTGTTGTGGAAGATACCACAAACTTGGCTGAGTCACAGAGAGAGATATGCATAATGTTTTACAAAAATCTGTGTCTGTGTGTACATTTGAAATGTTATGAATAAAGTCATAGATTTGTGTGGACAGACGAAAATAGCTGGACTCTACTGGCGACTTGTGGAAAAATTGCTTCTTTTAAAGCTACCGATAGGCTCCCAGAGAAAACGCGGGAAAAATTGATTTAGCACTAAAATGTTTGATTGGTTAAAATTTGACCAATTTGATTTTGTATCAAAGAAACATGTAAGCAAGTTCACGACCGAAAAATTCAAAGTGATGACTGTGATTGCTAAATTGTCTTATAGAAAAGCAGCATTGATTTACTAGCCAATCGCAGGCGAATAAATTGTGGGCGTGGAAAAGCATAGCAGTCACTACATACACGTGCAAATCACTCGATTTATTCTTTGGAACTAATTGAAAAAAATACTGATAATAAAACCCTCGGTACTGAGAAATGGCCAATCATGTTTCCTGGAGTAAAAAAGAGTAAAATTAGGTGGTAGTAGCCTATATGAAAGAAAACTAGCAGTATCATAATTTCAATTTATATAATTATCTATAACTTTCTTTTGTAATTAGTGCGAAATAATAATAACTTCCTTTACTTCAAATTCGGGTGAGGCGAGGAAAAAGCCGGAAAGGAATTCGCGAGCCTATGTGAAAATGTTTTGGGACCAATGAAAACCTTGTCTTCACAGAAATTAGCCGTTGAGCCAAGAAGAAAGAAAAAAGCCTATGCGAAATTCTTTTGATATAAAATAAGGAGAAAAATGTAATTAATGAGAGAAGAGTGTATGAAGTTAAGGTACATTTCGTTTCAATTTCAGTTCCTCGCGACTAACATTGAAGTTCTTGACAGTGTAAAATTATTCGCCAATTGGTACTACAAAGAATTTTCTTTCAACAATCCAAGAAAGCTACGTATTTTAAACTATCTCTCTTCTACTTTTGAACGTATGCAAACCATATATCCTTTCGGTAAGCAACGAATTCTCTTAACCTTTGACATTTTTTAATATTATTTTTTGTATCAGATTATTTAATCTGTTGTATGAATATTTCCTCTTCATGACAATTCGTTAAAACTACGGATTTCATGATTTATTTTCTTGAAACGAGCGGCTGACACAACTTCAAGCGTGTAAATTCCTAAACATATTCCTTATTTTGTTTCGTTGAAATTTACTCCTTATTACCATCCTTCATTAATCTTCTTGGTGTGAGTAAACCAACTGTTCATTTTAACCCCGAAAAGTCCCACGCCACTATAATTTAACCCAGTGATTCTCAACTGCCGTGCCGCGGCACACTGTGTGCCGTGCGATCCTCTTTAAGTGTGCCACGAAATATTGTCCCGGCATATATATATATATATATATATATATATATATGTAAAAATATGATTCCAACACGCTACATAAGAGTTCTCATGTTTCAAAAAAAGGGCCGAAAACTTCAATATAATTATTTGAATTAAAATTGAATTAAAGTAAGCTCTGTTCCATCTTCAAGCGAAATTTTTTTTGATAATATTGATAATATTACTGTATTTCCAAGAGGATAGAATCTAGATAGAGCTCAATGTCCAGGACAGAGCAAAACACTAATATTCCATGGTCATATAATTTATTACATTGGAATCGTCACGATCCAATGCGTGTTTGTGTGTGTGTGTGTAGTAGTAGTAGTAGTAGTAGTAGTAGTAATGGTACAGCTATAGTATTTTATTACATACACAAATAGTTGAATAGAAACATTGAAATATAAAGTTAAAGTAAGTTCATTATTTATTTGTGTGTTAATTTTTTTAAGTTTATTTCATAAAATTTAGATGTATTGTATACCCTTTAAAAATTTTGCTAAGCCTGCCGTGATATTTTCACTTGCTGGTGTGTCGTTGCTTAAAAAAGGTTGTTGAGAAACACTGGCTATACATTGATTTAAGACTTAAAAAGTCATTTAAGAGAAACTTTAAAGTACCAAAAAAAATACCTCCGGAACAAATTTGAAATGAGAAATAAACTTCGACTACACCGCCCGCTCTGTTCTAATGTCATGTTAAACAAACTTCAATTAATTGCCGACTCTAAAAGTTCGGTTTTTCGTCTAGTTCGGCTTCATGCAGGCAGAAAATATGAAAAGGTTTGTAAAAGATGAACATTTGTGTATTTTTTAATTTACACAATTGAGGGATATTGCGTATCGACTTTTTGTGACTGAAAATCCCACAATAAGGAGCAAAACATGGTATCATTTTTCATCGAAACTTTTAGAGGTCAATTTTAAATTCCTTTATTTCACTTAGAAAACATTTCGATATTGTTTTTTGTGTGACTTTTTTTGTCATATTATAATTTGATTTAATTTAAGCATCTCCACTTTTAATTAAGATGATTAAATTAACGGGAAGCATTAATTTATTAGTCATTTTTAAACTTTTTGGTTGTTGGCAAACATTATGTAATTTTTTTTTAATTCGGAGTCGAACTCTGAATGACTGTTTTTTTTTTTTTAATTTTAAGTTAATTATCATTCAAAAAAATAAAATACAATTTTATACATGATTTTTTTTAAAAGTTGCAAAAAAAATATAAATTTTCTTGAGAGTACGCATGTGTTCCTTGTTTGTTCTTTGATTTTTTTTTTAAAAAAAAAACATTTCATGTTTTTTTTATTGTTTCACTATCTACTACATTTCTGAGGTGAGATATTGTAATTACACTATTTAGGTTGTTCGGTTCGTTGTACTTCATCAGGTGATTTCGAACTGAACCCTTCCACCGGGGAGATTGTTCTCTAGTTTCACGTGCCATGTCTCTTCCGGATGTCATTAATATTTTTGGTTTTATACTTTTAGATTTATATATTTATTTTTTAGTACAGGGCGCGGGCAATCGTGGCTCTCCACAACTTCCTATATTTTATAGCTTTAAGCAATATTTATCCCTTTCCAATCCCTGTTAGTGTCCTGAGATCCATTTTTTGCACAAGCTCATTAGGTAGGTTACTTGCTGTTTCTTCTAGTCCTGGGTATGATGATAAACTAAATCCAGCAGCAAGAATCTGATTGGGATATTAGAAGTTTTGAGGAGCATGGAACCACCTCTTAATTGCTGTTGTTCCCAGGTTCACCCTGACCCTGGCTGGTAGTACCTATTAGGGTCCCAGCTATGGGCAAATCATGAACCCCACCAAACAAAACAAAACACTATGAATGTATAAAAACACATTTTTATAGTAAAAATACTACTACTAGCAATACATTTTTATAGTAAACTGACCAACAATACCTATTTATAGTAGAATAAGCAGCAATACATTTTACCTGTAGTTGCATTTAAAATTTTGAAGATTGTAGTTTTCAGGAAAGAATGGAAAGGGGTTCCACAGTGCAAGAAAAGAAACTTTTGGCGTCGAAGTGGCAGTTAAATTTAGCAACAGTAAAACAATAAGACCTTGATGCCAATCTAGTAGCTGTAGTGAAAGAAATAATCACCTATGTCAAAAAAGAGTTTGTGTTTTGTGTGCGATCTGCAGAAGAAAGGTTACCGAAATTAGAATCTGCTACTCTAAGTATCAGAATCTATGCTAATGTTCTTTCTTCCCCTGAATGGCATGGCCAATCAGAAAAATCACTCGATGAATAAAAGCTGTTGTTTTTCACTTACAAGAGGAGGATTTTTTTCTGAGCTTGGTGGCTGAACATGTGTTTTTGCTGATGAGAAGTGAAGGGTTGGATTTGTGCCCCCATTTTGTCATTCACCATTTAATTATCAGCAATGTACACATATATTTATCACTTACATTTAGCCAAATGTCTTATTTCAGTCATTGTCTTCCTCCAGGATGATGTACTGACTAGTAAATGATAGTCAAGCCAATTTACTTCAATACTCAGTAAATTTTTTCTTGATTAAATAAATTATAGAATTTAAAGGTTGTGTATTTGTGTAGATTGTAGGTGGGTGCATATTCGTCTTAATGGTGCAGCCACTCATATCCAAGTATGCTTGCCTACTAGGGCAGCTAGCCAATCCTTGTTGTAGATGCCTTATCAGGCACATTTAAGTTTGTTCAACACCCACAGAGCCCACCTGTAGTTTATAATGCAACTATGCTGAGCAGGCCATAGTTACAGTTTCAGGGACAGTACGCATTATCTAGCATGATCAGCAGTCTGAACAAGGCCAGCACACGCAAACCCTCGGTCATGGTAACTTGTGACTTAATGCTAGCACAACCATCAATGGTTCCCAAAGGGTTCTGTCTACCCAATTACACTCACAAGGCTTGGGTCAACCCGTGGGATGGTTTTCAAGCATTTTCCAAAGGTGCCACTTGCTGGGTTTGCCTCCCCAAGACTGATAACATCAAGAATTCACCTTTCAGATACAATGACCATAGTGAGATTTGAATCTAGGTCTCATGGTCAGAAACTGAATGTTCTAACTCCCCAGCAATGTGTGTGTTCATATGTAAACAATTGAAGAAGTATACAAAAACTTGGATTCCTACCACAGACCATTCTCAATTTTTTTTATATAAACTGGAATGAAACAAAATTCCCTATGTCTCTTGAGTATGTCCATTTTCTTTTACTTGGTCCAGAAGTTAGGGTAAGTAATGGCAAGTATTGTTATAATGGTCATACTCAAGTCAGCCTTATACCGAGTGAGAACAACCAAAGAAAAGTTTATACTCACTTCATCATTGGGGGTTTCAACATGGTTATAATGGTTGAGCTTGAGTTAGCCTTTGCACTGAATTTGAATGACAAAAGAAAAGATTGATTTACTTCATAGATGGAGGTTTTGGAAGACATATGCGGATGTCATGCATTTGAAAGTGGAAAGAGAATAGAAGGAGTGAACCAGGTAAAATAAACGCAGTGACATTCTTTACCTACATGCAACTACATCTGGAAGAAAGAGGAAAAAAAGAGTTAGGAAGGAAAGTGTTTGTCATTTTAGAGCAGCTTTTCTCAACTTTTTCAACCTTGCGTAACCCTAAAATAAATTACATGTCTCAAGGAACTCCTGCACAAAAACAAAATTATATACCATATCTTTCTCATTTTATTTTCATCATAGTTCACCTGTTAAATATTATAGTATATATTTTTGAATAATTGGTTTAAGGAAAAATTAATACTTCTTTGTCAAATTTTTCAATAATGCTAAATAAAATTCATACAGTTTATTTATAATACTTCATCAGGGAGTTTTCATTCGCACAAAAAAATTCTAAACTCAGATGTAAAAAATAAACAGAAGTAACCAATATCATATACCTATAATATAAATGTAAACAGAATATTACAATAACCAAGAATATATTGTGTGTATGAAATTAAATAAAAAGTCAAAACTGTATTAGCTTATCTCACCTGTTCCCGCAGAATCCTTGGGGACCTTTTGCAGAATCTTAGGGTTCCAGAACACTGTTTTAGAAATTTAAACATTGCCCCCTAATGGGCATTTGACAAAGTGGGATATTAACATTTCTGGTTTCTTTATCACTAGCATTATTTAAAAATGTATTTCTTTTTCCTTATTTTTGTGGATTTTATTTCATTTTCCCACAAAATTGAAAGGTGCAATTGCATGTAAATCTCTTATGTGTGAACCACAGCACATTAATCATTAACAGCCGTAACAGAAATGAGTAAGAAAAACATGGGCATTGTTCAAATTTTGTCCCCACAAAAAAAATAAAAATGTGTCAAAAGGACACTTATATCGTTGATACCACTATTACTGTATACACATTTGACTTCCTCGGCAATGTTTATTGTTTAAAATACAATGATTAGAATTTTAACAAAATATGAAACATTTTCTTTATTTTTGAGAATTGACAACAAAGATGTTAAACACTATTTATTAAATTTCTTATTTACAAGAATAATTTTATGCTTACAAGATTATAAAAATATATGAACAGACTTTCATGAAATAT
>OZ010612.1:47313045-47333045 GCA_963932145.1 Acanthosepion lycidas
TATATATATATATATATATATATATCCAAAGAAGTGCACATAGCTTATAAGGAACTTTATAACCATATATACATTAGTAAAGAATCATACTTCCCTGCTCCAGGGCTCCATCCCTGTGCTGGTGGTATCACAGCTACAACTAGCTTGGACCGGCTCTGACCAGTTTGGACCAGCTATGACCAGCTTAGACCAGCAGCCCAATTGCTTTCACTCGGGTCCCCACATTAAAAACTGACCTTGTGTCACAACCTGTGTCAAGTAAATATCTATACAATAGTAAAGAATCTAACCACCCACCTAGTATCCTTAATCTCTACCAACTGCAGTAATAAACACATCTTTGACAAATAAAAAAACTAAATATGTTGACACACTAAACAAAAGAAAGCACAATATTAAACTCAATGAGCTTATGTCTAGTTGTACACAGAGAAAAATGCTTCTAAAATATTGTAATCCTGGTTAAATCCCTTTTCAACTTTTTATTTTAGTCTCACACTGATTATCTCCCTTTAACTGTCCACTTTATAAGCTAACAAACTACATCTCGCATTCAAATTTTTTTTTGCACAATCATAATTTAGAACTATGTAGCAGCGTTCCTACAACAATCCCCTGCATGTTAAATAAAACAGCAAGCTATATCTTGTATCTGATGGTATATATATTTATGTGTGTGTATATATATATATATATATATATATAGTTTACCAACAGGTTCCCATACTTAATACTTCTCTTTTCACTCTCATGTGGTCATGTGTGACGTCACAAGCTGTGACACGATTTTTGCTTCCGCGTCTCGTATACACTAGTTAGTCGTTACTTTGAAATTTTTAATGCAGCAAAAACAGACTATCATTATTGTTTCGTCCGTGTATTGGTTGATATATTGAAAAGTAACTGTCATCTTTGATAATGGCTTATGTAAACCGAAAGCTTAGATTGGATTTAAACATGTATCAATATGGTGATTTTCTTTCGGTTTTCAATGATAATGTTATTAAGCTTATCAGACAATATGAAAGGAACTTACTTAAAATAAATAGACAAAAGGTTTTAAATGTTTGCACATGTACTTTGTATAGGATAAATATTTAAATGATTTTGTTCTCCATCACTTTTACTCGTTTTTAAATATTTTTAGTATAAAACTAAAATATTAAGCAACATTCTTATTTGCGTGAATGAAAATTGAAAAAGTATTCATTCGTAAATAAACAAAAATTGGATTACGGGTGTAATTTTTAAATTTTAAATGATTCTTCAGAACATTGGAAAACATGGCTCTCTACATAATCTCTTGCCCTTTGTAGATCTTAATAATTTTTTTTAAATTTCTTTGTCTTCTCTCCTAAACTTTCTTCCGCCATCACTGAAGCTCGCTAGTTAGGTTATGCATTGTTTACCTCTGTCCATCTTGCCTTCAATCTGGCCTGGATTTACCAAATTTTCCAACACATCTAAAAAGTTATCTCCCCTCAATTTTCTGACTTGATTTTTCAATTAATTGAAGTTCCGATTTCAGTGACGCCAGTTTTCAGACAAATTACATTCGAACATATGAAGCTTTCGTGCAAATAATATGAATGTGGAGCAGGTGGCTTCCTTAAAAAGGGAAAATGTTCTATGGTAAAGCACACTAAATCAAAAACCCTACAAAGGGAGACAGGTTCGATCCCTGTCAAGGAAAAAAT
This sequence comes from Acanthosepion lycidas, assembly GCA_963932145.1. NCBI lineage: Eukaryota > Metazoa > Mollusca > Cephalopoda > Sepiida > Sepiidae > Acanthosepion > Acanthosepion lycidas. The sequence goes on from OZ010612.1 coordinate 47,314,743, forward strand.
TTTCTTTGCTGAGATTTCTTGAGTGCACAGACCAGTAGACTTAATACACACTGTTTAATAAATAAAAATAGGCCGTCTATTTCAAATACGAAGTATCTGCTATAATAGCATTTGAGTAATAAAAATGTTAGTTTAAAAGTAAATCCATTAATTCTTTAGAAATTATACATATGTATAGTCCAAAAATCGTTTGTGGCTTCTCTTTTGTATATATATATATATATATATATATATATATATATAAAGAAATAATCATTTCATACTGCGGGATCAATTGTTTTTTATAAACATAATATTAGGCAGCATATATTTTATATATAATGAAATAAAAACAATTGATCCCGCAGTATGAAATTCCTGAGAAAAAAAGCTACTAAGACATATCCCTATATTAATTGAACTATATACTTAGTTCATGTCATGTTAACTGAAAAACACTTTTAAAAAAAGAATTCATGGATTTACCATATTACAAAATTCATATAAAGATTCTCCCTTGAAATTTTGAACTTTAGCGACTCACACATTCCGAGATTGTACAACCATCAATAAATAGCACATTCTTAAAAAACATCTTTTGGTCTACAAACTATTATTTCGTTTTCAAGTTTTAATTTTAAAGGAAAAAATTACAGCCTGATGATGGAGACATGGATCTTCGAAAGTACTTGCTTAACTTAAAAATTATACACTAGAAACATCTGACAACAGTTTTATAAATGAGGATCACATCATTCTATGGATTAACAGTATTTTAATGCATACATTATGTTCTACTAGTGAAGTGATTTCGCCATTAATTGCATTAATATTGCTGATTGATTCTATGTATGATTATTTCTTTATATATACAATATATGCTGCCTAATATATATATATATATATATATATATATAAAAGAGAGAAGCCACAAACGATTTTGGACTGTACAAAATGGGTTCTGATGGCTACTACTACACACAAAAGTCAATGATTAAAAGACATAGGAAGAAGAAAAAATTTAACAGTTAATAAAATTAAAAATAAATATGTGAATAAAAAGATATCTGTGAACTATCAATAAGATTGATCCATAAGAAAATATTAAAGTACTTGTAAAATATAGTGATATCAGAAAATTTAAACATTCAACTGGTTTTCACATATACCATCTTATATACTTTATTTAGATATTTCATATCAGTCATTTTATCACATATATATATATATATATATATATATGGTATAAAATGACAATTGGAAAAAATCTTAGATTTTGCCAACATGTTTCGTCTTCCGACTTTTTCAAGGCAAAAATGAGATCAAAATGTTTTTGTTGTTATAGTTACATTAAAAAATCCAAATTTAAAAAGATAGACGCTTCTGTCTAAGCCTTTTTTTCTGGTTAATGTAAATTACCTTTATAGTAAGGGATTTTTTATTTTTTTGTCATTTTATATCAATCTGTCTTGTCCACAGAATTGATCTGGGAATTTATATATATATATATATATATATATATATATATATATATATATATATATATATATATATACACACACACACAGTCCAGCAAAAAATATCTATGCACTTCAGGGAAGGAAAAACATCTCTTTCATAGTTTTATCAAATTCTGATATCACTGTTTACGGTATTAGGATATTTTTCTTGATTTAACACCTTCAGACCTTTACTTATGAGTTACTGTAAAGGATATTGTGTATAAACTACTTGGGTGGCCCTTAGACAAGAAATTGAAAATGTATGTGCAGCAATCCCACTTGACACTGACCAATGTTGTCCAAGCAGTAGTTTGCTGTATTAATAAATATCTGGAAGCTAAAGGCCACCATTTTGAGCATCTCCTTTGATTGTAGCATCCAAAGACAACATCTATAAATCTTGTGATGTTTGAATAAATTTAGCATTACAATATCTACAAGTTTTTCCTTTCCTGATGTGTGCATTCATTTTTTTTTTTTTTTTTTTTTTTTTTTTTTTTTTTTTGAACAAAATTTACTATTTAATTTCTTGTGTAATTTCATCAAATTCTTCGTCTTTTCTCCAGATGAAAAAAGTGATTCGAGAACTTTACATCCAAGAAAATTGCCATCCTGGAAAAGCAACTGTATTGATTTGGGTTCAAATCCCCATGTGGATTGCTTTGTCATTTACTCTTCGACATATGTCTGGTTTTGCACCAATAATGGACTTGGGTAAGTTGCTGTTTATAACATTAGTTATGTGCTATGTGTGATGCACACTTAGGCAATCATGTATCTTTTGATACATGTCTGACGAGGCTGATTTTTTTCCTGCAGTAGGTTACCATTTCTTTCTGTGGTAGTCCAGTTGCCATCCAAGGCTATAGAACTTGGTCTGTCCTACTATTTACCAATAGCTGGTGGTGAGAAGAAGAGGTTTCATACCTTTCCCAAGGGTATTAGCACGAAAGTGAATGTAATAGATCTGACTGGAATTTGAACTCTACTCTCCAATTTCTCAATCTCAGCCACTATCCATTACTCCACATTACTAGTTGTTCCAAAAAAAAAATATTTAATTAATTTTGAAATTGCCTCAGTATTATTTTCCAAATAAGTAATTTAGAAGGAATGGGGGTTCTAGGCAAAAAAGAATATTGCCAGTTTTCTTTCCCCATTATAGGCATTAATATATCGGTGATATAGTAACACCTTAATACATGGACTGAACAGAATAGCTGAAAAAAATAAATAACAAATGTGTATTGATCTCAAAGTGTTTTTTTATACCGATATATTCTCAATTGTTACTAACTTGTCCCATCCAGAGAAATTATAACATGTATCCAATAAGCAGTGTAAAAGCGCAAGAAGAGAAAGGGTTTGTAATATTTTCCAAAAAGAAAATAGGCAGGCCAGTAATGTTCTCTCTGTACCTGGTGAGACCATGTGGTTTCCTCTGTTCTTTTAAGTGCCATGTGCAGTCATGTCTTGCTTCTTTACTGGTCATATAGCAACTGGTATTGGCTAACGTCTTACCCCTAGGCGTGCTAAATAGCAACTGGTATTGGCTAACGTCTTACCCCTAGGCGTGCTAAATAGCAACTGGCACTCATTACTCTATGAACAGATGTCACTCACTGGCCATCACACCACTAACTTGTCCCACATGGAGAAATTATAATATATGCATCCAACAATGAGTTTAAAAGGCTGAGAAACAAGAGGGTCTTGTAATATTTCCCGAAATGAAAACTGGCAGGATGGTAGTGTTCTCTGTATCTGGTGAGTTGGTTCATCTGTTCTCTTAACTCCCCTTGTTTACAAAAATTTATCATTATTTAAGGCAAAGATGATTAATGTTTTTTTATTTTTTTACATCTGTCATGAACAATTTCACAATGTATTACAAAAGCTACTTTTCTAAATTGTAAGCATATTTGTTCAAATATCATTTAATGCTAGACTCCTGTTGATTAGGGATGAGTAGTAGTTTAAGTAAAGCTAACTTTAAATTTTAAATCTAGTTGGAGTTTTGCTACAAAGTAGTTCTTATTTATTTCTAAATAATTATAATATAAATTCTATATTCGGAAGTGATGTTGTGTAGAATGACTTATCTTTGATTGCTTTTAAACAAAAGGCAAGTAATGGCAATTGCTATGACATTTATTCCACATATATAAAAATAAATTGTTTCTCTTTTCAGTTTACAATTTAGCACAATTCTAATATGTTTGTCTTAGTCCTGGGATTGAAAAGCAATTAGTGTTCCAAATTTTTGCTCAGTCGTTTTTTTTTCCTGTTGGGCTGCACATGCATAGAGTTTTTTTTTTTAATTTGAGAGGTAAAAAAGAATGTTTATCCATATTCTTAAAACACAAGCTGATCTCATGTCTACTTTATAAAACGTATTCAAAGTCTTAAGTGACAACATTATTTACAAGCAAAGTGTCAGCTGTCAAACGAAGATTTAAAAAGGAACTGCTAGACATGTAGAGTCACTAGTGATCTATAAATAAAACTTTGAATACAGTATCCACAGCATGATGAAAAACAGCAAGGCCTTTGATTGGGAGGTTTTGAAGTGTGGAACCAACTCTTAATTGCTGTTGTTCCCAATTTCAACCTGACCAGGGATGGTAGCACCTGTTAGACTCTCAGCCATGGGCAAATAGTTAACCCCCAAACTGAAAGTATAAAAAAATTATCATAAAAATACCGACAATACATTATTTTCATAGTAAAAAAAAAAAAAAAAAAAATATGCCAGCATTAAATTACTTAAAAAGGAAGAGAAAAATTACCAAATTTCCCCCCAAAATTAAATTTCCGCATTAAATGACCCATAAGGAGTTGATGTACCATTAAACAAACAAAACCAAATCAGAATACAATGAAGAAATGTTTTATAGGCAGAGATAGGCCTCAAATGTTTTTCTTTGTTGCGGCGTAATAGAAAAGGTGTCTGTCACTGTTCTTCCCGTGTTGGTTGTAAACACAAATAAATCTTTAATTTTTCTATAGAAGGGATTATGAAAATTTGTAAATGTATTATTGGTGTGCTGAAAGTAAAAGAGGAAAAAAAACTTTATCTTTAAAGTTGTAACACTGGTAAACATTCCCCCCCCCCTCCCATGTTAGTGGTTGATGTTTGGGTCTAGATCAAAGTTAAGATTCCAAATGTTGATTTTCAATGTAAGCCAAGCCTTTCCAGCTTAAAAATTGGCACAAAACAATCTTATTTAATCATTCATTTAAGCTTTCTACTGAAATAAACTAAACTGAAGTAAATCTCTATCAGTGAAATCAAAATTTCTTTTGCATATGCAATGTCCGATCGAAAAGTATCGGAACTGTTGCTATGGTAACAGAGTTAAAGCACACAGAGTGAAGCTGCTTGGCATAGATTGACCTTGAACTCTGTCAAGCATGCACATTGTTATACCATTCTTGCTCACTTACATTGATTATAGCAGTACTTGGAAGGAATGTGTGTAGAATGTGTTTATCTCATCACACTACAGAGGTCCCATCAATGACCATGGCGTGTAGAGCAGTTTTTAGTCAAGAATAACATTACCTAGGTCTGACAACCACCATATTCCCCAGATTTTGCATCTTGAAACTTTTTTTCTCTTTCCAAAAGTGAAATCCCGCTTGAAAGAAACAAGATGTTGAGGAAATCCAAGATAATAAAACAAGGCAGCTGCTCAATATCCCAAAAAAAAGGAATTTCCAGGGATGCTTCCATCAATGAAAATGATGCTGGATAAAGTGTGTGGCTTCAAAGTATATTAAATACCAAATTGATATGTTGTAGTTTTCTTTTTATAATACTAGTACCAATACTTTTTGATCAAACCTAGTAATTTAAACAAATTAATGTCAGTCATGAGTTGATTAGTAGACAAAGTTCTTTTGTTGCAATGGTGGTTATAAAAAAGACTTTGTTTTCTTTTGTCTTTTCTGAAAGCTGTAATTAATTAACACAGAATCAAATCACTTGCTATAAAAAAATAAAGATAATTTACGTCTACACAGCAAAAGAAAAATCACTTGCTTTTATAAATTGTATTTACAGAATGCATTCAAGTATGACAAATCAAATAAACTGGTCTTTATATTTTTGCAGATAGTTCTTTTATTCACTCTGAGCTTCATCATGAAGGCATGCTATGGTTCAAAGACATGACACTTCCTGACAGGACTTGGATTCTACCTATCTCTTTGGGACTGGTCAATTTGTCGATCATTGAAGTAAGTACAAATATCTCCAATCTGTGACTTATTTTTGAAAATCTTGAGAATTACATGTAACCTTCAGGATTAAGAGAATATTTCAAACACATTCAGTTCTTTCATTTTAAGACTGCATGGTTACATTATTCGTTTCATTTTATGACTGCAGGGTTACATTATGCGTTTCATTTTATGACTGCAGGGTTACATTATTCGTTTCATTTTATGACTGCAGGGTTACATTATTATGACTTAATAGACATACATTTAAAAATAATCCAGCATTATTTTTTTCTTTCACTAAATTCCAACGTATCCAAGAATCAAAACTGGAAAAAGCAATAAAATAAATTAGACTTTATTGGCTGAATTAAATAAAACTAGTTTAGATATATGTGAGAAAGATTTCTATTTCAACTCTAATGTTGCCACCTGAACTGAAATTTTATTTACTTTATTTTATTTTTTTCAATAGGAGTAGATAGGTTTGTCTATTGTTTGGTTCACACACTTCCTTTTTGAACAGAAGTAGAGGTTTATCCCTTGTTTCCTGTTTAGGATTGGGTTTCTGGTTCCTTCTAAAGTCTTTTCATTGTCTTTCACTTCCCCTTGTATCTTAGTGGCTTTATCACCTTGCTTGGTGTGAATTGATTAAAAGAAAAAAATAAAGCATCAGTATTGTTCTAGTTTAATACATGAAATTTAGGCTCATCAGTGGCAGTGAGCCCCAATTCTAAACAAAATCTTGACTTGCAGTCCCACTTTTTATAGAAATTATAATGGTTTTAATATGCATATGTATTTTGGGCTTATGGCCATATCATGTTGAAACACCAGTTCCCATGTGATCACCGAAGTTAAGCAACAGCAAGTCTGGACAGTAGCTAGATGGGTGACTGCTTGGAAATAATAGGTGCTGTGAAATTGTTGGTGTAATGGATAATGGCTCAGAATTGTTAATTGGAGAACCAAGTATGAATTTTGCAAATGGAAAAGAAAAATGTGTGTGTGTGTGTGCATAGATATATATATATATATATATATATATATATATATATATATATATATATATATATATGGTGGACTCTCTCATCGTATTTACTAGGAACCAACAACCAGACATCAGCACATATGATTTGATTATAGTGGTGAAGGCTTTGTGCAGAAGCAACCACACTTGGAAGGCTCAAATACAGACACATATTTAGCAATATATGTTATCTGTAAATATATTTAGTTGAAGCCATAGAATTGTGTTCAAAATATTTAGATTTTGGCATTAAATAACCCATAGATGTGTTGATATGCTGCTAAACAAAATCAACCAAACCCCATTGTTCATATGCACCTCAGTATCTTTCTGTAAAACCATATCTCTGTTGCCCCAAGTCTCTCATCTGACCAAGATTTAACAGCTCGCTGGGAGTAAAGCTGACTGGTCACATTCAGTGCCTCGAAAACTAAACTAGTGATGTTTCATCATCATCAAGATCCCCCCTGAATTTTTTCCTATCACAATGAACAGGTATACTTTCAGGAAGGCTCTGTGTCTTCCATGCCTGTTGGGATTTAAGCTCAACCCAGACTTCAAATGGGGGAAAAATGGTTGGTTCTCTGTGTAACATTACTATTTCTCACAAATCCTTAAGAGATAATTAGATAGATTCCTTTCCCTTTGAGTCAACTTAAGTACCCAAAGCTTTCAGGAAATTCGTCTCCAGTCCATCTTAAACTTAAGTGTCAATGTTTTGGGGATTTATATCTACAGCTGCCTTTGAATTGGGAAACTAAAAATCTTGTTAATGATTTTAGATAATCATAAAAGTAGACTCTTTTGAAAATTTGACCACCCATCTGGCTTTTGGGTGGTCTCTCTTGTTCTGGAACAGAAGTGGATGGATAGCAGGGTGGGACACCAGCCATTATCCATATAAGCAGGAAGAAAGGGGTCCAGCAGTGAGTAAGTAGGTAGTTAAGCGGCCAATGAGGAAGCGACTATTGAGCAGTTTGGGAGATAGCAGTTCAGCCGAAGAAAACAGGTGTCTAAGAAGTGAGAATTCATATTGTTGTTATTTTCCAACCAGAGTACTTTGAAAATCAATTGTCGTTATTCTCTGTTAAATTTGATCATGGCCAAGTGGATAAATCTGTGAGCATAGTGAAGTCAGGTGTAGACGCAAGGAGTATTGCTGCCATATATGGTCTGGGGCACCTTCTGTTTACCTCGGAGTTCTTGACAAGATCCAGAGACGGATATGTAATGTGATTGGCCCTGATCTGGCGTCTCGCCTGCAGCCACTATCTCACAGACGCGCCGTCGCCTCTCTCTGTCTCTTCTACAAATACTTTCATGGCAATTGCTCCGATGAGCTGCTTTCCCTGGTCCCCAGTCTCCATGAATACAAGCGCCTTACGAGGCTGGCATCCCGCTCTCACCCTTACACTGTAGAAACTTTAAAATGTAGCCGTCTCTTCTACTCCAATAGCTTCATACCTCGCACCTCTCGCCTGTGGAACACCCTTCCCAATTACTGTTTCCCTGATAGCTATAATCTCCAACTATTCAAATGTAATGTCAATCGACATCTCCAGTTACCTTGATCTACACACTATCCTTCCCTTCATCCTTTCTTCTATCACTCCTATCTGCTCTTGCTACAAATTTTCTGCAACCCCCCTGCATCCTAGTGGCTTCATGCCTTGCTCGGGGCGCTAAGCTTAAAAAAAAAAAAAAATTACAGGTGCAGTGAACAATGGATGAACAGAGAACATTGTCACAAATGTCATCACACCTGTACTGCTCCAGTAAGTACCCGACTCCTGCTATTCTCTATCTCTACGAGAACCAGGTCAGGCTGAAAATGGAGTACTGCTGCCATATATGGGCAGGAGCTGCCCAGTTTTTAATTTCCAGTCTCAACAGAGTGTCTAAGAGAGCCTTGAGGGTGATGAACTATTTTCCACACTACAACCACTTTCTCGTTAGAGACGAAATGTTACAAGCCTCTCGTTACTCTATCACCATTTCCATGGAAACTCTTCAAACTATATTCCTTAGATATACCAGTTCTAACCTTCACAGCTAAGATCCGCCATGCCATGCACATTGTTTTGAACCACCCTTTGTATTCGTCTCAGGCAGCTTCCCACGAATCACTGCTTTGTGGAACTGACCTCCAAGTGATTCCCTGATTCTTACAATCTTAACCAGTTCAAGTCTATGGTTAGCCGTTATCTTCCCAACATATCCCCATAAACTGTACCTCTTATTCTGTAACTCTCTACCTTTAATGCCTCTTGGGCCTTGTACAGGATGAATATTATAAAAAATAAAAAACAAAAGTCTCCTCTTTATATGTGAAGAATTTATTCAGCATTCATTGCTATATAGGGAGGGGATCATAACGGTTAAGAATTCTTTTCTTTGTTTCTAAACAAAATTTCTTGTTCCTTAATTATTTTTTTCTTTTTCTTCTAGATACATGCTTTACAGAGGACCAACTCGACTTTTTTAACCAAGATTATCACTAATCTTGTAAGAGGATTAAGTTTTTTGATGATTCCCATTGGTGCCTCTGTTCCCAGTGTAAGTAAAAGAAACAGTTTACCTTTTTCGCCACTTGAAATCATTCATTCATTATTATTATTTTTTATCATTATTTCATTATTATTATTATTATTATCCATTCATCGCTTGATTTATTATGAATTTACAAACGGATATTTTAAAAGAGTATATATATTTACATAATATGGAATAACAATATAATGTTTTACATATCAAAAACCGGTTTGTAAGAAAAATGTATGACAAAGTGGAAAAAGTTTTCATGTGATGCATTTCATCGTTTAGAACTTTATTGAACTGGGTTCATTTACATTGATGTGACTTTGCATCTGCACAAATGAGAGATACAGGGAAATTTAAATTTAGAAAAAAAAACATTTTTAATGTCCTTCAGGTATATAATTCAATTTCATTTAGATTCTTTTTCTTTCCATTATTTTTGTTATTAAATATCCCACATTGTGATGGAAGAAGAGCTGACAAGAATGGTTTAATGTTGTAAGAACCTAAATGCAAATTTACTGTGGATGAACTAGTGATTAAGTCACTTTCTAAATATTTTCATCTTAGTGAATTATTTTCTGTTTTAATTGGAGTAGCATTTTTATGTCAAATTGTGGTCAGTCTGCTCTCATTGAGCAACTAATGCATTTAATGTGTTGTTTTTTAAAATGTCTCTTTTGTGATCATATAATCTTTTATTTAAACTTCTTGAGGTTTCTCCAATATATTTGTTCTGGCAATCATTGCTGTTGATAAATTCCTCCTTCAAGTTTTGGCTTGTTTTGTTTTGCATTGATTAAGTCTTTTATTGTTTTAGATATAGCTGTATAATTTTTATGTTGAGTTTAAATAAATTCATTTTGATTGTAGTTGTAATAGAATTAGTGGGTAGAACAATATTTATCTTTTTTGATTTGTCGGGTTTGTCAGGTAGGGACGTTTTTCTATTTTGGAATATTTTATAAGCCTTTTCTTTCACATTGAATATGAAATAGTTGGGTATTGGAGGGACTTGAAAGTATTATCAATATATTTCTCTTCTTTGTGCAAATATTGAGGACGGCAAATACTGGGTGCTCTTAAGTAGAATCTGATAATTATTCCACATTTTATTTTGTTGTTATGGGAATAGAAATTAGATCATTTTTTATTCATATAATATGTACAGACATATTAAAACAAAGGAGAAGGGAGAGCAAGGATAAGAAAAAAGAAAAGTGGTTAATCAAAATAGAGAACAAAAAAACATTTATCGCTCCTCACTCTTCAGAGCTCAATCAAAGACAAAACATGTATGTGTAGAACAACTAAAATGATGGGTGGAAAAAATTATTACCAAATAATCAGCAATATAAATCATAGAAAGGTAACATTAAACCTGGCAGGCCTTCCTTTTGCTTACAAAGGCAAGGTTGCTTAGAGTTAATATACTGGGTCTCAAGCATACTCCAATTAGAAAGGAAAAATACTACTTGAGAATTAGCAATATAAATCACAGACAGATTATATTAAGACCCAGCAGCCATTCCTTCTGCTTACAGAAGGAAGGATGCTTAGAGTTAATATACCTCATCTCAAGCACTTTCAAATAGCAATCTGAATGTAAAAATACAAGACTCAAATTGCTTATTAAGCAGCCCACACTCACAGAACCAGATATATCAATAAGTGTATGAAAATCTTTGTACTGCCCTCTGTGGATCTTGTTTTGCTCTCAACCATAGCAAGGATTGAATATTCACATTTTTGGTCATGACAAAAAATGACAAATACTGTTTGCTTGTAATAAAAAAATTACAAGCAAACAGTATTTGTCATTTTTTTACCAGAGGAAGCTTCTTGAAAAAGTTCATGTCTCATTAAAATATACAATGGAATTTCAAAATCTCTTCTTAGTTAGAAATATTTACCAGTGTGTGTGTGTATACTTGTGTATGTGCACATGTGTATACCTGTATGTGTATAGGTCATGGTTATTTCTTCATATACATATACACAAAAGAATAAAATCAACCTAATGCCAATAAAAAAATGCATAAATTATTTTTTAACTTAATATAAAAATAAGGAAAATGAGAAAATCAGCAGACAATTGCTGATACCTCCTGACAAGTGGACAGAATGATTGCAAAAAGGTTCCTCTACAAATCTGTAATTGGGGTCCTGAATATGACATTTAATCAGCTAAGTCACAAATTTTATATTTGTATTAATCTTATCTATATATATATATATATATAAGGTTATAGTTGTTCCAATGAGATAAAAATGTATATTTCAAAAAGAGGAGAGAAATCATAAACATTTTTGTTGTCATGTAGATTTTTTTTTAAATATATTATATTTTCTTGTCCATAATTTTGCTACATGTGTTTCCAGTCTCACAACTTTCTTCAGGCAAATAGTGAATATTTCCACATATTAAAATGAATTAATTTTCCTTATGGTTTTCAATGTTAAACATTCTCTTTTTTTGGAGGGGTAGAGTAGTGACAAAAATGTCTTTCTTGGACTGGTGGTAAAAAAGTTCTGTTTAAAGGGTAATATTAGGTTGGTGCAAAAATAATGACGTAATAATGTCGTTTTTTGACGTTAAAAAATGCGTCAAAAAATGACATTATTACGTCATTATTTTTGCACCAACCTAATAAAACAATTAAGATTGGTCTGAGAAAGGGTGTGGAAAAATATCTGTATTCTTATATTTTAATGACCCCTGTATGTTCTATTTCCATTTTTGTATATTGTGTGTGCGTTTTTGCTAGTATGTATATGCATATTCCCTCGCTATACATACAGTCTTATTATAAGGAATTAGTATACACACATACATACATATATATGTGTGTGTGTGTATATATATATATATATATATATATATATATATATATATATATACATACACCCCCCCCCCAAAAAAAAATGCACATATATACATACATACATACACACACACAGACTCACACACACATATATATATACCAGCCCCTTAAATATCGGCTCTCAAAATCTTACTGTGGGACTGTATTATTCACATTCATGTCCTCATAAATGATGGCAGAGTATACATGGAGCAGTTTACAGTGCATTGAACATTGAGAGTCAGTATTTACAAGATAGGTTGAAGGATTAAGCAGTAAGGATTTATTGATATGCATCCTACTAATTAACCCATAGTTGGGGGAAAATAGGTGGATTCATACCTTTCCCAAGGGTATTTGCATGTAAGTTATAACGAACCCAACTGGAATTGGAATTCTGCTCTCCAATTAACAATTCTGTGTTATTATCCATTATATCATCCAAGCTTGGAGTGGTTGAATATTGAGAGGTGATATTTATGGGGTGGGTTTGAGTGTGTTGAATCCAAAAGTGTTAAATTACCACATTCAATTCTTTCTTGTAAACTCTGTTATTGTAAGGGATTTTTCTGATTGTGCTCTGATATAAAAAGATTTACCTACAGAAAAATGTATATCCTTTTTCACAATAAAAGGGAACAAAGAAAAACATAATTAGAAAATTCTAAAAACAGGTTATATATTATTCAGGCCAAAGTTTTGTGTTGTAACAAAGAAAATCAAAAAATATTTTCAAAAAATATCACTAATGAAAAAAAAGAATTTGTCTTAGAATATCAGACAACACAGGAATAACAAATGTAGTATCAGATGAAACATTGTGCTAGAAGCAATAAAGATGAAGAAAATAATCCCCAAAATATCAGGAATAATGAAAAGATGTCATCTTAGAACTTTAGACAACTCATGATAGACAAAGAATATATCAGATGAAACAATGTGCTATAAACAATAATGATGAAGAAAATAATCCCCAGGAATTAAGAAATATTTTGTTTAAAGTTCTAAAAACAACTGGAAAATTTTCAAATATATGTTGTATATTTCTATCTTCACAGATACTTCTACTGTAGCCTTGTTTCAGACTATATTTGTTACTTGTGTAGCTCTGTGTATGTTTATCTTGTGTTATCTCCTATCTATAAAAGGCAGGATGTGTGTGTGTGTAACAAATGCATGGCCACAATTTTTGACGGATTTGCACCAAAATTTACATGCACATGCTCCAAGTTAGCAGGAAGGCCAAGACTGACTTTGCATTTCCCAACTCCCATCGATAGTCGAAATAATAAATTTTTTCATGCTTCTACATAGTCTGTGGCCATTTTTTACTGGCCAGAGTGAGAGCCAATAGCTGGCTGCCACGAATAGGCAAGAAGATTCTATTGGCCAGCGTGAGAGCCAACAGCTTACTGAAACGAATGTTAACTAGCATGCAAAAAAAATCGATAGCTGCATTCATCACAAGTGGGAAAAATTTAAATCTGCATGGCACTTTACTCCAATTGGCTTATTCACTTGCTTAAACTCAACGTTGATTCTGATTCCGCAGAACTGGGTTGGGTGTGAAAAAGTATTTGTTGTTAACATTCTTTTTTCATTCGGTTTTTCCAGTTACGAGTCCTTTTTTAAAGCTGATCATTTTGTGTTCATTTTGTTTAGTTCTTTTTTTGTAACAGATTTAATGTTTAGCATAGAGCTTAGAAAAACTTTGCAGTGTGAGATAGGCAAGAAGTAAGGCATGTAGCAACATCAGCATGGCAAAGGACACTCCTTTAAAGGCAAGGAAGGGCAAAAATATTTTAAGTCAAGTGATAGCAATTGCTGTATGAATCATACGATTTTTGAATCGAGCACTGGCAATGCCAGGCCATGCTGCTAGTCCACAATAATAAAGGAAGGTCAACATGCCAAACACTATCAAATGCCTTTGAGATATCTAAACCAACAACCTGAGCCTCACCATTCTTATCTAAAGGCTGATAGTCAAATTCAGTAACTACTGTTAACACATTGACTGTTAACTTAGAGAAATGAAAGTCATATTGTTTATCTTAAAAAAGGCCCTGTTAAGTAAGACACTTAACCAATTTGGAGTTGATTAGAGCCTCTCATACTTTGCCAAAAGGAGGTAAAAGAGATCAGAAGGTTCATCCAGATTCTTAAAGACAGGGACTAGAGAAGAGGATTTTCAAGAAGCAGCAAGGAATTTATTGTAGAATTTGGAGAGAACAGGAGGCAATTCAGAAGCACATTACCACCTTAGGACAACAGCAGGGATATAGTCAAGTCAGCAAGCCTTTTGGTGATCTAATTTAGACATGACATCAAAAATCATTGACAAAGTTATGTTCATTCATATCACTGAGTAGAGATTCCATTCTAGTGGAAAATCAGGCAGATGCTCCTGAAGAGTCAAGAATGGAGTTAGAAGAGAATTTTTGAGCAAAGCATTCTGTTTTATCAGCAGCAGATAACAATATTCCAAACTGATTAAAAAGAGAAAGACCTGCAAATTTACTCATGTTCAACAGTCTTACAGAGCCGCCAGTAATCTCTAGAACTAAATTTGTGAATCCACAATAGTAGAGGAATAGATAGTGCCATAAAAGTAAGAGATGTAATTTTATTTACATTATTTATATTGTTCCGACTATTATCCTCAACTTTATTGCCATATTCAAAACTTTTCGGCCATTGTATGCTCCGGCCTTCTTCAGGTGATTGGAATTTCAAACCGAACCCTTTATTTTGCCCACCAGGTAGATTGTCCTAGTTCCATGTGCCATGCCTCTTCCGGATGTCTCAGTTATTTCCTTTTAACTCAACTTTCCAAGTTTGTTTTTTTTTTTTTTCACCACTGCAGTAGCCAGGTATTGAATTCACAACTCTTTTGGTCAAGTCACTGGATCCAATCAACACATTTAATCACTGGGCCATGTGTAAATAATGTAAATAATTACAATACTTCATCTCAGAAATGTAAACAGGTGTAATTTTGTCACAATGAGAACAAAGAAAATCAATTTTATTATCAGGAAACTGGAGTCAAAATGTCTGGTGTTAATGTTTACAACTTCTTGATTATAACTTCCTGAGTTGTTTCATGACGTTTAACTTGTATATAAAAAAAGAAAACATGTTCCAATTTAGATAAAGCTGACATGCCAAAATACTAAATCAGTTTTTGGCTTTTATGTCTGTGCACCATATTTCAAACGACAACTCGGATTTCAATAATTTGATATGATCTGGCCGTAAAATTCTCGTAACTAAGAGAAACTTGATTTTTTTCAACATGCTCTCATCATGGACTCTTTTTGTGCATGTGTTTAATGCACAGGTGAAAATAAATGATTGTGCTTGTTAAACTTTAAACCTTGTTTGGCATTACCTACCTTGATCTGAAACATGACATCACTGAAAATTACAATACAACTTACAAATAGTACATTATTATACGACCATTCCATTACCATAGTACGATAATTTTATTAAGATATATATATATATGCAGTTCCTATATATATTATTTATATATTATATATGTGCAGTACTTATTGGAAAGAGCTCAATATTAGTGATAGAGCTAACATATTACTGCAAATATATATATATATATATATATATATATTTGAGCAGCAATCCTTTTATACAAGTTTCATTGAAGACAATTGGCATTAAGCTTTTAATTAAATTTTTCTTACATTTATACATTTATTTTCTGGATCAGGTGTGTGTAAAAACTGTTCAAATGATTTGCGGATCCGAATGTTTTTGACTAATCTATTAGCCATTGTCAAGGATGTTTTTTATTTAACTAAATATTTAGATTTACATATCAGAAAAGCTTAATCACAGTGACTGCCTGGGAATACAAATGTTGTAAGCTTGGATGCGCAGGTGGTGTAATGGATAATGGCTCAGAATTGTTAATCAGAGAATCCGTTCCAATTCCTGTTTGATTCACTTACATGCAAATATACCCTTGGGAAATGGAAGAATCAACCTCTTCTTCTCTATGGGTTAATTAGTAAGATTTGTATGACTGAACCATTATTATCTCCTTTCCCCCACAAAGAATTCTTATTATCTAAAAATATTTACTGGTTGTAATGTAGCTTCTCCTGTACCTTTCTATAAATATTTTCATGGTAACTGTTTTCCTGAACATTCTCCTATGGTGCCTCAGTACAGTACTAGATTGGCAGTGAGTTTTAATCATGTTAATCATTGTGGCAAGCGGTAACTGTAAGTTCTATACTGACAGTTTCTATTATCACATATCTTGTGGAACTATTTTCTGGCTGGTTACTTTCCAGTTAACTTTGATCGTCAAAGTTTTAATTGCAAATCTATTGTTATCTTCTGTTTTCTTAATTCCTGTTCTTTTATTGTTCTTTCTCCTTAATAATACTTTTTTTTTTTTTTTCATATTCTCTTACACTCAATAACTTTTACATCTTAGTAGCTTTATTGCCTTGCTTGGGGTGAAATGATTAATATATCTATATATATATAAGTCTGCCAAAAATTGTCACAGTTCAGGAAAGGAAAAACTTGTATAGATATTGTAATGCTAAATTTATTCAGACATCATGGGATTCATACAAGTTATCTTGGAACTCTACAATCACAAAAGATGCTCAAAATGGTGGCCTTTAGCTTCCAGACATTTATTAGTATGGCAAACTACTGCTCGGGCAACATTGGCCAAAGTGTCCAGTGGGATTGCTACACATACATTTTCAATTTCTGCCAATGTAGCCAGTTTTCTGCAATACACATCCTTTAGGGAAAGGATGGCCAAACTGTGACGCATTGGATGCTTACAAGTGGCGCATTGCATCCTTTTGATGAAAAGGTCGCGACTGTCCAATTGAAGAATTGTTTGTTGCTTTCAGTTATGAATTTAACTCCTAATATTGCTGGTTTGGCGAAAACAAAGCAGAATCAAAAGAAACATTAAAGCTATTTATGTTTATTTTGCCTATGTAAACATTATAAAGGCTGCCATGCCCCCCCCCCCCACTTCTGCAAAATCTGAAGAGAAAAAAAATCAAAGCATTGATTGATGCCTCCCTCCCCCTTTCAAAATTCCTGGATACGCCCCTGGTCATAAGCATATATTTTTCAAATAAATAGATTTTATTATAACTTTAAAATATGTCCATATTACAACACGTACTGAAAGGAAGTGAATGTTTGTGTGTCGCATTTAAATTAATCGTACAAAATATTGGCGCATGGAATCAAAAGGTTGGCCACCCCTGCTTTAGGGTCTCCCATACGTAAAAGTCTAAAAACTATGAAAAACAAGTTTTTCCTTTCCTGAAGTGTATATACATTTTTTGGTGGACATATATATATATATATATATATATATATATAGATTTAACTATTTATTAATTCAAAGCTTTTTACTTTCTTTTTTTTTTTTTTCAGTGTATGTGTTGGTACTGGCTGTGTTCCAGCCTCTATGGTTTGTCACAGAATTTAGCCTTTCTTTTACCCACCGTGCGTCGAGCCGTAAGGATTCCCATCACCCCATCTGAGTGTGATACTCCGTATCAGAGACTTTATGCTGCTGCTAAAGAAAAATACTCTTTTAAAAGAAACAAATAAAACAATGATGAACTCTGGTAGATCCAGAATTAGTCAGAGTTTGTTTAATTAGAATAAATGAGTTGATTTGATTGACTTTTGATTTGAATTGTTGCAATTGCAAATTTGACTTCCTTCTCGTAATTGATTTTTCTTTTATACATAAACAATAAATCTCATCCAGCTTTAAAAGGTGACATGTTTTTGTTTGTCTTGTTTTTGTTTTTTGTGTGAGTGTCTATTTCGAAAAAAATGTTAGAATAATTCAGAAATTATACTGGGAGCATACACCAGGAAGCATTAAATCTAGAACTTATACAGGAAGCATGTGCCATGATGTATTATAGAACTTAGACTGGAAATATATGCCAGGAAGATACTGGAGCAAATTACTTAGATGGGGGATAAAAAATGAATTGAGTAGCTACACAAAAACAAAAAGTGGCGTAAGACAAGTATGTGTCTTCTCTCCAAATTTATTCAACTTCTACAGAGAATTGGTGTCTTCTCTCCAAATTTATTCAACTTCTACAGAGAATTGGTGACCCTACCAGGATGTATT
>OZ010612.1:47350545-47485545 GCA_963932145.1 Acanthosepion lycidas
GATTAACCTACCTAACGAGCTTGTGAAAACGGTTGACAGAATAGAGATTAGGATAGATAGGAAAAGACACCTTACTAAGAGCTGCAAACGATAGGAAGATGTGAAGAGCCTTGATCGCCCACAGCATCTAGAAGATCATTTTCTATCGGTAGTTGTATATAGCCAAGAACCGATTGCGAAATTTCACACTAGTCAAGTACTCTAGATGTTCAGTTGTCAGCTATAACTTCTTAAATTATATTTAAAATAAGGGGAAAATCGGCCCTTTACACGACTAAAATATTATTTTGTTTCGTTGTAAAACAAATTAATTTTTAGAATTAAATGAATTAAAATTTGAATGAAATGTTAGAACCTGTCGGGTTACTTCCTCCTAATTTTTGAAACCACTCCTAGGGGACGCTCTCCAAACCATAAATACTGTGAGATGATTTTACATGTCCTCTTCTACTTTTTCCGCTTACTAGTCAACATGTGAATTTCTCGCGGAAAACGTGCCTTCCCTTTGGGAAATGCATGAACATTATACACACACATACGTACATTCACCTACTACACATACTTTGGAACATTAGGTTTTTACATTCATTTGACACACACATCTTTGTCACTTGTAACCATTTATTGTTAATACATTATCATTTGTTTTTTCATATATATTAGTTCTTGTCGCTTCTTTCTCATTTATTTACGTGGACTCACATCCTGCGTCCGCCATGTTTGTTGTGGGCATTTCAGGAGACACATGTGTTTATCTCTCAAAGCATACGCCAGCCCGCAACAAATCTGAATTAAAATAAGTGAGAAATGGAATAAAAACAGAGTTTGGGATTTTTTTTTCAAAATCTAATAAGCGGATAAATATGATTATTACAGATCCAAGAGTAACTCTGCTATAATCAGATGTTGAAAACAGATTTCTCGAAACATTTTAGAAAATTAAATAATCAGGTTGAACCCCAAAATATTTTTTTTTACTGATGATGCTTCATCTCAAACTTACAGACTCGAAACATTCTTCGTTTTGTGCAAAAGACTTTCACATTAAAACGACATTGTTATCATAAGAATCTTATGTGTGCAAATAATTCAGTGTAATTCACCAACCTTTTCTTCCTTGCGGCCCATTATTAATGTTAAAGCAATTCCAGGTTCACATAAAAAATTCATGTAACAGGAAATACATTTTATTTACCAAAGGCAAAATGCAGTAGAAAATATAAATCCCGAATAATGACTATACTGCTTTATATTAGGTTGGTGCAAAAATAATTTCGTTTTTTAACATATGTTACTATGTGAGCAAAACGAAATTATTTTTGCACCAACCCAATATTTTCAAACTGATTTTTTTTTTTTTTTTTTGTTTTATTGTGTGACAACAGAAAGACTTCGTGTTCATTTTATTTATTTTCCAGCTGAACTAAGGCTTAGAAGTTCAATTTGGCGAGTTGATAGATAGACACCTGTAGTGGATGTGTTATGGGTAAATAATTGTTGAGAAATAGGCCGCGTGATAAATTAACAATTTCCACTAACATCAAAATTTCAATATTCACACATAGAATCAGAACAACATGAGAAATAATAATAAATCTCTTTTTTTGAATAACAAACAATAGAATTTTATATATAGTAAGTCATACAAAGGAACAAAGCAAATCATACAAAGTATGATTGAGGTTTGTAAACTTACGTAATATTAAACAGTTTGTGTAGTAATATTTTTCTGATGTGAATTTTAAGTTTGCTTAAAAAGTTGTCCCTCTTTGACCGTAATAATTTTTTGTTAGAGAATCAACTGAAATGTTTGCTGGATGAATATAAGTTCTATGGTTGAGAACTTCCACTGTTTATGGTGATTGAATCCAGTGATTGATGAGTGAGTGCATTGGAGTTGTTTCGTGTTAATAAATTTTAACTTTGCAACTTCAAAAGTATAAGTGACGCGGAGTAGTTTAGCGATTGGTTATCCGTCACGAAGCTCACTGGTAAATTTGTGTTCGTGCATTGTATTTATTTGCATTTTTAGTGACGTGTGAGGCTCGCGAACACGTTTCAAGATTTTGGCGGTATTTTGTGTTTAAACACGTGTGCGTAGGCGTTGTTACGACTTTGACATATATTGACCAATCAGAAACAATTATTGTAAAACTTGCGTCTGGAGCCTGGATTGTGTTTAGCTCGCACAAAAATCTACAACTAACACATGAAAATGTAAATTAGAAATGTTTTAATATTTATTGTCCAATGAGGACGTAGTGAACTCGGTCATTGGTTCTGATCCACTGGCATGTAGAGGTTCAATTAATCTCTACACACCTAGATATCTCCACTAATTCGCCAAAAAAGAGCACCCCGTAAAAAAATGCTCCAAACTTATGAAAACAAAGTTTTATCCTCAAAATGTTTATGTTATTATTAAGTATTCTCTGATTATTTTATTAAATTTTTTCATCCTTTCTAGCACTTTTATTATTATTATTATTATTATTATTATTTTTATTTATTTGCGTCAGTAAAGATTAGTAGGAAATCCAGCTTCGTTTTTTTGTGTTAAAAACACATTGTTTTGGGATTTCTTGCAAAAATCAAATAATTGTCGGATTTTAATGAAACTTTCAGAACTTATTAACAAATAAATTAAATTATTTTAGAAATTTTTTTTTAGAATGTCATGGTAATTTTCTTTTTTGCATCTGTTCCCCTTGACCTTACTTAATTTTAGAAAAACTCGAGAAATTCAGCGTTGTTTCAAAAACAGAAGTATTTGAAGAATATAAATCATCATTTTTTTTATTTATTTATTTATTTTTTTTTTTTTTTTGTAAAATCAGCTCTGAATTGTAACATAAAACCCAATAAAACTAAAATATTAGAAAAGCTTTTAATGAATAATATATGTTAAGAACAATGAAAAATTAATTTTTACAAGAATTTTTTTTTCTTTTTTTCAATTTTAAATACAAAATGTGATAAAGTTGATAAATCTTTTAAAATTAAGTTTCAATCCGTTGAGTTTAGAGAATACTGTTAATAAGTAGATCTATCTTTACAGATCATAAATTTGAAAGCTTATTACAATCTGCGAATCCCCCGTATTTTAAAAAAATAATTTAACGTTGTTTTTGGGTGTACTGTGAGAAATTCTGCAATGTAAGCTCCTATTGGCTGATTTGTAACTTGGGTTTTTCGCGGGCATTTTTTAACGGCCCGTGCCCTTTTTTATTAGTTGCAGCAAATTCGTGGAAATGTCCGGACGCATTTTTGAATATCTTTGCAGGGCCTTTAGCGCCCAAGATCAAGCCTAAATAATTAGGCTATGATTCTTTTCAGCAACCGAAATGGTAATGCTTCAGAGACGATGTCATGTCCCAGCTTAATTCCTTCAAGGCTGTAGAATTCAGTCATTTATTGACTGTCGTCAAAGGTGTACGTTTACACGAAGAACTTTATGAATGATCTCGACAACAGCCGAATTTCAACTTCTGCAACCGAATCGTAATTCCAGCTTCTCCAACTTCGTAGGCACCAATAGAGTCCCACTGAAGTAAAAGACACTACCTATTCATTGAAGAACTACCCCACCCTGTTCCCAGGGGCAAAAAAGGGCAAAATCTTTTTTTTTTTTTTGCAAGGATACAATAAAATTTGTTTTAAGTTTTAAGGTAGGCCTTGTTGATTGTATGTCTTTCTTGTCTCTGCCAAGGGTTGAACTGTATGCGAAGAAATTCTCACAGTACACAAAAACGTTTGGAGGTTGGGGGGGTTGTTTTTTTATTATATGGATGGTCGTACATGACGTGAATCATTAATGTCAAGTGTTTTAAGAGTTGTTTCCCCTGACGGCAATAAACTAATGTAAGAAAATTTTTCCTTTCGTTCTACGAACTTTCTTGCCTTTTCAGGACATAGGCGATCATGGCTTTCCACTTCCCTCCATCCCTTGCAGCTCTCAACAAGTTCCTTCCCTTTGCTTCCCTCCTCCAGACCACGTTCTGTCATCCACTTGCTTCAGTCCGCCAGGTATGTCACGCGTTGTTTTCCCTTGTCTCTCTTTCCCTATATTCGACACGCGAGTATCGGATTCTCTAGACCTTCCTTTCTTATTATGTGTCCCAGAAACTTCAGCTGCCTCTTTCTGATATGTGTTGAATGTTCTGACTGACTTTTACCCCACCACCACCACCAACATCGTCGCATTTTGAAAAGTTTTTTTTTTACGTACTATTTCACTAAATATTTTAATTTATTTTTTTAATATAATTAATTTATTGTTTTTCAATGAGAGACATACTGCAAATATTGCGTCCATGGGTATGACGGTAAACTGCATCCGCGTCCTGGGTGTGGCGATAAACTGCATCCACATATTGGCTATGGCGATAAACTGCATCCACATATTGGCTATGGCGATAAACTACGTCCAACAGAAAGACCGCTTTTGAAAAATTAAGGTTGTCGGCTATACGTTTTTGGATACGTAGTATTACCAGCTATACGTTTTTGAAAAAATTATATTACCAGCCATACGTTTTTGGAAAAATAATATTACCAGCTGTACGTTTTTGGAAAAATATTACCAGCTCTACTTTTTGAAAAATAATATTCCCAGCTATAAGTTTTAAAAAAAGAAAAAATATTACCAGCTATATGTCTTTTAACAAAATCTTATTCAATGGAATTGTAACTGGGGTCAAAACACTGTGAACGGATGATGTTTTTTTTTTTTTTTAAATAAATAATAATGTTGCCAGCTATACGTTTTTGAAAAAAAATAATGTTGCCAGCTATACGTTTTTGAAAAAGTATAATTTTACCAGCTGTACGTTTTTGAAAAAATTATATTACTAGCCATACGTTTTTGGGAAAATAATATTACCAGCTGTACGTTTTTGGGAAAATAATATTACCAGCTCTACTTTTTGAAAAATAATATACCCAGCTATACGTTTTAAAAAAAAGAAAAATATTACCAGCTATATGTCTTAAAATCTTATTCAATGGAATTGTAACTGGGGTCAAAACACTGTGAAAGGATGATGTTTTTTTTGTTTTTTTTTTTTAAATAATAATGTTGCCAGCTATACGTTTTTGAAAAAGATAATGTTGCCAGCTGTACGTTTTTGAAAAAAAAATAATAATGTTGCCAGCTATACCAAAATCATTTTCGGCATAAAATGACCACTAAGGTTGGAATGCCGTTAAACAAAACAAACAAACACACTGCAATTATTATTCATTTCTTTTTTTGTTTCAATTCTAGGGACGGAAACAAAACAATTAAAAATAAGTAAAATTAACACATTAACACATTAAAAAATAAAATTTCATAAAAATGAGAGAGGTACATATAATTATTAGGTACCCTATCTTATTAAGTACCCTATCTTATTAGGTACCTATAATTATTAGATACTTATCTTATTTATGAAATTTTATAATATTATTTTAAATTATTAATTTTTATATTATCTCAGTTGTGAAATTTTTTCGTCACTGAGATATAAAAATTAATAATAAATAAAAATAATACCATGACATTTCATATGATATATAGGTAAAACTTAGGTACCTCTCTAATGAGATTATATATATATATATATATATATATATATATATATATAGGGTGACTCTGGGGTCGGGTTTGTCGAGTTTGCCCGAGTGAGTCAACATTCAAGTATATCTATTTTAAACCAACAATAAAAATCTTTCGTAGTGCTTGACTTCAGCTGGAACCAAAATTAATTGTTTTAACTCCGTGCCTCAAAATATTGACCGAAATACATTTCCTTGATATTGTTCCTAACAAAGAAGAATGAACACATTTTTATTTCAACTTATTGTTTTCAAATGTCCATTTTAAATAATTTGTTCCATACAATATAAGTTCTTTTTAGCGGAATGTAGCAATTGACAAAGGGCAATTTAATTTTAGCCTGACTTAAAGTCGGCGAAAATCAAATAAAATGGCAGTTGTAACCCGTCGTCTGGAGTGTGACTGGAGTAGTGTTGAGGAAATATGATATCAGTTACCTATTCCTATCTCTGCCATCAGTGACTTGATAACCAGGCTATAAAAGAATAAAAAATAAAGAAGGGACAATAAACAAAGAAATATATAAAAGACTTTGCCTCACTCTTTTTTCTTACATGTCTGGAAATTTTTTTTAAATGAATGTTTATTTTTATAGAATTATTACAATTAATATTAAAATACCAAAATGTGTGTTTCTTTTAATTTCATGCACAGAGATATTCAAAAATTATATATTTTAATTACCGTAAAAAGGAATTATTTTAGCATTTAAGTTATATCAATAGTATATTTTGTTAAAGATTGTAATGACACTGATGACCTAGAGTCACCACTGATATATATATATATATATATATATATATATATATATATATATATATATATATATATATATATACATATATTAAGACATGTCTCATTAAATAATTTAGACAAGTTGTGTCTACTTATTTTTAATAGGATCCTCTCATATTTACAGGCAAGTTTCTTAGTATCCTTATTAAAGGAAGAAAGAAAGTTACTTTATTGATGCATATTCATTTATACCGAGTATTTTCAGGGTCTTGTTTTATCCGGGTCTTTTTTTATCTCAGACAAATTTGTTGTTTATCTGAAAATTATTTTTTTTATTATTTGTGAAATGAAGAATATATATTAGGCATCCCGAATATATATATATATATATATATATATATATATATATATATATATATATATATATATATATATATCAGTTATCCGATATCTCTACAATACCGTGCAGTCAACAAAATCAAATGCGCGAAATTAAAAATATATGGCGACAATTTGCCTATTGCGCCGTGCGTCCCTTCTAGCGTCTTATATGCACGTGTTTATCGTTGCTTGGAAATCATCCATGTAAACAATCATAGACTAACATCACTGTCTTGTCCGTATATTGCTTAATATATTGTACTGTAATTGACATCTTTGATAATGGCTTATGTAAGCCGAAAGCTTAGATTGGATTAAAAAATATGGATCAATATTGTGATTTTCTTTCTTCGTCTAATAATAATGTTATTAAGCTTATCAGACATTATGAAAAGAATTTACATAAAATAGACAATACTTGTGTATATTATTTAATGAAACATATATATATATATATATATATATATATATATATATATATATATATCACACTGAGTACAGGTGCTAATAAAATAGTGTTCAATGTAGAATAACAGAGCTATAGTTTATATATTAATAAATAGTGTACATTTTTCTTCGTTGTCAGCACAATTCTGAATTTCATGTACAACAGCTACTGAGTTAAAATGTTTTAACTTAGCACCTGAAGACTGCGCTGTGTATGATTCTCTGTTGTACTAACGGTGAGGAAAAAATGCTGAAAATTGCTGGACAGTCACAATGATCTCAGATAATAGAACAGCCTCTGCGAATCCCTCCCTCCGAATGATCTCAGATAACGGAACAGCGACTCATTCCCTCCGAATGGTTTCAGATAACTGAGAAGTAATTTCTCTCTTTTTTTTTTACTACATTATTTACTTTATAATTTATAGTACTCGATTTTTATCTCAAGTTATTTTAATTTGCAATTTAATTTCAAGTGTATGCATTAGAGATTCAGATGAAATTGAAGATAAATATAGCACATGAAGCCGCTGAGGGCTTCCATCAACAAAAACTGCACTGTGCGAAATTTAGTGAAATTAAGATTTTTACACATTTGGTCTTCCGTGGCGGAAATCGTCAATTGTTGTTGATTTGAATGGAAATGTGTAAGATCCCTAGGGTGGAGAAAAACCTAAATTTATTTTATGAAACAGGTTGCGATGGTGTGTAAATTGGGCGGAGGAAGGTTACGACAAGTTTCTTTTAACATAAGCGAATTACGATTCAAAATGTCTGGAATGACCTGGTTTACATTGTTTTGCAACAAAACTTGTACAATATTTAGAGCAAACGTACAGACATCTTTACACAAGAATGCAACAGACTTACATAGCACGAAAAATTCCACCAGATTTCGAACACGGGAGACGAGTACTTTCGACATTAGCACAATATCGTCATCAGGGTCTTGTTTTTACTAAGACAAAAAATTATGGTGTTCATCATTTTTCTAAGTCAAAATTGTTGTGTTCATCTGAAAATTAAATTTTTACGCCTGAAGTGAAAAACACTAAGGTTATGTACCGTAGAATTTTAAATTTTATCATGTAGGCACACGTACAAACGTCAAAGGAGTTATTGTAATGTCTAAATATTTTTAAAAAGAAAAAACAATTTAAAGCTATTAGTTAAAACCTAGATATTTTAAACGATCTACTGTAAAAATTTTAAAACATTTGTGCAGTATTCATAATTAATTTTATTAAGGGTTGGTTTCAATTTTTTAATATAGATAGCTTCAAGAATTTTTTATTTATGTTTACTATTTTCATGAAAAACTATAGTATTTTCAACAAGAATTTTCTTAAATTGCGAATGTGGACAGGCATGCTGTTGTAAATGTTGAGAGATGTTAGATGCATCATTCAAATGAAAGCTCAACCTTCGAGACAACGTAGTCGTGGTATTTTGTCTTAGAAAAAAAACAAACCCCTGATGACGACATTGTGCTAATGTCGAAAGTTCTCGGGACAAAATGAATATGTATCAATATGATAATTTTCTTTTTTCCTTTAATAAGAATACTAAGAAACTTGTCCGTAATTACGAGAGGATCCTATTAAAAATAAGTAGACAAAACTTGTTTAAATTATTTGATGAGACATGTCTTAATGAAAACATGCTGCCAAATTGTACGCAATATATATATATATATATATATATATATATATATATATATATATATCGGCGGCGATGGAAGCAATTTGAAATATGTGAAAAACTTCACATATCTTGGTAGCGTGGTGAATTCAAGTGCATCAATCGATAATGAAATAGTGAATAGAATCTCTCGTGCTAGTAGTGCGTTTGGAAAATTGAGTACCCGATTATGGAAAGACCGAGGAATAAGCCTGAAAACAAAATGCAGTGTATAAAGCCGTCGTTCTTACCACACTACTTTATGCATCAGTCATGGACACCCTATCTTAACCAAATTGAGCAACTTGACGTCTTCCACAAGAGATGTCTTCGTACTATTTGTGGTTTTACTCTTAAAGATCGGGTATCTAATGCAGACTTGTTTACATTTTGTGGCATCAGTGGAATAGAAAGTTTTCTGATCCAATCACAACTTCGCTGGGCAGGTCATGTTGTTCGCATGGACGATAGTAGGATACCAAAGCAGCTCATGTACAGTCAGCTTGATGGTGGTAGCCGAAATGTTGGACGACCTTGGCTTCGCTACAATGACAAATTGAAAGCTAACCTTGCAGCTGTCCAGATCGATAGCAGAAATTTTGAGCCCAATGCTAATGATGGAGATGCTTGGAAGAGTATGTGTCACCAGCGAATCAAACATTTCTCCACGGATGGATTAATTTAAAATTAAAGGAAACTAGGCTTAGAACAAAAGCGAATGCAAATATACCAGCGACGCTTTCTCTCAACCCTCACGCCTGCATCCACTGTGGCCTTGTGTGCAGGTCGCTAGCTGGACTCAAATGCCATCTTCGCCTGAGCGTGTGCAGGCACAAAGAACCGTAAACAGGGATATTTGTCAGGGCCTCATACGTCAAAATCGACGGGAGAATCCATCACATCATATATATATATCGGCGACGGGTTTATCTCGTATCCAAGAATTTAATTTCTTTTTTCTTGAATATTTTCTTTATGATAATGGCGCTGATGACTAAGTAAACCGATTGTTACATAGAAGAGCCGATGACATTGACTGCATAGTAATGTTGGTGGAGGAAGATGTCGATTGCATCGAGCCTTTCTCTCTTGTCGTTTGAATTCTTCCTTTTCACTTCTGGTGGCTTCGAAACTTATGGTTCCGGTGCTGGTGGTACATCACCCGTTGCTACGATCTTGTGCGTCTTGTCTTTCAAATGATTTAGGCTCAAGTCCTTTGATTTTCAGTGTTGTTTTGAATTGATCCTTGTATCTTCGAAGTTGGCAACACCGCGGTCTTTTCGCAGAAGTGAGCTCACTGAATGTTATGGTAATTTACCCACATACGCATGGACTCTTCCAGCTATAAATAGGAGCAGGTACTGCCTTTTGGAGAAGGAAGTTTCCAACACTCAGCTCTGACAGTCGGACCGCACATTCTTGCTATAACATTCTCATTTGTATATGTTTGTATTACTGTTTCTGTTAATATATTTGTTTATCTCAATTCCTCTCTTGTGTCTACTTCCGGCCCTAACAAGGCCACAATACTGAATAAGACTCAAATTAGAAAGTTTGACTCTTCTATTCTTGCTACATGTCCTGACCATCGAAGACGGTGTCTACTAATCAACGAATCAAATGCTTTGGATATTGGCTCTTTCCAGGACTTTGGTGTTGGTCACATAGTAATTCCATTTGATGTTCAATATTGAACGAAGTTTTTGTAAGTGAAAACGTTGCAAGAATTGGTTGGAGGTGATTTGATTTTTTTTTTTTTTTTTTTTACTATTGATTTCATATTTTGGTAAATTTTCATTTTAACACCCGAGCGCTAATATCCCTTCAAATTTTTCCCAAATAGTCTTATTTCAGTGCAAATGTATATGCTGAACTGAAATCAACAATTAGATATTAAAGAAACCTATCTTTTTGGATGTTAAAGACCCGAAAAAAATCGGACTTTTCCCTGGTCTTTCGTCGGCCATTAGCGGCTTATTGATATGTAATTCAGTGCTGAATTCTGTCGGTGGACGTATACAATTTGGACCTATTTACTTCCTTCACAGTAATTCCTTGTAGTTAACTTTCAAATTAGGGTTAGGTGCTTTTTTTTCTTTTGTTATTCTTTTATTTGTCGATGTTTACATATATTTGAAAGTTAACTTTATTCTTAAATTAAGTGCAAAAAAATAAAATCGCTTTACGGAAACGCGTACTAATTTCTGAAAGAAAATAGTTCAGCAGTAAATGATGCTCGGGTGTTAAAATGAAAATTTACCCATATTTTTAGCGGTAACAATAATAAAAATGTTTTCATGCATTTGATGATAATTTTACACTTGTATCTATATATATATATATATATATATATATATATATATATATATATATATATATATAGTGTGTATAAGGACAGCAGGTCATTATTCAAACATATTTTGTTAAATATAACAAACAATGAATGTTTATTATGTTTTATCATGAGCCTTTCGAAGCGTCGTATGATGGCTTTAGTTTCAAGAGAAAATATAGACAAAAACTGTCTAACATTTGGATGTTTCTTTATCATATTGGTCTTTAAGCTTTTGGCTCACATGGCGCTGAACATCTCTTTGTCGGTGAATATTTCTGTTGTAATGTCCATATAACCAATCTGATGATGTCTCATGTGGTCCGAAAGATTAAATCGACAACCAATGTAATAATGAAATGTCCAAATGTTGGGGTAGTTTTTTTCTTTATTTTCTCTTGAAACTAAAGCGATTATACGACGCTTAGAAAGGCTCATGATAAAACATAATAGAAATTCGGTGTCTATTATATTCAACAATATGTTTGAATATATATATATATATATATATATATATATATAGTCATCTACAGACAGACTGTTTCGCTGTATCACAGCTCCTCAGTGTGACTAGACGTCCGATTGGTTCAAGCCGGGATCGAAACCCGGACTAGTTCAAACACACACACACACACATACACACACACACACACACATATATATATATATATATATATATATATATATATATATATATATATATATATATATATATATATATATATACACATTTAGACGTAGTTGCAATTTTGATTCCGACGTACATTTTATTTGAAAATTATAAAAATACGATGAAAAATTAGATAGACAGATTTTATTGAATAAATTGAACAAATTTTATTATGTGTGCAAATGTGTTAGTGTGTGGATGTGTGTTTTAAACGTACGTGTCAAGTTCGACCGAATGCTTAAATAAGGCGCAAACAGGAAAACCTTTATAAATATAACATATTTCGCATTTTTTATTTGCTGCATCAGAAACTTTTAAAGTCATGACCTCAGAAATACGTTAAAGATCTACAAAGGTTTTTCTTTGACGTATAAGCCGTTTTTTTATCGATCGGTTATATTCAAATTTATTTAAAACTCAATTCCGTATTTTTTAAATGCATTTATATAAATATAATTGACCCGCAATACAAACAAAATTTGAAATTGTAGGGCTCAGCCCCACCCCTCAATCGTCACTACACACATAAACACAAATAGATAGATGAACCTAATTAGATAGATAGATAGATAGATAGATAGATAGATAGATAGATGAAAAAACTGTGATAGAGAGATAAATAGATGAAAAGACTGATAGATACATGGAAGAACAGTAATAGACAGATGAAAAGACTAATAGATAGATAGATAGATAGATAGATAGATAGATAGATAGATGAAAAACTGTGATAGATAGATAGATAGATAGATAGATAGATAGATGAAAAGACTGTGATAGATACATGAAAGAACTGTAATAGATAGATGAAAAGACTGTAATAGATAGATGAAAAGACTGTAATAGATAGATAGATAGATAGATAGATAGATAGATAGATAGATAGATAGATAGATAGATAGATTGCGAACAAAATTAGATAGATAGATAGATAGATAGATAGATAGATAGATAGATAGATAGATAGATATGACAGCAATATTCAAACAAGGACCAATGGTAGACTTATAAATACGTAAGACAAATTCTGACGAGAAAAATTGTTTAGTCCGACACAGTGAACCAACTTTCCTAGATGCAGACCTAGCAATTGATTTCAAAAAATTACCAAAGTGCTCGTAGTAATAAAAGATTAAAATGCTAATAATATTGATATTAACTAACGGGACTTGTAGGAATTCTACGCTTGACAGTTTGAAACATGATATATTGCCTTTACCTTTTAAAGGGGCATAATATTGTAAACATTCATTAAATACCCAGGTAGTGATATACTATATATCGCATTATATTAGGTTGGTGCAAAAATAATGACGTAATAATGTCATTTTTTGACGTTACGTCAATAAACGACATTATTACTTCATTATTTTTGCACCAACCTAATAAATAATTTTTGTATGTCGCGTTATAAATAATTTTTGTATGTTGCGTTATAATAATTTTCCAAGCAGATTTTTATGACATCTATTTCCTTCAGTCATTTAGAGCGGGGACTGTAGCAATTCTAGGATTTTTGACAATTTTTATTATTGAAAGTAATCATTTCGGGTTGGCATACTTCATTTTACTATACCATTTCACTGAAGCAGACACTAAACGTATGAGGGCATTAGCACTTCTATCTTCCCTTTCTTTTTTCTTTCTTTCTTGCTAAAAATATATAAAGCGATAGCAAATATAATGTGAAACCAGAAATGCTGTCAGTCAGTGGAAGTTTGAAAGAAAGGGCATTCAAGGCAAGCAATAAAATAATCGATATCGAAGATAGAACGGTAATAGAATTAATACAAATATAAAATTTGCCACTTAGCTGATTGATGTTATATCCAGCACCCCGACTCCAGAGTTTCGTAGACGAACCTTTTTGCAATTGTTCGGTCCACTCTTTAGGAGGTATCAGCAACTGTCGTTACGAGTGGGCCGACGAACAATTACAAAAAGGTTTGTCTACGTAAGTCTGGATTTGAGCTAAGTGGCAAATTTTATATTTATAGTAATCCTAGAAATACATATATGCAGCTTGAACGCACCCTAGAATAATGCTTGCCGGAAGTTTTAAAAAGGGTCTAGAGATTTACTCTTTCCACTGCTGTTATACTGATATTTGTGGGCAGGGGACAGGGAAACTAAATTTGTGGGCAGGGGATAGGCAAGCTATTACAGGGTTTAACGCAGATAGCTTCATTCTTAGATCTTCATTTGTGAATCCAAGCCAAGATATTTTTATACACTTTTTATACACGTTTGTGGTGGTAACGATGCGCTACCTGTCAAGCGAAGAAGAACCAAAAACACTGTGCGCCTGCTAGTGGTAACCAGTTATTCAAGATGACTGCTCTTGGTATATCCTTATGACGGCTGAGAGAGAAAACAAGAGAAAGGCAGAGAGAATGAAAGAAAGAGAGTAGCAGAGAGTGAGTGGAAGAGAGAGAGAGTGAGTCTGAAAGAAAGACTGTGAAAGAGAGTGGAAGAGAGAGTGAGTGTGAAAAAGAGAAAGAAAGAGAGAAAGAGGGAGTGGAGGAGAGAGAGTCAGAGAGAGGGAAAAGAGAGAATGAAAGAGGGTTAGTCTGGAATAGAGAGAGTGGAATAGAGAGTGTGTGCGTGAGAGAGAGAGAGTGTGTGTGAGAGAGAGTGTATTTGTGAAAGAGAGAGAGTAGAAGAGGAAGAAAGAGAGTGGAAGAAAGTGAGTTTGAAAGAGAGACTGTTAAAGAAAGAGAATGGAAGATAGAGTCTGAAAGAGAGAAAGAGAGTGTGAGAGAAAGAGAAATTAGAAGAGAGAGAGTGAAATAGAGAGAGAGAGGGAAGAGAGAGTGAGAGAGATGGAAAGTGAGTGAGTGTGGAAGAGAGTGTGTGTGTGAAAGTGAGTGGAAGGGAGAGGAAGAGAATGAAAGAGAGAGTGTGCGAAAGAGAGAGTGGAATACAGAGAGTGGAAGAGATAGAGAATGCAGAAGAGAGAGAGAGAGAGGAAGAGAGAGAATGGAAGAGAGAGAGCGAGTGAAAGCGAGAGAGAGTGGAAAAGTAAGAGAGAGAGGAAGAGAGAGAATGGAAGAGAAAGAGAAAGTGAAAGTGAGAGAGAGATTGAGTGGAAGAGAGAAAGTGTGGAAGAGAGTGAGAGAACGTGTGTGTGTTTCTCAGATTTATCCCATGATTTAAAACACCAAATAATAATAATAAAAAACATTGATGTGAAACAAATTGTTTTCTCTTAGAGATGTATGAAACATTCTTCAAGTTAATGTCTTACCTTTAATATGATAGCCTTTTACTTATATGTGGATGTGCGATTGGTGTGTGAATAGAGATTCGGAATGAGATATCAAAGAACCTAGTTCGAATTCCAGTCGAGTTCGCTTACGAGCAAATACCCTTTGTATGACTGTATCTCTTCTCCCTAGCATGATAGACTAGGCTCTCTAGCAACGAGCCTCAGAGAATGACAACACTGAATTCAATGCCATAACAATTGTCCATGATCCTCGACCCTCAATAATGAGAATAGGAGTAAGCAATAAAAAATAATAATAAAAGTAAAAAAAAAAAAAGTTATATACAGTTTTCTCAGATGACTTGGATAAAATTATAGGAAAAAAAATCTTGGGAAAATGACATGAAATCTAAAGCATTGCTCACAGAAGATAAGAAAAAAAAAAATCGGCACCGTTTAACCAACGTGCCCGACAAAAAAAAAGGGTGTGTCGAAAGGACGGTTATTCCCTTGAATCCGCTATTGCTGCATATACTTTTGACACCCTCGGCAACGATTATGAAAAATATGTGAACCAAGTACAATGCGATATTTATTATTATTTATCTTTTATAAAGTTTTACTGTTTATCATTCTATAAAGAAAGAGATTTGAAAAGAAATCTTTTTATTCAAAAAATTATTAAAAAAAATTACAAAACTATAAAAATATGTAAACCAACTACAACGCAATATTTCTCATTTACCATTTTGAAAATAACTATGAAATTATTTAATAGATTTATGTGGCAAGCGCAAATGCAAGAATTTATGAGGTGAGTGCAAATGAAAGAAATGCCT
Organism: Acanthosepion lycidas; assembly: GCA_963932145.1. Classification (NCBI taxonomy): domain Eukaryota; kingdom Metazoa; phylum Mollusca; class Cephalopoda; order Sepiida; family Sepiidae; genus Acanthosepion; species Acanthosepion lycidas. Next base: position 47,366,437 of record OZ010612.1, read on the forward strand.
GGGAAATGCGTCCTTTCAAAATTCATAATTAATTACAAATTTTCTTGTTCACAGACATTTTTATAAATTTATGAATAAAAAAAATCCTTTTCATATTTATTTCTTTATAAAATGATAAATAATAAATGCTTCATTATAGTTGGTTCATATATTTTTATAATTTTGTAAATATAAAAGTATTCTTGTAAATAAGTAATTTCACATGTTTGGGTTTTATTAAAATTCTAATCATTGCTTTTTAAAACAAACATTGCCTAAATATCACGTTGACACACCAGCTCTCATACAATCACTGAAGTTAAGCAATGTCTATCCTGGTCAGTACCGAGATGGGTGAGTGCTTGGGATGACCAAATGCTTCATTATAGTTGGTTTACATATTTTTATAATCTTGTTAAAAGTATTCTTGTTAATAAGCAATTTAATACATAAATAGTGCTTAATATCTTTGTTGCCAATTCTGAAGAATAAACAAAAATTATAAATTCACTTTCTTTTCTTATTTTTTCTTTAACTATTTCACTCCCAAGCAAAGCGAAAATGCCATTAGTACGCAGGGGGTTACAGGGAGTGAAAGCGAGAGAAAAGACTAAGTATTGGGAGGATCGAGGAAAAGACAAAAGATGAACGGGATTCAAAAAGACAGATGACGGTGATTAACGTTGCATTCAATTTTTTGAAAATTTTAGTTATTAGGGAAGCAAGGAAACGGAAAGGAGTTCCACAGGTGAGAAGTGCGAGAAAAGAAATTGTTGGTGTAGAAGTGGTGGGTACATTTAGCTATTTCAACGGTAAACGGATGGAACTTAGATGCCAATCTAGTAGCACGCTTAAATTCATATAAATGGGGGACCAGAGAAAAAAGCTCGTCATAGGAGTTGCCACGAAAATATTTGTAGAAAAGACAGAGGGAAGTCACGTTGCGTCTGTGAGAAAGTGACTGAATCGTCGACGTGCCAGGTCAGGATCGATTATATTGCAGATCCTTCTTTGGATTTTGTCAAGAACCACAAGATGAATAGCAGGAGCACCTGACCAGATATGGCAACAGTATTCAATGCACAGACGAATGGCGGATTTATAAATGTGCAAGATGGATTCTGATGAGAAAACTTTTTCCGGAACGACACAGTGACCCAACTTTCCTTTCTATAGATGCAGCTATTGATTCGATTTTGTAGCTCCACTTCAAGACAGTTGAAAACGTGAGGCCAAGAAGGGTTCCTCTCCTGGAATCTAGCATCAGCCATGTTGATGGCAGCTAGAAAAGTTTCTCTATGCTGGTTAAATGAAAGTTTTGTTTTGAGGCGTTAAAATGTTGATGAGAAAAATTTTCTGCTACGATACAGTGACCCAACTTTCCTTTCTATAGATGCAGCTATTGATTCGATTTTGTCACTCCACTTCAAGTCAGTTGAAAACGTGAGGCCAAAAAGGCGCAATGCGTTGCTCTCCAGGAGTCTAGGGTTAGCATATGTTTGGGTTTTATTAAAATTCTAATCATCACTTTTTAAAAATAAATATCGTCGAGAGAGTGAAGGGAGTTTAAAGTAATAGCGACGTCAAAGGAATAACAGTCCTTTCGATATATCGTTTGTTTTTTTTTTTTTGTTTTTTGTTTTTTTTGTTTTTTTGTCTGCTCAAAAGGTTAAACATTGCCAAAAATCAATAAATGGCTGTTTCGATCATTGGACTGATTTCAACAAAACTATTTGTGATAAGCACTCCACAATGTTTTGTCAAAAATAAGTGAGGATTTTTTTCTAGTATTTCCCCAATGCGTAAACAAAAAAAAAGAAAAAAAAACTTACTAGATAATTATGGGATACAGTACTCACTCGATTATCAGTACCTCGACTTTCCTGAATTCGATTATCTGGACGTGAAATGAACAGTAGCTTATACCCATACAACGTTGGAACCTCGGTTCTCGTCTGATTACTGAAGTTAAGCAACGTTAAGTTTGGTCAGCACCCAGATAGGTGACCGCTTGGGAATAACAGGTGGTACAAGTTTAGACGAGAAACTGGAGAGCCGAAGTCGAATTCTACGGGCAAATACCCCTGGGCGATCATGAAACAAAAAAAGACATGATCAGTCATGCGTGTCACATCCGCCCCCTACCAATAGTCATTGAGCCTGCGCGGTAAGCACATGAATCTGGCGAGGGCCTATGCCTAGCAAATGAGCCTACACAGATCGAGAAGATATTTTTATAATCTTGTAAATATAAAAGTATTCTTGTAAATAATAATTTCAATTTTTAAAAAAACCGTGATAGATAGATAGATAGATCTAATATTCGTCTTAAGGTCCTTGACAAAATCCAGAGACGGATATGCAATATGGTTGGCCCTGATCTGGCATCTCGTTTACAGTCGCTCTCTCACGGACGTGCCATCGCCATCCTCTGTCTTTTCTACAAATATTTTCACAGTAACTGCTCCGACGAGCTACTTTCGCTGTTTCCCAGACTGCATGAATTTAAACGTGCCACTAGGTCGGCGTCTGAGTTCCATCCTTTCACTTTCGAAACTGTTAAATATAGCCGTCTCTTCTACTCCAATAGCTTCATGTCTCGCACTTCTCGTCTGTGGAACTCCCTTCCTCTTACTTGCCTCCCTGATAGCTATAATATCCAACTATTCAAATGCAATGTCAATTGACATCTCCAGATGCCTTGATCTATTCCCTGTCCTTCTCTTCATTCTTTCCCCTTTCATGCCTCTTTTCTCTTGCTCCCACTCTCTGTAACCCTCTTGTGTCGCTAGTGGCACTCCCGCCTTGCCTCGGGTGGAAAGCTTTAAAAAAGATAGATAGATAGACGAAAAGACTGTGATAGATAGATAGATAGATAGATAGATAGATAGATAGATAGATAGATAGATGAAAAGACTATGATAGATAGATAGATAGATAGATAGATAGATAGATAGATAGATAGATAGATGAAAAGACTGTAATAGATAGATAGATAGATAGATAGATAGATAGATGAAAAGATTATGATAGATAGATAGATGAAAAGACTATGATAGATAGATAGATAGATAGATGAAAAGACTGTAATAGATAGATAGATAGATAGATAGATAGATGAAAAGACTATGATAGATAGATAGATAGATAGATAGATAGATAGATAGATAGATAGATGAAAAGACTGTATTAGATAGATAGATAGATAGATCCTAAATCATTAAAGCATTGGTTTCTGAACAGGGCAATCAATAACTGAGCAGTACTAAAAATAAGAACTAGACGAGGTATCCCTAGAAATGGTCTGTGGAATGAGAACAGTCTACCCCCATTGGTTAAATAAAAGGTTCAGTTCGGAATTCCCTATAGGTTACTCGGATCGCATACACCTAATACAGACCGGACGGCACAACGGCCGAAACGTTGTGTTAACAAAAAAAAAAAAAAAAATAGAAAAAAGATGAGTACAATAGTTTGCTGTAAATAGTTAATTTTGGTTTTCTAAATTCTCAAAACGTTTGTTTGAGAATAAATATTAGAATGGTAATTCAAATAACGGAAAAAAGTTCAGAAGATTTCAAACTTTATCTTTATTTGTTTATTCTTATTTATTACTATTATTATTGTTATTATTATTATTATTGTTATTATTATTATTACTATTATTATTATTGTTGTTGTTGTTGTTTGACAATGTTAAACACTACAGTATGTCTGTTTTCAAGTTATATTTAAAATATAAATCTACAAAAAATTACAAGTCTTTGTACAAACGTTGCTTGTCTACGATTTATTACTGATAGTTTTGTAATGAAAAAATGGCTGTACTTGTAATCAACGCGTCAAAATGAATGAAACGCTGACACCATGAAGTCATGTAACTGAAAAGTTCTTAATATCATGGTGATCTTCATTTTGGAATTGTCCGATTGTTGATTAGTTACTAAGAGGAATTATTCAAACAGGTTAGTATAAATCTCATGGAACTCTCATATCATTCTGTTCATTCCCCCGGCCCCGGAAGTTAGTAATTTGCATATGTATCTATCCTCATTCCTTTTTTAAGGTCGAAAGGTAGATTCTGAATATTTGTACAGAATGTGCACCTTAAAATGCTTGTCAATTGAAATAAAATGTTCTACAAGCTGCGTTGATGTCACATTGTTGGGTCTGATATCATACCTGTGGCTATTGAATCTTCTATATAATTTTTCCGTTGTGCAACCCACATAAATCAAGTCATGTTTGGTACAATGGGCGGCAGATATTAAGGAAATTGTGATGATTCTTTTTTAACACAACGAACTGGGTTTTTCTCTGTTATGAGTGTTTTCAGGAGTACAACGATCCGAAACTCCAATGTTGTTTTAAGTGTGGACGCTTACATTTGTTAAAATTTATCTGATGTTTTTATTTCTTTTGAGAGAAACGATAGGCATGCTGGGAAAATTTTTTGACGGATATTTTTTGCGCAATTGATAACTAATGGAATTCTGTCAGAATTTTGATTGTGTTTTTCGGTGTTTTGACCTGGTATAAAATTATGGTAATCTTCATTTTTAGCGATTTCATTTGTAAATTATTTCAGTTGCGACCCTCGATAGCCGCTCTTTTCATAATGCCGAATAAAATGCTTTCAATAATCTTTTATCTACATGCAAATTCGCCTTATGTCCAAAAAGTAGCACTTCGGGTTATGTTATCGTGTGACAGGGATGGCCAGAACGGCGGTGTAGGTTAATGTGTGATGAGGTAGGCTTACAAAATAATACGGTCTTTAGACGACTATTTGGGAACTTTACTCTGGTTTAACATTGTCAAACACTGTTTTTTTTCTTTTCTTAAATCGCGCTCTTTTCTTAACTATTCTTATTATTGTATGTGTGAGCAGCACACCAACAAAGATGCCCAATGACGTCACTCGACAGGGGACATATTCCCAACTGGTTATGGTCAAGCAACTGATAAGTAAATATGTGGTAACACCCCCAATCCATTAAGATCAGTAACCATGATTGTCATACCTGCTATACTATCAGATCATAAAATTATTATTATTATTATTATTATCGTTTTTATTTTCTTTGATTTCTGGCGTTTACACATTTCTTTCCGGGTCCCGCCCAGAGACCTAAGGTTAGAAATGGCATCATGACACTTTCCACTGACAAAAAAAAAAAAAAAATTACATAGATAAAGCCCTTCGCAAAGTGTGCGCTGTACTTGTCAGAACAATTTTTTGTATCTCCTTGGGGCATGGACTTCCAGGAATCCCTTCAATTAGTCTACTGCAATCTTTTCCAACCAGTCCTAGGGCTCCAACTACAACAGGGATTGTTGATGTTCCCATATGCCACATTTTCGATATTTCTATTTCAAGGTCCTTGTATTTTGACAGCTTTTTGAATATCTTCAAAGATACATTGCAGTCAGCAGGGACTGCCATATCAATAAGGAGGCACCGTTTTTGTTTGTGGTCTTTAATAACAATATCTGGACGGTTGGCCTTGATTGTTCTGTCAGTGTGTATTGTGTAATCCCATAGGATTGTAACAGGTCCTATCTCCGTAACCGGGTCTGGGTGGTGTCCATACCAGTTTCTTTCAGTTTCCTTCCCATAGAAGTTGCTTATTATTATTATTATTATTATTATTATTATTATTATTATTATTATCATAATTTCTGTATATAACGTTTTCTGTAGAGCCGGGTCTAAATGATGGTCCTTAGTCCCTATAGAAGAATTGTCATTTAATTGATAACACTTTTCTTAGTCTATGCGATATTCCTAGTAGGGCGATCTTCTGGGCAAATTGTATATTGATGATACCAGGGATACTGATAATAAAATTGTTCATTCCTTTTCTCACAAGGCCCAGAGCTCCGATTACTACTGGTACAATCTCAGTTTTCATTCTCCACCCCCTGTTAATTTCGATCCACAGGTCTTTGTATTTGGACAATTTCTCGGTAATTTTCATAGAGGTATTTCTCTCAGATGGCACTGCTATATCAATAAGCATACACTTCCTGATTTTTTTTCTTTTATGATAATATCAGGTCCGTTGGCTTTTATTTCCCTGTCAGTTTGAATTGGAATGTCTCAGAGGATAGTTACATTGTTATTTTGGGTAACTGTGTCTGGTTGATAGTCATACCATCTCTCAGTGGTTTTCATTTTATGCTTTTTGCACATGTTCCAATGCACATATGTTGCTACATTGTTATGTCTGTGGATATATTCATTTTTTGCAACCTTATGTCTGTGGGTATATTCATTTTTTGCAAGTTCCGGACTTCCTGAGATAATATGGTCGACAGTTTCATCATATTTTCCGCAGATCCTGTATATCGAGTTAGTTCCATCCTTGATTAAGTGACAGTTGCAAGGCTTTGGTCCTGAGCTGTAATAATTAGGCCTTCTGTCTCAGCTTTCAACTCGGTGCTCCTCAGCCAGTGATGTGTTTTCTGTTGGTCCACATCTGCTTCTGTTTAGATATTTGCCATGCAACGCCTTGTCCTCACAATTTTTTTGTAACTTATTATTATTATTATTATTATTATTACAACCTTTAGAGAAACGCCACTATTAAAGAAAAGAAAAGGCAAGACAGTATTTAACAATGTTCTACAGTATTTCGGCAGTATATCAGTCTTCTTCAAGATATATTTAAAAATACAATAAATAATTATACTTCAGTATCTGTCTATATTTCTGAGATGAGGTATTATGTACATTATTTACATTGTTCGGGCTATCATCCTCATCTTTTGTTGCCATATTTATCACAACGTTTCAGCCGTTGTATTCTCCGGCTGGATGGAATGTAAAACTGAACATGGCCATAGTAGTTTCTCCATATTTAAGTTCTAGAGAATGTAAACAAATGCAAAACACTTGCCTGTGTTGTGAGTCAGTATTTGACTGATTCGTTTTCTACGGCTTATAAAGCCTTTGCAGGTTATTTAAAGCAGAAAATATGTTTATTGTAAGATTTGGCGGGGGTTGGGTGGACATAATGATTTAGTGATACAAATCTTACTAATTAATTAGCTCGGGGGTGAATGCGTAGAAGATGCAGATTTATATCTAATCAGAATTAGATAAAGAAGAAAATATAATGTGGAGGATCAATTTTTTATTACAATCAGTATATAAAATGATCCCTCACTTTGTGATCACCGTACTTTCTAGACATTTATATTCCAGAGTATGCAAATAGATTTAAAAGACACTCCTGTGTAGCTAATCAGTATTTGATTGATTGATTCGTTTTCTACGGCTTATCAACTTATTGCAAGTTATTTAAAGCCAGAAAATATTTTTGCATTGTAATTTTTAGATAAAAATAGCTTAGTGATCCAAGTCTTATTAATTAAGTCATAACTGCGGAACAAGTGGTGGATTCATACCGTAAGGGAATATAACAAACCCAACCGAAATTGGAACTTGGCTCTCCGATTAACAATTCCGAGCCATTATCCATTGCAACACCTATACAGTGGCTGGTATTCTCACGTGGTCACCCATCTTGGTAGTGACCAGGCTTTATGTTGATTAACTTCAGTGGGAACCGATGTTTCAACGTGATGTGACCGTAAGCCTATCATTATTATTATTATTAGTAGTAGTAGTAATTGTAGCAGTAGTAGTAGTGTAGTTATTTGTATTTCCTCTAAAGTTTGAAAAGCGAATAGCGCACTTGATACTGATTAATATAATGACTAACCCACTTATCATTTATTTACTATTACTTATATTTAATTTAGTATAATTTATAATGAATTTGCTATAACTTATAATAAATTTACTATAACTTATAATTAATTTAGTATAATTTATAATGAATTTGCTATAACTTATAATAAATTTACTATAACTTATAATTAATTTAGTATAATTTATAATGAATTTGATATAACATAATAAATTTACTATAACTTATAATTAATTTAGTATAATTTATAATGAATTTACCATAACTGACAGAGAAGACAGTTTATTTTTCATTGCTCACACCCTTGGAAGCTATTCCCCATATATTCCTGACCAAATCAAATATTTCTAGGAAAGTAAATGAATGGAAAATTGATTGAAGTAAATGGCAGACCTGCCTCTACAAGTAGATGCAGTAAAGAGATCGACATGATAAAACCGTAAGCAGGGTAGAAAACTCCTTTTTGGGTATGGGTAAATATTTGAGATTCGGTTATTCAACTACCAAAGTTTTTTTTTTTTGTTTGTTTTTTTTTACGATTCATTCAAACAGCAAAACCCAACAATACCAAATATAATATTTCATTCAAATAAACATAAATACGTTTGAATAAAAACTTGACTTTTTTGTTCTAGCGAAACGAATCTTATAATGATTCCTTAAAGAAATTGATGTCACGATTGAAGACAAAATGAGATACGAAAGTTTTTTTTTTCCTTTTCGCTGAACTCTAAAAAAAAAAGTTAAAATCAGTCAAGGCATCTGAAAAATGGACCCCATGCTACATATATTCATATCATTACATTGAGCTGTTGAAGTTAGTTAGGAAGATTGTGCACCGCCAATCTTAAAATTAGGTATACAGTCTCCAGATATAACCTTACCACTTTATAACCTAAATCTCTGGTGTAAGCGTTGTGACAGATTTTCCAACGATATAGAAGATAAAAATGTCATTTGACCAACAGAAAGTAAATAACAACAACAACAAACAACAGCAAAAACATTCTTAATATGCCGTTCCATCCAGGGAAACTCAGTGAGAAAATATCCATTTGCAATTTTTCTTCGTTTTTCTTGTTTCTGAAAGACGCGTGGGTATTTTGGACAAATCAGTTGGTGAAAGCTTTTAGATCAAATGTCAGGCCAATCTGAAAAAAAAAATGTTAAATAGATAAAAGTCATAAATTATCTTATTAATACAGAGGAACCTCGGTTTTCAAACGTCTCACATGTCGAACAAATCAGTTTTCGAACAGAACATTCGAGATGAAAATGCCTCGGTTATCGAACAAAATTTCGGTCCTTCAACAACATTACCGAATCTAGTTAAACCGAACGGAATAATTTCTGAGTCGACCGCTGTGTTATATACACTCGTGTATTGTGACGTGCTTTTCTTTTCCAATTTTATTGTACTGTGACTTTTATTCTCTACATTGATCCCTATTGGAAAAATAGTTTCGGGTTACGAACAACCTTCAGGAACGAATTAAATTCGTGAACCTACGTTCCACTGTACAATTTTAGCAAATGAAAAATCAAACAGAAACTCAAAGAGAGTAATTATATGAAAAAATTTAGAAATGTACAGGCCTTTATTTCACACGACGTTCATAAAGGTGTCAATGTGGCATAAAACTTCACTCAGAATCAGGACCTTGGAAACGTGATTAAAGTCTATGAGAATCAAGTTAAAAATACATGTTTGACAATATATGACCATTATAGAGGAGTCAATGTGCCATAAAACACACAGCCAGGATAGGAATTTGGGGTATATGCTAAGACTATGAGAATCTGCTTTAAATTACTTGTTTGCTGCTACATGGCCATTATAGACGGATCAATGTGACATAAAACTACACTGAGGATCGGAATCATTGAATATGTACTCAGATTATTAGAATCTGTCTAAAACCCTTGTTTGACACTACATGACCATTATATAGGCATCAATGAGCTGTAAAACTACACTTAGGTTAATAACCTTAGGGGATGAGATTAAAGACTATGAGAATCTACTTAAAAATTATTGTTTGGAATTATGTGAACATTATATAGGAATCAATGTGAAACATTTAGACTCTGAGAACCTTAGAGATATGACCAAAGACTATGAGAATCTACTTAAGATTCCTTGTTTTGCCTTACATGACCATTATATAGGAGTCAATGAGCTGTAAAACTACACTCAGGATAATAACCTTAGGGGATGAGATTAAAGACTATGAGAATCTACTTAAAAATTATTTTTTGGAATTATGTGAATATTATATAGGAATCAATGTGAAACATTTAGAATCTGAGAACCTTAGAGATATGACCAAAGACTATGAGAATCTACTTAAGAGTACTTGTTTGGCCTTACATGACCATTATATAGGAGTCAATGAGCTGTAAAACTACACTCAGGATAATAAATTTTGGGGATGAGATTAAAGACTATGAGAATCTATTTAAAAATTATTGTTTGAAATTATGTGAACATGCAAGGAGAAATGTTGATTTGTAGATCTGGAGGATCGATTCCGGGGAGAGAAATTTTCTGGCGCGGCACAGGGAGCCAACTTTCCTTGCTGTGGACGAAGCAATTGACTCACTGTATTTGTTCCATCTCAGGTCAACAGTCAACGTGAGACCTAGCAGTCGCAGAGAGTTGCTCTCGAGAAGTTGAGCGTCAGACATTCTAATTGAGGGCAGGGAAGGATCTCTGTGGTGATTTGGTAGAATATTACCTCCGATTTGTTTTCTTAGTTTGAGACGAAACCCACATTGTTCGAAATTAAATGATAAATATTGTGTTGAGCCTATCATTCTAGTGAATATGATCGGCCTGCCTTGAAAATCAACGTCAAGTCGAACCATGATTGCGTTGAGCCAATCTTTCCTCTATGGTACCTAGACTTTATGAGTTTAAGTACAGCACTAGGTTGGCAGCAAGGCCGCATCAATTTACAGTTGAATTGGCTAGATGCAGCCGTAAGTTCTATGCTAACGGTTTCTTTTCTCGCACTTCTCGCTTGTGGAACTCTCTTTCAGCTTCTTGCTTCCCAGTCAACTTTGACCTTCAAATATTTAATGCAAGGTCAATAGTTAGCTTCTGAATTCTTATTATTTTATTGTTCTCTCTCCTTTATTCATATTCTATCACACTCAATAAAAAACCTTCCGCTTTTATGGCGTTATTGCCTTGTTGGGGTGAAATGTTGGTCGGTCGATGAGCAACTGAACAGAAAATGGTAGGCGTTTGGAAATTTTGAAGGATGATTGGAAATTTTGGCGGGCGATTAGGAATTTGAGTATTAAAAAGGTATTTCCACATATGTTACCCGAAAAGAATATTCAAAAGCGATATGCAAAGAAAATATGTAAAAAATACTATTTTTTCTCATATTCTCTAACACTCAGTAACCTCTTACGTCCTATTGGCTTTATTTCCTTGCTTCCGGGTGAAATGACTAAAAAAAAAAAAATCTTCCAAGGTCTTGTAAATGAGCCTCCTGGCCTTTATCTGTTCTTAGATAAACAACTATCTCAGCCATATGGCAAGCCACGTAAAGTGGTGTATGCAAGCACAAAAAATTTTTAAAAAAGAGGGGAATATTTATATTTTTTTGTTTCAATTGAAAACAAATTTTTCCGGTTCTGCATTAAACGAGTGTCAGTGATTTGATTTTCATCTGCGCATCCTTCAATGGCAACGGAATAGGAACCGGTTTTGGTGCGAAGACAATTTAAAAGGAAAAGAAAAAGAAAATATTACAATGGCCAAATTACACAGGTTTTGTTATAAATGTGCATTTCCGGTCTGAGTAAAAGGCTCTATAAAAAATGTTAAGAAATAGGCGAACATTTATTCAATTCCATGGCGTCATTTTATCTTCCACTGCTTTTATTTTTAAAAGCTGTTTGGAGGACGAGGTTCACAGACACAATATTGTGAAGAATACAATGAAGAATGAATGCCCACTTATTTAGAAGTACTGGAAGTACCAATTGTATCTATCTATCTATCTATCTATCTATCTATCTATCTATCTATCTATCTATCTATCTATCGCAGTCTGTTCATGTCTATCTATCTATCTCAGTCTGTTCATTATCTATCTATCTATCTTCCTCTTTTTTCGCTTTGTTCTTGGATGTCTATCAATCTGTCTATCTATCTATCGTAAAATTTCACAGAATAATTCTATGGATAAGACAAATTGCTATAAGAACGACAATTGGAAAAAAAAGTATTATACCAATCTGTCATGCACAGAATTATTCTAGGAAATTTTACTATATTTTCGACATGGAAAACCAAAAAAAAATTCTTAGTCTAAAGGATATTACCATTAGCCAGAAAAAGGCTCACGCAGGAGCGTTTCTCCTTTTTAAATTTTGGATTTAATATAACAATAAAGAGCATTTCGCTTTCATTATTTGCCTTGATAAAGTCGGGAGACGAAACGCGTCGGCAAAAACTAAGATCTTTTCCAATTGTCATTCTTATATCTATCTATCTATCTATCTATCTATCTATCTATCTATCTATCTATCCTGTGATTATACGCCAATTTATTTCATTTCCACTATCTCTCTTTATGTTATCACTTCTTAGTAGATGTATTCCTGGATTTCTTCCAGTTCTCCATCTTTTATGTTCATGGCCCTTTTCGTAACATTATAACTTTCGTTTTCTGTTCATTTTTAAACCTATATTGATACTTTTTATATTCAGATCATCTTGTGTTTCTTTTAATTCATCTAAAGATTAGTAAAATATCGTAAAAAAATCGACATCTCGTTTAGATTTCTCTCGTAAGCTATATCTGCTCAGTTTTGTATCCGAAATGTAAACAACGCAATTTCTAAAGAATTAATGGATTTTTTTCATTTTTAATCCGACCTATTTTTATTACTTCAAACGTTTCTTTTTAGTGGTTTCCCTAAATGTGTGAAGTAATAAAAACATGTGGGACTAAACATTTTTAAAATTTAATTCTTTAGAAATATATACATATATAACTGATGTGCTTTGACCTCTCGGCTACAGAGTGCGTCCAAGTAAAAGTGAATAGTGCTTTTAAAGATAGATTTTTCTCTGACTCCTGAAATAGATATATCCGCTCAGTTTTGTATCCTAACGTTTTTCGCCTAGGGAAACGCAGGTTCGAACCCTGCCGGAGAGTGCCGGAATATTTCTGGAATATTCAGGCCGGTAGACGAAAATAAATAAATATACTGCTTAATAAATAAACGGGCGTCTACTCAAATACGGGTATCCACTAAAATAAAGCTTAACTAATAAAACATCTGTCGGATTGATGAATAAAAAATCGATCCACTTTCTTTACAAATTGCTTTGTTTATGTTAGGATACGAAACTAAGCAGATATGTCTACTTCAAGAGTCAGAGAATAAATCTGTCTTTAAAGACAACATATACACACACATACACACACACACATACACACACATATATGAATTGGCTAGATAATGTGATAAATATTGTGTTGAGCCTATCATTCTAGTGGATATGATTGGTCTGCCTTGAAAATCAACGTCAAGTCGAACCATGCCAGGTAAAATGATTGTGTTGCGCCAATCTTTCATCTATGGTACCTAGACTTTATGAATTTAAGTACAGTACTAGATTGGCAGCAAGGCCTCGTCAATTTACAGTTGAATTGGCTTGATGCATCCGTAAGTTCTATGCTAACGGTTTCTTTTCTCGCACTTCTCGCTTGTGGAACTCTCTTCCAGTTTCTTGCTTCCCAGTCAATTTTGATCTTCAAATATATTCTGCAATTTCAATCGTTATCTTCTTTTTTTTTTAAGTCTTATTATTTTATTTTTCTCTCTCATTTAATAATATATTTCTCATATTCTCTCACACTCAGTAAACCCTTCCTTTTTTATGGCTTTATCTTTATTGCCTTGCTTGGAGTGATATATATATATATATATATATATATATATATATATATATATTAAAGGATCGATAAAGGATCTTTGATACGCCATGAGCAGTTATGAATGTACGAGATTCATGGAAGATTGAAGTTTATAAGCAGTAAATTCGACCTTGCCAACCGAACGATCCTTTGTGTCCGAGCGGTTAGGCACGTCATGCTAAATGACGGTTCCGTATAGGATGCATGTTCGAATCCTGTCAAAGGACGAATATTTTCTATGAAAATTTCTCGGACATTCAGGTCGGTAAATGTTATTTAATACTGTTTATTATAAACAGAGCATTTACTTAAATACTTGTATCTATAAAAAGAATGTTAAACATAAAAATGTCTTTAATAAATTGTCGGACTTTGTCCATTTCTTAATATATATATATATATATATATATATATATATATATATATATATATATATATATATATATATATGTGTGTGTGTTTCATTAAATAATATAGACAAATGTTATCTATTTATTTTATGTAAATTCTTTTCATAACGTCTGATAAGCTTAATAACATTATCATTAAACGAAAAAGAAAATCACAATATTGATACATATTTTTTAATCCAATCTAAGCTTTCGGCTTATATACGCCATTATCGAAGATGACAATTACTGTATAATATATTAAGCAATATACGGACAAGACAGTGATGATAGTCTGTTTCTGTTTACATGAATGATTTCCAAGCAACGATAAACACGTGCATATAAGACGCTGGAAGCGAAAATCGCACCGCAGCTCATGACGTCACACATTGAGTATGGGATTGGTATAAAATATAAATTGGTCAGTATTGAGTATGGGATTGGTATAAACCAATGGCTTCTGTTACCAATTATAGACATTTAAGGATATTTGTAGAGATTTCATAGTTTATTTTGATTAAGTTAGGTTTCAACTGTTTTATGTATATAGCTTCAAGAATTTTTAGTTTTTGTTTATTGTTTTCATGTTTAAGTATAATTGTGTTTTCGACAAGGATTTTACGGGATTGTGTGTGCGGGCAGGCATGTTGTTTTAAATGCCTAAAAATGTTAGAGTTTTCATTAAAATGTAGAATATATATATATATATATATATATATATATATATATATATATATATATATATAGACACACACAAGCATATATGTAAGAGGTACTGGTAGTGTAATTATTATTAACACGGAATCAATTATAATTTTTTAATTTTGGCTGTTTGCATATAATTGTTTCTTATAATGACCTTGCGAAAGGTAAGAATCCACTTCTCCCTGCGCTCTGTCCCATTACCAAATATCTTGATAAAAAAAGCACGTCACTAACATGCCATATCGACTGACTTAAAAAAAAACGACTGTGTAAGTATTGTGGTAAACCACTCTCCCATAACTACAGGTGTGCACAGATATTAGATGAAAAAAGGCTGTTCTAATCTCACATTGATTAAATCTCTAATATGTGTGTGTGTACCTATAGGAAATTAAAAATACTACCGAATATGTGTTTCTATCTCGACTATTAAGGATGCCACGCAGTAGGAAAACTTGCTTATCTATCAACTCTGGTACAATTTGTGTTGAGAATTAGTTTCCAGGTGCTCAAGAAATACGATCTTGTGTCAAACTGAAAGAGCAAAAGAAAGTTAAGAATGTAGCCAAATAATAAAAAGTTGATTTTTACCTTTTAAAGAAAAAAAAAATGTCTTTTTTTATCTCTCCAAATATCACAGAAAATTTTCACGTATTTTTTTTCCAATTAATTAATTTTCAGACATTCCGCTTCCGGTTTCTGAAAAATAAACAAAAAAAAAAAATGAAAATTTTCTATCAGTTTTTCAACATTGAGGGAAAAGTAATTCCGACAAACATAATTTCGAACAAACAAGTATGTGAAATATATGAATTAATTTTATGATGCAAATAAATTATAAGTTAATCCACTTGTTTTACTTACTGTAATTCAAATATTTTTTTTATGCCCGGGTGAATCAATTAATCCGTAACTTGACAATGTCATTAGCTGAAATTTTTCTGAACTTCATAGTATAATATTGCGGAAACATAGATATGTAAATATTGGTTAATTATATTTGAATCTATTGTACTGATAAATCAAGGGTTACCTCTCCTTAAGATCTAGGAGATATAAAAAGCACCTTGTATAATCCTTTCAGTAGACGAGTAGTCAGAGTAAGGTGCAATAAAGCTTTGGTATAAGTTTATTCACTGGTTCTGTTTTTACTACAATTTATTGCACTTAAATTGTAGCTATATGTGGCCACAAAAAGGAAGGACCACAACGAAAACATTCGACACTTCATGGACGCTGTAAGAAAATATAACCTTAGACTAAATAATGACAAATGCTCGTTTGGGCAACATAAAATCAATCTTTAAGGTATACAATAAGCACCGGACCCAGAGCGATTAAAACCTTTCCTCAGATTGCCAATCCCAGATAACATGCGTGCGCTGCGACGAACTATGGGCATCTTCGTCGACTATTTAAGATGGATCGCCTCTTTCTCAAAAATACATCCAAAAACAAATCCGGAAGATCCACATTCAGATTCAGAGCGGCCTCGTCTATCAAGAAGGACGAAATAGTTCCATTACCGGACTAACGGGCGAACTCAAATTGAGAGATCTTCCAGTCCGAATAGGCCAATACAAGAACTATCCTGGCGTCCACAGAGAACCTGTAAAGAGCCTGGACACCTAAGAGATTTTCTCCCTTATGAATAAAATATATAGGATGAGAAGGTACTGATAAATCATCAGTTACCTCCCCTTACGATCTAGAAGATATGAAAAGAATCCTGTTATGTCCGTCAGTAGACGAGTAAAGTGCACTAAAGCTTTGGTATAAGTTTATTCACTGGTTCTGTTTTACTACACCTATAAGAATTGCCTTGGTTCAGAATAAGTAAATATTGTGAAGTGTTCTGACAGAGAACGGTAAGTGCGACGCTGAGATCCGAAGACGTAATTGGATGGCCAAAGACGCATTCCAAAAGCTAGGCAGAGTATTAAGAGACAGTAGGATTTCGTTAGTAACAAAAAGAGAGTACTGAACAGCTAAGTGATATCTGTCCACTTTTACGGCAACGACTGTTAGACGGTCTACCCAAAGATGAAAAAGAGACTCGAGGCAGCGGAGTTATGATTCTACAAAAGGATGTTAAGGATACCAGCAACGATAAGGTTTTGGAGAGGGTGCAAACAAAGAGGAAACTTATAATCAGGCAGCTGAAATTTCTGGAACACGTAATGAGAAAGGAGGGCTTGGAAAATCTGATACTCATAGGACAGATAGAGGGAGAAGGGAAAGCAGCGTGTGACATATTTGGCGGGCTCAAGCAAGTGGATGGCAGAACAGGTCTGGGCGAAATAACAAAAAGACAAAACTTATTAAGAGCTAAAAGGGACAGGAAGAAGTGGAGAGCCATGATCGCCTCCGTCCTGAAGGGATGCGTCACATAAAAGAAGAACAAATATTGTTCAATTATATTTGAACCTATAAGCATTTCCTTGGTTTGGGATAAGTAAATATTGGTCAATTATGTTTCAGCCTATAAATGTTTCCTTGGTTTGGCGATAGGTAAATATTGGCCAATTATACACCACTGCGGCTTCAATTCCCCGTAGACCCCGCATACACGGGTTTGAGTTTGTCTATCTCCCCAGATGAGACTCTGTCCTTTGGCATAGCCTCGTCTGAGTTCCTTTCTGCCCGAAAGCAGAGAGTTCGACAACGCTCTGCTAACGATTTTTGGCGTTAGTATATATATATTCTATTTGGACGAGTCTGTCATACTCTTGAGAGGTGTGTTCATCTCGACAACACCTTCACTTTTTTATACACTTTCTTTCGTCGATACTTTTTCCGACATGGGTCCACCTCCAACGAATCCGTCGGATTATGTTTTTGCTTACCCTGGCCTTGTATTTTAGGAATAGCTACTTCAAAGGTATCCTAAAGTATGTCCATCGGTGAATTAAATTTTACTGGGTGCTTATTCTGTGCACATCTAGACATCAATTGATGTATGTTTCTTCTATGTCGAAATCGTCCACCTTCGACAATATACATCATACTATCAAGGAATAATTTTGTCCTTCCTGCCAATTTTCTTTTTCAGCTTTAAACCTTTTAAAGAAGACTTTATCGCCGATGTTTAATGATCTGATAGTTTCGAATTGCCGACTTATCATTTTATTCCATGGCAGTAATTTATCAAAAGTGGATCTAACTTCCCTTGCAAACATGAGTTCTGCAGGTGACGTTTCTGCAGTGACGCTTGCCTTTGACATCATACGCTCAAAAATTCTTGAAGGGCCGTTTCTTCAGTTTCCAAACTTTAGCTCTTCTTTAATGTCATTTTGAAAGTGTCAACAAACTGCTCAGCTTGACTATCGACCTCGGATGATAAATCGGCATTGTCAAATGTTCAATTTTTTATAGAAATTTTAAAACTCACTAGAAGTAAATTGAGATCCATTATCGGATACCACACTGTCGAGTAATCAAAACCTTTCAAAATGTTCGCGTAAGAATTTAATCATTATTGCAGTAGTAGATCATTTATATTTTAATATCTCGGGCCATTTTGTGAAACTGTCGACCACAATTAAATATTATGAACCGTTTAATGGTCCAGCAAAATCGATATGTAGTCTTACCCACGGTTTATGAGTGCTAGGCCATAACTGATAATTTATAAGTGGTGATCTGGTGCTGAATTACAATCATTAAATTTTCTAACTATATTTTGAATATCTTTGTCCAACTTTAGCCAATAAAATTAACTTCTCATCAGAGACTTCATCGTTACTATTCCCGGATGTCCTACGTAGAATTGTTTCAAAATACTTTTTTGTAATGGTAATGGAATTACTACTCTTTCCTCGTACAAAAGTACTACATCACAAACAGAAAATGTTTTATTATCGTTACTAGGCTTGATTTATACCTTTACTCCATTTCGACATCACGTCATTCATAGTTTTTTTTTAATAAACGCATCCTTTTTAGAATTAATTTTGATATCGTCTATCATGACCGGTAGTTCTTTAATAGTGTTACATACAAGGCTTTTAATTTAATAGTGTTACACACAAGGCTTTTAATTTAATAGTGTTACATACAAGGCTTTAATTTCGCTTTCGGAAGCAATCATAGTCGTTTCAAAATCTCCTTTACCTTTCAATATTAATCTGGACAAATCATCTACGTGACCCAATTTTTTTGACGATAGAAATTCCATCTTGAAATCATAGTTCAATGAAATCATAGCCGAACGCTGTGATCTGTTTGCAGTATGACTGAAAATCCCTTTTCGTAGAACCGAATAGACTTAATAATGGACGATGATCAGTTTACTGTATGAATTTTATTCTTAATATCATTTTGTTAAATTTCTTTACAGCAAAAATTATAGCAAGCGCTTCCTTTTCAATTTGACTGTAGCATTTTTCCGTATTTGTCAAACTTCTTGAAGAGTGGTCAACTGCTTTCACTGTATCGTCTTCGAATTTGTGGCCTATTACCGCTCCTATGCCGTATTACCGCTCCTATGCCGTATTTGCTCGCGTACGACGCTATTATTATCTGTCACTGCAGGTCGATAACGCTGAAGTTAGTAGTCTTTTAATTCCTTCAAAAGCATTTCGCCGACCAATTCCATTTCTTACCCATCTTAAGTAAATTATTCAGAGGTGCTCGCAATTTGTAAATATCTGGCGCATAAATATTATAATAATTTGCTAAACCGAGAAATGTTTGTAGGTTTACCAAATTTGTCGGGAGAGGAATATCTTTAATGGCACTTGCACTAACGGGTCTTCTTCCTTTTGCGTCGATAATCTGACCTAAATAATTAATATTATCCATAAAGAATTGACATTTCTTTTCACTGAGTTTGAAGCCTTAATCATGTAGTCTCTTAAATACTTGCTGAGTCATTTTTACGTGCTGTATTTTTGTAGCGCTCTTAATAAGTATGTCATTTATGTAAGCGACGGTACTGCTGAGTCCAGCCAACATAGTATCCATTATTTGCTGGAAAATACCTGGGGCTACTTTTACACCGAAGGGTAATCTTCTAAACTTGTAGAGTCCGTTATGTGTATTAATAGTCAAATACTTCTGTCATTCCTCATCCACTTCGATTTGAAGATATGCATCAGACAGGTCAATTTAAAAAAAAACAAAAAAACATTATCACCATTTAATATGGCAAATATATCTTCTGCAGTTGGTTGCTATACATGTGGGAGGAAGTAGTCATTCAGTTATGTTCCAAGTTTGTTCATGTCGCTACCAGTGTCCAAATGAAATCTCACCGTCGCGTTATTCATTTTTACTGTCACGAATTTCCTATTATTTGAAAATTCCAGTTTTTTAGCTGGTAGCACTACTTCCAGCAAGTTAATTTGTGTATTACTTTTGCTTTACGCCTTGAAGTAGTTTCGCTTGTGACCTGTTTTTCCACAATTAAAACATTTTTGGCTTTAAATGGAAAATCCTTTCTAAAATGACGCATACCACACCCATAGCATGGGTTAAGTTTGGCAGTATTTTCATTTCGGATTTTTTTCTTTTCGTACTAATGTCTTTTTTCGGACTACTTGCCATTTTAATCGATTTTCGCTGTATCGTGCTTTAAATTGTCAATTTTTTGGCACTCTTCTGTTAACTTTGAATCCTGTTCAAATTTTGTAAGAATTCGAGAGCGTAATTTTGCATCGTTACTTGATGTTAGACATTTATCGAAGATTAAACATTTAAATCTGCCTGGAGATAGTTCGTCCAGTTTAAATCTCTCACACTCACAGTTGACTTTACCGGTATATATGACAAAATCTTTATCTTCATCCTTAGTAAAGTTCATGCATTGCTAACGTATATAAAAAGTAAATTCTTTTCATCAAAATTTTTGATAATATCGACACTGTTTCGTTAAAAGGCATTTTTTCTGGATTATTCGGCAAAATGAAATTCAAATATTTTTTCTGTTCAGCGGGACACAATTTTTTTTAACAAAAGACATACTTTCTTTTCATCCGACCATCCTTGAGTCCGGCGAAAATGAAAATGACGCATTGTCTGTTCCTTGCTTTTCCAGGATTACCTTCAGCTGTTCTCGATATTCAATCCGCTCCCGTTACATTTGTTGTAATAGTTACTGAATAATTATCTTCAATTCTTCCATAGTGTATTATTTTCGCACAAGTAGTCCTTAACTAGGAAGAAAAAGTTTTTTTCCTTAATAGCAGTATGCCATACATCCTTAGAATTTATCGACTTCCACGTCGCCCTATGAATATTCACGAACCACAAAAAATTATTTTCCGTGAATTTTGAATATTCTTCCACAGCTGAGCAAGAGAAAAAATGTTTTTCTTTTTCGAGTGAATTCGAATTCTCGTCGCTACTGTTATGTCTTTCTTCTACTGAATGAAGATAACACAATCATCTCACTTGGAGTCGACGTAGTCTTACTGAATTCTGTAATAAGGATATAAGACTCGCTCCCGGCTAGATCGGTATTTACCAAACCTTCCTACGAACTCCAATTTTTATGTGGGGCAAATCAGAGACCATGGGCTCGAGTAAAAATTCCCAGTAGGCCCGGTATACACTAGGTCGGGTTTATCTACCTCCCCAGAGGAGACTCTTTCCTTTGGCATATCTTCGTCTAGGTTCAGCTCTGCCCGAAAACAGAGAGTTCGACAAGAGCCCCGCCGGTGGTTAACTCTCTACGAATGGCTCTCGATGTTAGTATATATTCTATTTGGACGAGTTCAAGTCATACTCTGGAGAGGTGTGTTTATCTCCACAAGACCAATCTAGTCCTGCGGTTAAATTCATAGAAATAGGTGCAATAGTAAAAAGTTCACCAGAAAAACTACCATGAAAGTATTTAAAGAAAAGGCACAGGGAAGCAACGTTACGCCGGTGGGAAAGTGACTGAAACCGAGATGCCAGGTCAGGACAAATAACACTGCAAAGTCTTCTTTGGATTTTATCAAGAATCTCTAAGCATCTAACAGGAGAACCAAAACAGATTTGGCAACAATACTTAAAGCATCCTCCTGCGTTTGTATTGCTCTTTCTGATATCAACCTGAGCATAAATATCTTCAATTCATAGCTCGCTTTTTGAACGGTTCTTGTTGCTAGGAGTAGACAGTTTTCCCTATCCCTAGGTTCATACTCCTCCCTGTTTTTTTTAACACTTTAGAGATTCATCCTTTATTTCCTGTTACGGATTTGGCTTCCGGTTCCTTCTAAATTCTACCTCATCTCTATGCTTCTAACGTCTCCGCCTGAAATTTGAAATTTTATTCGATAATTAAATCTTGACCTCTTCAAGTCTAGAATCAACTGTCTGTTTTTCTCGTAATCTTGCCCTTTCTTATGTCAATACAACTCCACACAGTAACCCTCTAACTTGAGTGTCTCTTAGGCTTTGTATGAGGTGAACAATAGTAAAAAAAAAAAAAAAAAAAAAAAGAATATCTGAAACTTTTTATCCTGTTCTCTCGATTCATAACGCCCAGGAATAGTTCAGTTCACACTCCTCCCCGTCTTTTGAACACGAGAAAAGGTTTAGCCCTTGTTCCCTGTCTACTATTGGTTTCCGATACCTTCTAAAGTCCACTTCAACTGTATATTACTGACGTCTCCGCCTGACCTTTTATTTGCTACTTAAATCTTGACCTCTTCAAGTCTACAATTAGCTATCTTTCTTGTTATCTTGCCCTTTCTTACGTTAATACAACCCTCTACCTAGAGTGGCTCTTGGGCCTTGTATAAAGTGGACATTTGTAAAATAAAAAATATACGTTGTCTTTTTAAAGCTGACGGATAGTTATTTCTTCTCGCTTTCCGATGCTACATTGTTTAAGAATTTCTGCAATTTTCTTTCTGTGCCTGTCATCAACACAGTGTCGTCTGCATATCTTATGTTGATAAGATTTTGCCTACCAATAATAGATCCTAGTAAGAATTATCGTTTTCTTTGGATTGCTTCGCTCGTAATCTATTGTTTAATGTGAAAAAAAATCCCGTAATTTACCACCTACGTGATAATACTCTGTATTGTTTTTAAACAAGAAACTATTTCACCATTGTTAAGATACGAATAAAATTGGACATGTTTTTGTTCTGTCTAAGATGTTCTATTTTTATTTGTTGATAAGAAATGTCTGGTCTCCATTTTGGGACAACTATTGATAGGGCAGGTGAGAGACATTCTTTGCTGAAGATGCCGTCAGTCAGAAAAGAAATTACACTCGTTCATTATAAATACAAATTTACACGGTCCGCTGAGCACGAACATTTATTTGGTACCTCCATTCCACCTGTCTAAAAAATTTCCCTCTATGATTTAGAATAAAACAGAAACAACCCGTACTTTGTGCATATGTCGACATTTTGTAGATTTTCCCCTCTCTTATTTCTCTCTCTCTCTCTCTCTCTATATATATATATATATATATATATATAGATAGATAGATAGATAGAGAGAGAGAGAGAGAGAGAGAAAGAGAGAGAGAGAGAGAGAGAGAGGCACGGTGGAGTAATGGATATCGGCTTGGATTGAGGAATCGGAGAGCCGAGTTCGAATTCCATTACATTTGCTTACGTGCTAATACCCTTGGGAAAGGTATGAATCCTCTTCTTCTCCTTCCAGGTATGGGTTCTATAGCCTTGGATGGCAATGGTCTAGGAGAAGGACAACTCTGAATTCAAAACCTGCGGAGGGTCGTTTGGAAACCTTGCGGCATTCGGTGCACCAGGTCTTTGTATTCGTCCCTCCAAAAAGTGTGGATGGTCCTGCACGAGGCCTTCACCACTATAATCAAATCTCATGTGCCGGTGTCGGGCTGTCGGTTTCCTGGAAACTGATCTGCTTGACCCTCATACGTCGAATCTCGACGGAGAGTCGATCATATATATATATATATATATATATATATATATATGTTGCACCTTCTTTCATTGAATAATTTTTCTCTTGTATTCGGCTTGGCTTTTCGCTGTTTTCTTCTTGTGGTCTGTCGCATTCAATATCCGTTTTACATCCAATCTCTTTTTATCTTTCACTCCATCTTTTTTTTTAATCGGATCGCCCCAAGCAAGACAGTAATGCAACTAAAACACAAGAAGTTACAAGGTGTGGAAGAATTAAGAACATAAACATTAATGATGAGCAGAAAGAGAAGAGAGTAATCAAATGGACAGTAGATGGCGATTGACGTTGCGTTTAAATTTTTGCAGATTAAAATTGGAGCAGTTCAAGAGAGAAGTGCCAGAGAATAAACTGTTAGCATAGAACTTACGGCTACGTCTAACCAGCTCAACTGTAAATTGATGAGATCTCGACGACAGCCTCGTGCTGCGCTTAAATTCATGAAGTCTAGGTATCACAGCGAATTCAAACAATTACCATGAAAGTGCTTATAGAAAAGACATGTAGAGGCAACCTTACGGTAATGGGAAAGTGACTGGGGCTGAGTTGCCAGATCAGGACCAATAATATTGTAGATTCTTCTTTGGATCTTATCAAGGAGCACAAGGTAAATAGCAGGGGCATTACCTTATGTGGCAGCAATATTCTAAGCATGAACGAACTTATAGATATGTAAGATAAGATTCTGAAGAGAGAAATTGTCTTGCCTGACATAGTGAACCGACTTTATTAGCAGCTGACCTATCAATGGATTCAATATCGTCTTTTAAGTTCATATCAGCAGAGAACATGATCACGAGATGACGCAATGAGTCACTTTCCTGAAGGAAGTCACCAAGGAGTCTCTCAGGTGATTAATTAAGAGAAGTTTAGTTTTCTGTTTCTTATTCAGCTTCTTTCATCAATATTTCGCTCGCTCAATTCGTCCATGAATTAAACATGGCTATCACATCTTGTCTGGTGCTTCTGTTATATATTTAGAGATTCTTGATAAAACACAAAGAAGAATCTGCAGTGTTATTGGTCCTGACCTGGCATCTCGCCTTCTGCCACTTTCCCACCACCGTAACGTACCGTGCTCTGTGCCTTTTCTATAAATATTTTCATGGCAATTGTTCTGATGAGCTTTCCTATTTAGTATTTTATTTACTTCCTTGTATATAAAATGGTAATCATTATAAATATTCATTGGGGTTTCATTTTTAAAATTTTTTATTTTTATTCCTACCTCCACATATAAATTGTATATATAGAAACTAGTTATGCCTTCATATAGAGACTTGTGGTATTATGGTGACTGTAGTAACAATGGTAAGTATCAATGTGTTGTTTTGGTATAAGAAATACCGTGGTATATTTGGGTCAGTAATTATGGATAGGTAACTTTAAGATAAGATAGATTGAGGACCAGCTTTCCTCTATCCCCCAATTGGCCTTGTGCCAATTTTTTCTTTTTTTTTTTTTTGTATCTTTTTAAAATAAATATCGCTTTCCTCTTTGTAACCTAAACTTTATGTATTTAAGCGCTGTACTAGATTGGCAGCAATATCTCATCATTTTCTAGTTGAAATGCTTAGATGTAACCGTAAGTTCTATGATAACAGTTTCTTGTCTTGCACTTCTCGTTTGTGGAACTTTCTTATCTGGTACTTTTCGTTTGTGGAACTTTCTTCTGGCTTCTTTCTTCTTGTTTCTTGGTTAACTTCGATCTTTCCCCAGTCTTACTCACAATTTTTTTTTTCACCCAATCCGTCTTTTTCGTCTTTCACGCTAGTTTCACCCATCTCTCTTACTCTCCCTTGTTAGTTCGTTCATTTTCTCTCACGCTAGTGTCCCTCCCACTGTCTCTCTATCTCTCCCTCTTCTTTCAGTTTCCTTTACACTAGTTTCTCATCCCTCTCATTCTCTCTATCTCTCTTTTTCTCTCTTCGTTCATTTCCTTTCACGCTAGTTTCTCTCCCCCACTCTCTTTTTCTTCTTCGTTCATTTTCTCTCACGCTAGTGTCCCTTCCACTATCTCTGTATCTCTTCCTCTCTCTCTTCTTCGTTCATTTTCTTTCACGCTAGTGTCTCTCCAAAAATCTCTTTATCTCTCCCCCTGCTCCACCTTCGTTCATTTCCTTTCACGCTAGTTTCTCTCCCCTTCTCTCTTTCTCTCTCTCTTCGTTCATTTTCTTTCACGCTAGTTCCTCCTCCTCTCTAATTCTCCTCGCTCTCTCGCTCTCTGTCTCTCTCTCACCCTCTTTTTATATCTTCTTTGTTCTCTCGCGCTAGTTTCTCTCCCGCTATCCCCCCCTCTCTCTCTCTCTCTTTCTCTCTCTCTCTCTCTCTCTCTTCGTTCATTTTCTTTCACGCTAGTTCCTCGTCCTCTCTCATTCTCCCCGCTCTCTCTCTCTCCATTTTCTTTCACGCTATCTTCTCTCTCTCTCTCTCTCTCTCTCACACCCTCTTTTTATATCTTCTTTGTTCTCTCGCGCTAGTTTCTCTTCCGCTATCCCCTCTCTCTCTCTCTTTCTCTCTCTCTCTCTCTCTCTTCGTTCATTTTCTTTCACGCTAGTTCCTCGTCCTCTCTCATTCTCCCCGCTCTCTCTCTCTCCATTTTCTTTCACGCTATCTTCTCTCTCTCTCTCTCTCTCTCTCACCCTCTTTTTATATCTTCTTTGTTCTCTCGCGCTAGTTTCTCTCCCGCTATCCCCCTCTCTCTCACCCTCTTTTTATATCTTCTTTGTTCTCTCGCGCTAGTTTCTCTCCCGCTATCCCCCTCTCTCTCTCTTTCTCTCTCTCTCTCACACAAAAACATACACATACACATTGTGGTCGTTAATAGGTTAACTCTCCTCAAATTGAAATAAAATAATTTCGATCTCAAATTATTTGAATGCATGGGGAATGGCAAACGTTTGTTTTTGTTTTGTCGTTTTTATTTGACAACCAATTCGATCGTTTTTTCGACGAGTGTCCAAAGTCAGTCATAGAAACCAAAAAACTGTTGCAAGCGAACAAAAAATATTTCTTAAACCAACGATAAAAAGATTTATATCGATTTATAATTAAATAAAAAAACTCTTGATCGAATTCCTTAACCAATCCATTGTCTTTGTTCATTTTTTAATAGTTTTTCTCCTGTGTTGTTTTTTGTTATTGTTTTGTATCTTACAACATCCAGGACGATTTTTGCACTCTTCCACCGCTAGGGATATAAAGAATTAACATCCGACGAAATATGAGCTTCAGCCCCCTGTCCTTAAAATTACTGTGCGACCAGGACAGCGCCTTAACCATTGGGCCATGGAACCCAAGTTACAGACATCACTCAAATTTAAAATGGAATGGTTCCAATCTTGGAAATCCCAAATTTATAGATAAATCTGATGGCTACTGAGATTTCTTATTAGACAATAAGATAGACCATTTCCCGGTCTCATCCACCATATTTTTGTTTTTTCTTATCTTGAAATCATAACGTTGCGATCACTGTATCCCCTTTTTTGTTTTAACGCCATTCTTACTTTATGGACTTTTTTTTTGGCCTTATTGCTGTTGGTCTGCCGACTTTTGCCTTACATAGTTTTGTGATGTCAACGAAAACTCGTCGTCACATTCATAATGTTCGTTCTAGTAGAGACTTTGTAATCGCAGTTACAACTTATAGTAACGCCGTTGAACAATACTGGTGTCAGATGCCTTCGAATAGAAGTCGTACTAAAAGTAATTGCTTGATAATACTCGCTCGAAAAGTAACCACCGAATAGCGATCCGTATAGTAATAGAGTGGAAATAGTGATCCGCATAGTAATCACTATAGAGAAATAGTATAGTGAATAGTATAGAGAATAGCGATCCGTATAGTAATAAAGGATAGAGTGGAAATAGTGATCCGTATAGTGATCAGTATAGAGAAATAGTATAGTGAATAGTATAGAGAATAGCGATCCGTATAGTAATAGATAGAGTGGAAATAGTAATCCGTATAGTGATCAGTATAGAGAAATAGTATAGTGAACAGTATAGAGAATAGCGATCCGTATAGTAATAGAGGATAGAGTGGAAATAGTGATCGATTAGACGCCACGCTAATTCCCATATAGACATTTCCTTTACTGTCACGTGATCGCCTATGTTTGCTCTCTGGTGATCTATGTTCAAACTCCAGTGTCGGTAGTGACACTTTATTCCTATATAACACATAGCAGGTATCTGTTTATCTTGCAAGATAAAGGTAGCGCCATGATTGCTCAAAATTCAGTCTTTTGGGAGTGAAACTGCAGTGATCTCTTCAGGATGCAGGCCTGGTGGATGGTATACGGAGTTCGTGCGCTGCCTACACTACATGCCTCCTACCTATCCTGGACGTACTGGCAAACGAATACAGGATATTACATTTGGGGCCGGCTTGGCCGCAGAAGTTGCCGGAATGTTGTCAGTGTTGACAGCCAACCGCCTTTGGGGTTCCACTCAGGGGTTTCTGTTTGGATTTACTTCTATAACCTTTTCCGTGTTTGGTATGACCACAAGGCAGCGGAGATTTAAAACCAGGGTTTCCTTTCCCTAGATGGACCGTCTTCTTGGGCTGTCGAGCTCCAATATACCCGAATCAGTTTTCCGCCTTCGCCTATTCTTCGGCTTGGAGCTAATCTTAGCAGTCGGAGGCTATTAGAGACACATGCCACGGATGAATTTTTACAGAAAATTTATATTCGCGACATTTTAATCGTTGTATGCTCCGGGCATCTTCAGAATCTGTCTATATTTCTTAGATGAGGTATTGTAACTATTTACACTATTTACATCATTCGGACTGCTGTCGTCATCTTTATCGCAATATTCACGATATTTCAGCCGTTATACGCTCCGGTCTGCTTCAGGATCTATCTATATTTCTTACATAAGGTATTGTAACTATTTACACTATTTACATCGTTCGGACTGATGTCCTCATCTTTGTTACCATATTCACAACGTTTCGGCCGTTGTACGCTCCGGACTTCTTCAGATAATATACGTTGGAATGACCCAGTAGACAAAAGCGTTGGTTGATTACTCCAAAAAGTGACTTGACCCAAAGAGCTGTAAGTTCAATATTTGCTAACAGCTGAGGGAACAAGAACTTGGAGAGTTGAAATACTAAAGGGAATTAACTGAAATTGAGATATCCATAAAAAGGCATGGCACGTGGAATTAGAACGATCTAACCCCGTGAACTAAATAAAGTAATCTGATCTAAATTCCAACGTATATCACCTGAAGAAGGCCGGAGCGTACAACAGCCGAAATGTCGTGGATATGGCAATAAATATGTTGTTAACTGTCTGAAACGATGTAAATAGTATTTATTATATTTATTGATATATTTACTACTTAATTTACAATACGTTATTATACTACATATACTCTAGTATAGTGCAAGTTTTTATGATCTGTTTTTCACATGAAAAAAAAAGGGTAGCGCACTATACAAGAGTAACTTTTTCAAAGGGGTTAAAATCAAGTATTTTCAGGCATGAACGTAAACAAAAGAACGGTATCTAAATCTTCGTATATTTTACGGTAAGTTGCTTTTCTAGCCATTTTCTAGCCATTTTTTTTTGGGGGGGGGAGCTTTGTACAAAAAAGAAGGCAAATGAAGATGATGTCCAGAACTGTAATATTTGACCGTTGGTAGATCTACTAGTATTGCTAAGAAGCTAGGGTCTCATTATACACGAGTTATATGGAAAAAACATTTTTTTAAAACCAGTAAGCCCCCTTTATGTTTAATCGAAAATAATAATCCCGACTTTAAATAAAAATTAATATTTTTTTCATGTACAGTGTAACCCGGATATAAGAGAAACCCTGATATAAGAGAGATTTTCTCTAGTCCCAAATTAGAGCCATACTTACCTAAACAAAATAGACCAAACCCGGATAAAAGAGACTTCTCCGGTCCCGACAACTCTCTTATATCCGGGTTACACTGTAGTTTTTTATTAGGTTGGTGCAAAAATAATGACGTAATAATGTCGTTTTTTTGACGTTAAAAAATACGTCAAAAAACGACATTATTACGTCATTATTTTTGCACCAACCTAATAATTTTTTTAATAAATACTATTAATCCCTGCTTATTTTAAATGTAAAATAAGATATTTAATCCCATTTATTTTAAATATAAAATAAAAAACCCGTCTATTCTAAATGCAATATATACTCTTGAAATAAAAACTGTAATCTCCGTATAATATATGAACTGCACGAGATATTTTTATTAAAGTTTAAATCGTGTCACGTTCAGACTCCTACCAAGTTGCGCATGAAACTCCGAGTCGTGCTACCGGTGAGGGATCATATGTATATCTATTAATATATATTTAACGGCTCTCTTATAATACATCGAGCACTATTTTAACACTATATATGTATCAACAACAGTGGTGCGAATCCGAACAGTCTCGATACAACGCAAGCGTCATACCAACGGACCTCGGTGACGAAAAAAGGAACTGAACAGACTCGATATAACGCCGCTACTCACAAATTACGTGGGGATACTCATCCAAGTATTCATAACCCAACGGATTGTGCCCCAAAAGCCACGAATTTCTTTTCCCTCGAACCGCTCCACCCTTGCTTGCTTGTATATCCCTGCTTGACCCAGCTAATGCTCTCTGATCGTCACCATTTTATATTTTTAATTTCGTGTATTTTGTTGACTGTACAGTATAGTTTAGTAGGGTCAGTTGGGCACCGTCTATGAGAAAAAGAGCACCATGACGCAATTCATAATTAATTAATTATAGTTTACAACGTCTCCAAAGAAAGATCTGCAATATAATAGGTCCTGACTCGGCATCTCGACGTCAGTGACTTTCTTACAGACGCAACGTGGCTTCCCTTTGTTTTTCTACATATATTTTCATGGCAACTACTCTGATGAGTTTTTTACCTGGTGCCACGAATACATAAATTTAAGCGTTCTACTAGATTTGGCAACTAGGTCCCACCCATTTATTGTTGAAATAGCTAGATGCAACCGCTATTTCTGCTACAACAGTTTCTTTTCTCGCACTTCCCACCTGTGGAACTCCCTTCCGTTTCCTTGCTTCTCTGAAAACTACAATAATCAAAAATTTAAATGCAACGTCAATCGCTATGTTCTGTCTTCTTGAACCCCGTTCAACTTTTGTCATTTCCTAAATCTTTCTTCTTCTCAGTCTTCTCTTTCACTTTCATATCCTGTAACCCATTGCGTACTAATGGAATTACTGCCTTGCTTGGGGTGAAATGATTTTTAAAAAATAACATTGACATCGCTTTATCAATTAAAAGAAAAAGCCAAACTGTAGCCGTCATTCAAATTTCAGCATACATCAATATCCTTTATTATCCAAACGTTTACAACGCGCTTTATTGTTTGTTTGCTTTGGTTTCTTTTACGGCATATCAACCTCAATGGATTATTCAATGCCGACAAAAATTTTTATTGCTGGTAATATGTTTTTCTTCAAAAATCTATTTCTGGGAATATTTTTCCTTGAAGAAATCTATAGCTGGTCATTTTTTTTTTATTGCTGGTACTGTTTTTGTTTGTTTTGTTTTTTAAAGTATTGCTGATAATAATTTTTCCTTCAAAAATTATCACTCGTAATATTTTTTTATTACAAAGTATTTCTGGTATTAAAACCTATTTTTACACAAGTTTGGGTGCCAACTATTTGCCCATGGCTGGGACCCTAACAGGTGCTACCACCCTGGGTCAGGATGGACCTGGAAACACCAGCAATTAAGAGGCGGTTCCATGCTCCTCAAAACCTTCTGATCAGAGGCTTGTTGCTGGACATATTTTATCGTTTTACTTTGCATACGGATGTAGTTTATAGTCATACCCAGGACGGTCCATTGTTGGTTTACACTGAGTAGTTTTACTTGATATAATAGTCTTAAGTTGTCTGAATTTCTTTGATTAAGTATTGCCGTGACTCATTTTTGGCTAGATTTTTTCATCTTTGCTGACTTTTAAGTTTAAGTCGTTTTTACTTTCTACGGCCGTTAATTAAGCATCATAGATCTCGAATAATGAATTCGATTTCGAAATTACATTCTCTGTTGCATTTCCTATTTCTTATGGCAAGAACATTGTTTTACCAATTAGACCAGGAAAGCCAACGAGTGTAAAAATGTAATTAAAAATGCAACAAAAATAAGATGAAAGAAAAATTGCACCAAATTAATAAAAATGTATCCACTCTTCAATATTGTATCATAAAAATGCAGGTTTGACTAACTGTAAGTACCTGTTGCAGTAAAGAACAAGATATTTGCATTTAAGATCGTTAAATTGTGACTAAAATTGCTAAACGTTACCATATATGTAATGTCAATCAAGTGCAGAATGTATAAGATAATTTTATATAATCGCACAGAAAAACTTTTCATGTTTTAAATCTTAATATCCGTCGAACATTTTTTGTTTTATCCACAGTTCAAAAGGCTATGGTTTATTAATGCATATATACTACCGATTATCCGGTACTGATTTCATATTCACGACGTTTCGGCCGTTGTACGCTCCGGAAATCTTCAGGTGATGTACGTTGGCATTTCCAACCAAACCAATTATTTAGCCCACGTGAGTAGATTGTTCTCATTCCACATGCCATGCCTCAGTTTCACTTAATTCCTTTTAGTAACTCAACTTTGCAAGTTTTTGCTTATCTCTACTGCGGCCATATATTGAACTCAGAACTCTCTGGTCAAATAACTTTTTGGATTACTCAACCAACGCGTTTATCCACTGAGCGATTCTAACCTATATCACCTAAAGAAAACCGTAGAGTACAACGGTCGAAAGGTTCATGATGAATTATTGAATTCTACCGAACTTTCGGTTGTCGGAAAATTGGTTGTCAATCTTAAGCGGTAAATATTATCATATTCAATTTTCCTCTGGACACCCCAATATATCCCCAGAATATTTATATTTTTTATTTCATTATATTTCAACATCTGTCTATATCTATGTATTGAAACTATTTACACTATTTACATCGTTCGGAGTAGTGTCATTATCTTTATTGCCATATTCAAGACATTTCGACGCTCAGGCCTTCTTCAGGACCTGTCTGTATTTCTTAGACGAGCTATTGTGACTACACTATTTACATCGTTCAGACTGTTGTCCTCATCTTTATTACCATATTCAGAACATTCTAAAAAGAATGCAGACCAGGATGATGTCCAGAACTGTAATATTTGACTACGGCAGACTTTTTTCTTTTTATGCGCCATGTCCTTTCAGGACGTAGGTGATCGTGGCTCTCCATCTCCCTCTATCCCTTACAGCTCTCAGCAAGCTCCTTCCCTCTGCTTCCTCCCCCAGACCACGTTCTGTCATCAGCCTGCTCAAGATCGTCAGGTATGTCACGCGCTGTTTTCCCTTGTCTCTGTTTCACTCTATTTGACCCGTGAGTATCAGGTTCTCCAGAACCTCCTTCCTCATTATGTGTCCGAGAAACTTCAGCCGCCTCTTTCTGATGTTAAGTATAAGCCTTCTCCTTGTTTGTAACCTCTCGAAGACCTTACCGTTGCTCACATACTCAGTCCATGAGGAACAAATTAGGTTTTTCACAACAAATTCAGTGGTCTCACTATACACATACACACTAGACAGGCTTATATTCAAGTATATATATGGTACGCTTCCGACTACACAAAAAATGGCTTAGGTGGGTGAGGGTTGGTATTGTATTAACGTAAGCAAGTCTCTTTCTAATGTACATTTTAAAACAGTCACACTTTGTTGCGTTGAACTTTTCTCAATGACGTAAGTTATTTTCATCATTATAGGATTAATATGAATATTAATATATATAATAAGACACCCGCCTCCTCCTTCATCCCGCAAAGAAGTGAAAAGAATTTAATAATAAATTTAAAGTTATATTTCACTGCGCTCGACGAAATAGATACATCACTCGTGGTAATCGCCAACACGTCGTCGCCGCACGAATTAACTACAGTGTTTTCCTACAAGCCGTGAAAGGAGAGCTGAAAAACCGCGAAATGGATTTTAGAGTAAGAAATGTTTCTCAAGATTAGATCTGGTGCGTACTATACCCAACCCCACACTGACCATGGAGGTGAGCAAGTCGGATTAGGGTCCACAAGCGATGCTTTGTGACACTTGCTATATTATCAACATTTGTTTTTTTTCTACCTACATTTATATACGTTACAAATTAAATTAAGAACATCTATTAAACGATGAAAATTTTTTTGCAGATTTTGACGTCATTCTGAGTCTTATTTTTTTTCTTCCAAATCGGTGAATTTGATTTGCTCTTGATTTGATTTGCTCTTGATTTGATTTGCTCTTGCTAAGTCTTGAGAAAACATTGTATAAGATTCACTATTTCTCATCCATAATGTTGAATGTGTTAAAATTATTCAACTTTTTAACAAGAAAAATATTGAGTTGACGTTAAAAATTGCCGCATAACATTGTTGATTTATTTAAAATGGAATGATCTATTATGACATGTTTCTAATTTGTATTTAGATATATTGTATTTATTTTCACATTTTCTAGTTGAATTGTTCACCTATATTGCATATGATCCATTATTGTATATAATTAGTTTACAATAAAATTTGTATTTTATATGAATACTACCTTATGAAAATTGAGATGTAGTAGAGTGGAGGGGGCCGCATCATAGCTTCAGTGGGGTCCACATGAGCCTCGCACCAGCTCTGTTCAAGATAATGATCAATGGACTCGGTAACCGTGTGTGAAAGTGACCAATAGCTGTGAAGAACGGAGATGACTGATTGCCGCAACTCTATAGGCTGGAGTGTTATGACAGTGATTGTGTTTGATGATGTTGGCCACTTTTATGCCTATCCCAGATACTGGAATATATTCGGCGGGGTATATTCACGACAAGGTGATTATATCGGGGCCATCACCACGACAAAGCGGTTATATCGTGGCCGTCGACCACGATATGATAGTTATATCGGGGCCGTCCACAACGACAAGGAGGTTATATTCGGGACTCTCCACCACGTCAAGGTGACTAAGTGCAAATCCAATGAACTTCATTTGTAAGACTTCTTTTCTAAGTCTGGCAGAAGGTCACGAATATGATGCATCAATTAAGAACCAAAATAAGTACAGGTTATAATAATCCGCGAGACTAACAGATCACTGCTCCATGACGAGGTACTTATAATTAGCTTAGTATGACACAAGGTAAAAATTCAGGAACACTTTGCAAATATTGAAATTGCTACAGTAGTTATGGACTATGAAATTTAGTTGCCAAGGACAAGTCTAACACAAGATCATGAATTTGAAGCACTTTGGGAATAATAA
Organism: Acanthosepion lycidas; assembly: GCA_963932145.1. Lineage (NCBI taxonomy): Eukaryota > Metazoa > Mollusca > Cephalopoda > Sepiida > Sepiidae > Acanthosepion > Acanthosepion lycidas. The sequence goes on from OZ010612.1 coordinate 47,401,421, forward strand.
ACTCACAATAGTACTTATGAACTATTAAATTAAGTTACCAAACATTCCTTCACAATAATATAACCACATAGTTGAGTATAACTTAGTCTGACAAATGGCCACGAATCAGGAGCACTTTGTGAATATCGAACACACAACAGTAGTTATGGACTGTGAAATTAAGTTGCCAACCATACCTTCCCATTGATATAAGCTCATAGATATTTAAGCACAGCTAGGTCCGACACAAGGCTACGAATAATGAATATTGGACTCACAAAAATAGTTATAGACTATGAAATTAAGTTACCAACAATTCCTTCACAGTGAAACAGACTCAAAGTTATTTATGTATGGCGCAAGGCGAAAATAAGGTGAAAAACCGAACGTACTATATGTTGCGTAGAAAACGACCGACGTTCTTTACACCAATTGTTGAATATGGACTCGTCCATCCGCTATGAGTAGAACGTCGTCGCAAAGTAGGTCTCAAGGCGTAGCGTTTGAGTCGTACGCATTGCCGCACTGAATTACGCTATTCTCTATTACTGCATTATTCGTCCATGTCTCTCGTGTGATTAAACCTGTTCTTCACTCAACCTTTTGTTCCAGTGTTCCCTTATTAACTAGAATTACGAGTGTTATACAAAATTTATTACACTATATTGACGGAATGGTTTACAGATTCAGTTCTATAATGCTTGCGATGTTGTAAGAGACTTAGTTGTTAATTAAGCTTCATGTTTTTTTGCTAAATTCGTCCATTTCAAGATCAGCACTGCCTAAAAAAACAAGCGCAAACGAATGTGAACTCCATCAAACAATCAGTCTAATGAGCCACATAACAAAACTTATCATCCGAATTCTGATGAATAGAGCGCACAACAGAATCAGGTGAGAGATAGGACAAGAACAGTGCGGGTTCGTCAAAGACACCGGAACAGGGAACGCTATATTTTTTACTGGGAATGTTATCAGAAAGAGCAATGCAAATGCAGAAGGACGTGTACCTCTGTTTTATAGACTACGCAATGGCGTTCGACAAAGTTGGCTACAAAGATCCGTTAGAGCTGCTCAGCAACCTTGACATATTCGGGAAAGGCATAAGAATAGTCAAAAACCTCTATTGGCAGCAAACTGCCTCCATATGGATAAAAAAAATGTGTTGAGCAGATATACAAAAATAGAAAGGGGTGTAAGACAAGGATGTGTCTTCTCACCAGACTTATTCAACCTATAGAGTGAGGTAATTCTGGGAGAACTAGAAATCCTACCAGGATTCATCACTGGCGGCCACAATCCTAACAATATAAGATATGCAGATGACGCAGTGCTGATAGCAGACACGGATGGAAAATACAAAACCTTCTACAGAAGTTAGCGAATAAGAGCGAGAAGAAGGGACTAAGCATGAACTACAAGAAAACAGAATGCATGGTCATCAGCAAAAAGAAGAGCCTAAAATGCAAATTACAGATCGGGGATACTATAATCAAGCAGGTACATAAATCTAAATATCTGGCAAGTGTTTTAACAGACGACGGTAAGTGCGACACTGAGATTTGAAGATGTATTGGGATGGCCAAAAATGCCTTCCAAAAGCTAAGCAGAGTATTAAGAGACAGGAAAATGTCGTTAGAAACAAAGAAAAGAGTACTGAACGGTTATGTAATATCTATCCCCCTGTATGTCAGCGAATTCTGGACAATATTCTCAACGATCAAGAAGAGACTCGAAGCAACAGAGACGTGGTTCTACAGAAGGATGCTGAGGATACCCTGGGTCGAACATGTGAGCAACAACGAGGTTTTGGAAACAAAGAGGAAACATGCTTAATATCAGGAAGAGGTGGTTGAAATTTCTGAAGCACATAACGAAGAAGGTCACTGTGGAGAGCGAACATGATGTTGAAAGACCCGAAACCCCTAAGGAACCTTGGCTAGATACATCACTGATGATGTGTATTAAAGCATCCAATACATGTATTTTACGAAATATATGTATATTCTATACACACACAGACACACACACATACACACACACACACATAGATAGATAGATAGATAGATAGATAGATAGATAGATAGATAGATAGATAGATAGATAGATAGATAGATAGATAAACCTACCCAGGTTTCACCAAAGTGGGTCCGCTTAGGTGAAACCTGGGTAGGTTTGTCTGGCTCACTAGGTTTATCTAGGTCTGCTCTACGGTTATATTGAGCTCTTTTTAGTTAGTTGTTTACTCGTGTCGGAGTTTTTTCTTTGGGCTTTGAACCTCTATCTGTGTGATTTTTTTCGACAGACTTTCATGTTTCTAGCTCTTTCTTTTTTAAAACCTTTTTTTCCCTCGGGATTGATTTGATTATTGGCAAATCAAAAATTCGAAGCTTTTTCGAAACGCGTATAGTTACCTATATATATATGTGTGTGTGTAGATAGATAGATAGATAGATAGATAGATAGATAGATATTGAAGCCGATGAGTTAGATGAGTGAATTTGAGGCTATTTGGACTTACTGCTCTGTGATTTTGAAACAGTTTTCTATAAACATGTAACCTGGAGAGAAAATAATGACATAATCCAGCTGTTAACTTTCCACGGTACTAAAAACAAAAGGTTTAGAAGGAAACAGCCAACAATGTTAGAAAAAGCTATAACAGTTAGCCGATTTTAGACGTCTGATATCCTGAAAACTCTTTTAAAAATAATTTTATAAATTTCAACTGCGTGTAATACAAATTGTTCGGTCATGTCGAATGTTACTTACGATAAATTTTGCTCTAACCATTACCACTTTGCCATCTGTCTCGAAAAAAGAAACTGTCACAGAAAATTTATGAACGAGAATCCTTATTACTCTTGTTCCTCTAACTGGCCCCGTTGGTAAAATTGGGGAGGTCAGCAATGCGTATGCTACCCCCACTTAAAAAAAATTCCAATTGTTCAGATCTGATGGCTTTCCGCGATCTCTTCTTTTATGTACCGTGTCCTTTCAGGACGTAGGCGATCATGGTCCTCCACATCTTCCTGTCCTTGTGTGGCTCTTAATAAGTTTTGTCTTTTTGTTATTTCTCCCAAACCCTGTACTGCAATCCATTTTCTCTAGTCCATCAAGTATTTTAGGAGATGCTTTCCTCTGTTCCTCTTTCCCTCAAATTGTCCTGTGAGTATCAGATTTTCCAAGCCCTCCTTCCTCATTATGTGCCCCAGAAACTTCAACTGCCTCTTTCTGATGTTAAGTAAAAATGTCCTTTTTGTTTCTATTTTCTCCAAATCTTCGTCGTTGCTCACATGTTCGGTCAATGGTATCCTCAGCATCTTTCTGTAGAACCACATTTCTATTGCTTCCCGTTTCTTCTTCATGTTTGAGAAGATTGTCCAGCATTCACAACCATTCAGGAGGACAGATATTACGTAACAGTTCAGTACTCTTTTCTTTGTTTCCAATGAAATTTTTCTATCTCTTAATACTCTGCTTAGCTTTTGGAATGTATCTTTGGACATCCCAATACATCATCAGATCACAGTATCGCACATTCTCTCCTCTGTTTTGGCCACTAAAAAGAGAAAAAACTTGTTTAACTGGTAAGTACCTACCTGTAAAACCGTCTGAAAGGGTGCTGCTTGATTCTGTTGTGGAAAGGTCTTCAGCTACAAAATAAAATAGGACAAAATAAAATGAAGAGAAAAGTGGTGGTGGTATTTGTTGATGTTGTTTTTTTATATTCTTTTGATAAGGATTAGTCAAGTTTGATGTTCTTATTTAGGTGCTGTGTCCACTCAGGACATAGGCGACCATAGCTCTCCACAGTTTCCTGCCCTTTGTAGCTCTTAATAAATTTTCTCTTTTTCTTATCTCTCCTGCAACCTGTTCAGCCATCCATTCACATAATCTCTTTTTAATTCTTCTACGTATACTGCCCCTACAAGACATAGGCGATCATAGCTCTCCACAGTTTCCTGCCCTTTGTAGCTCTTAATAAATTTTCTCTTTTTCTTATCTCTCCTACAACCTGTTCAGCCATCCATTCACTCATTCTTTTTTTTTTCTTCTATGTATCATGTCCCTACATGACATTGGCGATCATGGCTCCCCACAGTTTCCTGCCCTTTGTAGCTCTTAATAAATTTTATTTTTTTTTATCTCCCCTAAGCCCTGTTCCGCTATCCATTCACTTAATCTCCATTTTTTTATCTTCTATGTATCCTGTCCCTACAAGACATTGGCGATTATGGCTCTCCACAGTTTCCTGCCCTTTGTAGTTCATAATAAATTTTATCTCTTTGTTATCTCTTCTAAACCTTGTTCTGCCATCCATTTACTCAAGCTAAGTATGTTATGCGTTGTTTTACTCTTCTCCCTCTTGTCTTCAATCTGCCCTATGTGTGTCAGGTTTTCCAGGCCGTCTTTCCTCATAATGTGCCCTAGAAAATTCAACTCTCTCCTCCTGATGTTAAATATAAGTGTCCTTTTTGTTTCCGTTTTCTCTAAAACTTCGGTCCATAATATTCTCAGCATTCTTCTTTAGAACCACATTTCAACTCTCGTCTTCATCTTGAGGGGATTGTCCAGCTTTCACTGCTTTATAAGAGGACAGGACGTAACATCTCAGTGATCTTTTCTTTGATTCCAATGAAGTTTTTCTGTCTCTTTATACTCTGCTTGGCTTTTGGAATGCATCTTTTGCTATCTCAATACGTCTTCGGGTTTTAGTGTAGCACTTTCAGTGCTCTGTTAAAACTCTTCCCAGACATTTAAATTTCTGTACATTTTTGATTTTGGTATCTCCGATTTGTAATTTGCATTTTGGGTTCACCTCTTTTGCTAACAACCATATGTTCTGTCCTCTTGCAATTAATATTTAGTCCTTGCTTCCCGCTTCCCTTCGCTTCCTTCTGTAGAAGGTTTTGTAGTTTTCTTCCTGTGTCTGCTATCAACACTAACCTGGCCTAAGGCCTCGAAAAGGACCTATAATCTGTGATTGACTGGAACAGGAAATGTCTTGTAAACTTTAATGCCTCTAAAACGAAACTGCTCAGTTACCAACCATAGAGAACTCCACGAGAGCGCCTCTTGGTTTCACGCTGTCCACTGACCTGAAGTGGAACAACTACATTGAATCAATAGCTTCATCTACCGCAAGGAAAGTTGGATCTCTGTGTCGCGCCAGAAGGTTTTCACGCCTGAGTCTATCCTTAAAATCTACAAATCAACCATTCGTCCTCGCATGGAATATTGCTGTCATATATGGTCTGGTGCTCCTGCTGTTCATCTCGAGGTCCTTGACAAAATCCAGAGACGGATATGGAAATGTGGTTGGTCCTGTTCTGGCATCCCGTCTGCAGTCGCTATCTCACAGACGTGCTGTGGCTTCCCTCTGTCTTTTCTACAAGTACTTTCCGACGAGCTACTGTCACTGGTTCCCAAACTACATGAATTTAAGCATACTACTAGGTTGGCATCTCGTTCCCACCAGTTCACTGTCGAAATGGCTAAATGTAGCCATCTCTTCTACTCCAACAGCTTCTTATCTCGCACCTCCCGTCAGTGGAACTCCCTTCTTATCACTTGCTTCCATGATAGATATAATCTTCAAATATTCAAATGTAATAAAAATCGACATCTTCTGATGACTTGACCTTGATTCCTGTTCTTCTCTTTATCCTTTTCCCAAAGACTTCTCTTTACTCTTACTCCTACTCTCACTCTATGTAACCCCTTGCGTGCTAGTGACACTCCCGCCTTGCTTAAAAAACAATATGTTATGTTGTTAAGATTGTAGCCGCCAATAATGAATGCTCGTAGGACCTCTCAGATTCGGGACGCCGTTTAAGTTTGATGTTAGAAAAGACATTAACATTTATTTTGTAATTTTTATTTTTACTATTTATTCTGTACTAGAAAGAACTGTGAACAATTCACGGTTTTCCTATTTTAATCCCCTGATGAATCTTAACTCTTAAATTAATGATTGAAGAAGCTTATGGCGAGTTCTTCAACAATAAAATAACTGTAGAAAATCACATCGTTAAATATTTGGGTTTAACAACTTTAACAAAATATTGTAATAACAATAATAAATATAAATGCTGGTTGTTATTTTAACTGGAATGAAAAGATTTAAAATTGACAACGTTTTTTCCATTTCACTGAAGCAGCCGTTAAACGCTTCTGTCTTCTTTCTCTTTTTTTCTTTCATTCATTCATTTTCTCGCTGAAATCAAATATCATATGTCTTGTGTTTCTACCTCGCCAAAACGGAATCGTATATATTATTTATGAAGTATTGACAGGAGACATTAAACCCTTCTAGTTTCTCTTCTTTCTTTCATTTGCTCATTGAAATCAAGTAGGGTATTTTATCCAATTTTCACGCGATCAAAACAGGATAGTCCATTACTTACGTGGTATTTGCAGAGCATAAGGTAGCGAGAACCAACGTCAGGCGGGACAAATACAATTATAATCGGATAATTATTTTCTATTATTTAACATTTAAAGAATTGTCTTAGCAACAACAACAACAATAATAATAATAATAGTATTTGACGTCGATCCGTCGCCTCCGATGTTCAGCGACAAAAAAAGGACATTATCACCTCTACGCGGCCCGAAATCATATGTAATTTACAATAAATAAACTGAGATATTAGGTTGAGTCATAAATAATTTCCATCTTTCATTAACTTTATTCATCAAAAACTAAATTACAATTATATTTTATTCAATTAAATATTCACCATTGTTTGCAGTGGCGTGTCACCTCTTATCGAACAACTCTTCGATATCTTTGGAGGAAAATTTTATCTGGTAGTGATAGGAAAATATTAGGTTGGTGCAAAAATAATGACGTAATAATGTCGTTTTTTGACGTTATACGTCAAAAAACGACATTATTATGACGTAATAATGTAAAAACGACATTTTTATGACGTAATAATGTCGTTTTTTGACGTTATACGTCAAAAACGACATTATTACGTCATCATTTTTGCACCAACCTAATATTTTCGACGGACACTATCATTAGAGGAGATTGTCGTCATCAAAGAATTTTACAGGTAATAATCGGTTGGTGGAAAGTCAGGTAAATATGACGGTTGGAGTAGAACGGACCAAAAGAATTCCAAAATATTTTCCTGTTTTTATTTTCGTTGCTGTATTCGGCTTTGCGCTGTCATGGAAAAGAACACCGTTTTTCCTATCCAAAATTTTATGGACACATTGCAACTGCTTGACGTATAAATGTGCATTTAGTGTTTCGTTACTTTTTAAGAACTCTAAATGAATAATATCCTGAAGATTTCACAAGCACGACATAACCGTTCTTCCATGGAGCTCAGGTTTTTGGTGTCAGTTGTGTCAAACTATTAACCCTTTCGTTTGAACCTTTTCGTACGTAATACATTTTTTCAAAATACATTATAATATATTTAAGAAATGCTTAGTTAGGATGATGCATTCACCGTTACAACTGATTCCCCAAAATAAAAATTACTAATGACTCAACGTAATAGATAGATAGATAGATAGATAGATAGATAGATAGATAGATAGATAGATACGAAGAGACTAAGATAGATACGAAGAGACTAAGATAGATACGAAGAGACTGAGATAGATAGATAGATAGATAGATAGATAGATAGATAGATAGATAGATAGATAGATAGATACGAACAGACTGAGATAGATAGATACGAACAGACAGATAGATAGATAGATAGATACGAACAGACTGAGATAGATAGATAGATAGATAGATAGATAGATACGAACAGACTGAGATAGATAGATACGAACAGACTGAGATAGATAGATAGATAGATAGATAGATAGATAGATAGATACGAACAGACTGAGATAGATAGACACGAACAGACTGAGATAGATAGATAGATACGAACAGACTGAGATAGATAGATAGATAGATAGATAGATAGATAGATAGATACGAACAGACTGAGATAGATAGATACGAACAGACAGATAGATAGATAGATACGAACAGACTGAGATAGATAGATAGATAGATAGATAGATACGAACAGACTGAGATAGATAGATACGAACAGACTGAGATAGATAGATAGATAGATAGATAGATAGATAGATAGATAGATAGATAGATACGAACAGACTGAGATAGATAGATAGATAGATAGATAGATAGATACGAACAGACTGAGATAGATAGATAGATAGATAGATAGATAGATAGATAGATAGATAGATAGATAGATAGATACTTACTATTGGTAAGAATTGTACTAGATATAGTCATCCACGGTTGAAGGGTTGTTGTTTCTTCTCCCTCCGATGTTGTTCCGTCATCTGAAAATGAAATAAACATTGATTAAAATGATATTTTTCTTTTTGTCATATAATCGTCCATCCCCCCTATGATATGACGTGTTGGAATTCCCTTCTTTCGAAAGCCCTCATCAACAACAAATTGGGGACCAGTAGCAAACTCTTCCATTTCAAATTGTATCACCCTTCCTCAGATCGTCAACCCCTCCAGTTAAACAAATACACACGCACATACACGCACTAAACACACACACACACACACTGTTTACTTTACATATTGTTGTTGCGAACTGAATCTAAAAATATAGCTTGCCAGGCAACAAAGGGAACTAAAATGCTATCATTTAGTCTTTACAATGAATAAATAAAATTAAAGAAAAAGGGAAAAAAAGGGCTAAAAGGGTACAGTTAACTTTTTTGCGGAAAAAATGGGCATTTCTTTGTAATTACAGTGTATATGTATTGTACATATTAGTGAGGGTACGACAGTTGTTCAAAAAGTTATAAGCCCCACCCAGAAAGAAGAGGCATAGATGAACATTTTTGTTGTGGCAACACAGTCATCATCATCATCATCATCATCATCATCATCATCATCATCCTTCGACCTCCCTATGGTTGGTCGGAACTCCTTTGACAATCTCTTTCCACACTATTCGATCTTTTATTGCTGTCCCCAAACCCCCAATGTCCAACCCTGAGTCTCGAGCTATGGTGTCTTCGAAAGTCCATTTTCGTGAAAAGACACTTCCAGAAGGATGCCATAGGAGTAAGGATGCGACAATTTCCCTGTTTGCTCGGTGACAGTGGCCGGCAAACTGTGATCGGTTTTGTTTACCCTATGACTTTGATATCCATGTCGACCATCTTATTCAGGCAAAAAAAGCGGCTCTGATGATTTGATTTGTTTGTTTAATGGCATATCAACTCCTTATGTGTCATTTAATGTCGAAATTTCATTTTCTTGGGAGCTTGGAAGTAATAAATATATAAATATATGTTTTTCTGCTTTCACAATTGAATACATGGTAGATGATACTCAGCTTTTATGCATGTACATGGTTGTGTGGACATAATTACTAGAGGCAGTGATATGTGTGTTTTATGTTGTAGTTTTATTGAAGTTATATTTTGGAATACTGTTTGATTACTTTCAGAAATTATAAGATATATGGATTACTGTTATGAAAGAATTCTTTCATGTTGGTTGATTTTGTTTAGCGGCATATCAACCTCTGTGAGTTGTATAATTCCGAAATCTAAGTATTTTGAACACAAGTTTATAGCTTCAACTAAATAATAGTTTGAACGCAATTTTATGCGTTCAACTACAGATAAAATATATTGTTGACTATTCTGCTATAAATAGGTATTGTTTATCATTTTACTATAAATATTTATTGTTGGTAATTGTTTTATAAAAAATGTATTACTGGTATTTTTATACTTTTGTAGCGTTTTGCTTTTGTTTTTGTTTATGGGTTCACTATTTGGCCATAGCTATGACCCCGGGTCAAGGTGGACCTTTGGAACAAAAGTAATTAAGAGATGGTTTCACGCTTCTCAAAACCTCCAATCTCCCGATCAGAGACCCTGCTGTCGGGTTTAGCTTATCGTTTAAGCAATTATATTCAACTTAATGGCAATTGATTGTAGATAACGTAATAACAGCAATTCCGTTATAGTGATCCGATTATTCACTGAGTATTAAGGTATACTTGTCAAAATATTATGATGAGATTGCATCACTATTTTAGTCAATTAAGCTATTCTGTCAACTGCTGTTAGTCAATGAAATACATTCTGTCAAGTCTTTTATTCCAGTTATTGTCTACCTCTAGAACCGTGTTCCCAACAAATGATAGTCAAACATTTTTAAACTGAACTTTTATTACAACACTGAATACAGATATATTATTGAAGTGTGTTTTTTTGAGAATTTATGCTTTAATAAATATCACCAATTGGTTAACATTTATGGTCCCCCTGGTGGCCATTGCTAAGACTAAAACGCAATAACATCATTTTTAAAGTCTCCATTTTCCAGTGAATAGAAAAAAATGTCATTGGAAAAAAAAATCATGGGCAAAGGTCATAGCTTTGATTTTTAGTTTGGAAATGTTCAGTTTGATATCCACATTATGTGATTCAACAAAAACATTTTGACAGTATCTGATAATTACGGCTACAAAGAAAGAATTCAAAGAAAACCCAAGAATAAAAACTAATAATTTAAATAAGATAGCTTCGCCTATTAACTGGTAATCCAATTCTTTAATGAGGTCTGATGTGTTACATGTCAAAATAATGTGACGAGATTGCATCACTATCTTAACCACTTATAATCAGTTAAAAATTCCCCTAATTCTTGTCGATCCAGGTCACCTTCAGGGGATTTCAAACTGAACCTTTTATTTAATCTAAAGTGGTAATTTTTTCTTGTTATGCTGTCCATGTCTGGGTGGAGATATCTTGTCTGATTCTTATTTAACACTGCTCTTAAGAATAATTTATTATTTAAATAAGATAACCACACCTATTAATTGTGCTAGATCCGCCTTCAATAAGTAATTATAACTGACCTAATTACAGCGTCCTAGGTATGACGATAAACTACATCTACATCCTGGGTAAGACGATGAGCTATGTCCAACAGCAAGGCCTCTGATCAGGAGGTTTTGAGGATCGTGGAGCCACCTCTTAATTGCTGGTGCTCCCAGGTCGATCATGACCCGGGGTGGTACTGCCTGTTAGGGTCCTAGTTATGGACAAATAGTTAACCCCGAAACTTGAGTCAAAAAACTATGAAAGTGTAAAAATAGGTTTTAATACCAGAAATACTTTGTAAACAGTTATCAGCAATACATTTTTGAAGAAAAAAACTATTACCAGCAATACATTTTTGAAAAAAAATAACATCAATACGTTTTTGAAAAAAAAATATTACCAGCAATACAGTTTTGAAGGAAAAAATATTACTAGAAATAGATTTTTGACAAAACAAAATATTACCAGCAATAACAATTTTGTCGGCATTAAATAACCCACTGAGGTTGATATGCCGTAAAGCAAAACAAACCCAACCAAACCAAACTGATATTTTTACAATTAATAGTAGATCAAGTAGTAACAACTGTTCATTTATGGTGATATGATTGTGCAATGAGGTTTGAGGTGTACTTGACAAAATATTGTGACGAGGTTGTATTGCTATTTTGTCAATCAAATACATTTTTGTCAACTCTTTTATTCCAATTATTGCCTACCTCTAGAACCATGTTAAACAATACTTAAGCCTGTTTTATTATTATTATTATTATTACAACACTGATTACAGATATATCACTGAACTGTGTTTTTGTGTGGATTTATACTTTAATAAACATCACCAATGGTTTAACATTTATGGTCCCCCGGGTGGCCATTGCTCGGACTAAAACATCATTTTTAAAGTCTCCATTTTCGAATGAACAGAAAAAAAATCATCAGGAAAGGTCCTGATCTTGGCTTCTTTTTTCACAAATATTCAATATCTACTTTATGTTAATAAAGGCAAACATTTTGGCAGAACCTAATAAACACACGTAAAGCACTGGTAATTACGACTGCGATGAATAAATTCAAAGAAAACCTAAGAATAAAATCTAATAATGTACATAAGTTAACCTCACCTGTTAATTGTTCAATAAGTAATTATATTCAGACTAATTACAGTTAAGTGTAGTAAAAATGGTAACATTTCAGTTATGGTGATACGATTATTTAATGAAGCGTGACGTTTACTTGACACAATATTTTGACAAGATTGCGTCAATATTTTTATCAATTTAGAGAATTCCATTTCCTCAAAAGTTTTATTCAAGGTGTTGCCTACTTCTTCATAACTTTTCACTAAAGTCTTCTCATTCTCTTTCATTCTCAGTGACCCCTTCCCTCCTAGTGGAATTATATTCTCTCTTCCTTAGACCTATTCTTTTATTGGCTTTTCTCTTCACCTCTCCTCACTAAAGTCTTATCATTTTCTTTCCCTCTCAGTAACCCCTTGCCTCCTAGTAGCATTATCTTCTCTCTTTCTGATGAATGTTCTTTTATTGTCCTTTCTCTTGACCTCTCCTCACTAAAGTCTTCTCATTTTCTTTCCCTCTCAGTAACCCCTTGCCTCCTAGTGGCATTATCTTCTCTCTTCCTGATGAATGTTCTTTTATTGTCCTTTCTCTTCACTTCTCCTCACTAAAGTCTTCTTATTCTCTTTCCCTCTCATAACCCCTTGCCTCCTAGTGGCATTATCTTCTCTCTTCCTGATGAATGTTCTTTTATTGTCCTTTCTCTTCACTTCTCCTCACTAAAGTCTTCTTATTCTCTTTCCCTCTCATAACCCCTTGCCTCCTAGTGGCATTATCTTCTCTCTTCCTGATGAATGTTCTTTTATTGTCCTTTCTCTTGACCTCTCCTCACTAAAGTCTTCTTATTCTCTTTCCCTCTTAGGAACCCCTCGCCTCCTAGTGGCATTATCTTCTCTCTTCCTGATGAATGTTCTTTTATTGTCCTTTCTCTTCACCTCTCCTCACTAAAGTCTTCTCATTTTCTTTCCCTCTCAGTAACCCCTTGCCTCCTAGTGGCATTATCTTCTCTCTTCCTGATGAATGTTCTTTTATTGTCCTTTCTCTTCACTTCTCCTCACTAAAGTCTTCTTATTCTCTTTCCCTCTCAGTAACCCCTTGCCTCCTAGTGGCATTATCTTCTCTCTTCCTGATGAATGTTCTTTTATTGTCCTTTCTCTTGACCTCTCCTCACTAAAGTCTTCTTATTCTCTTTCCCTCTTAGGAACCCCTCGCCTGCTAGTGGCATTATCTTCTCTCTTCCTGATGAATGTTCTTTTATTGTCCTTTCTCTTCACCTCTCCTCACTAAAGTCTTCTCATTCTCTTTCCCTCTCAGTAACCCCTTGCCTCCTAGTGGCATTATCTTCTCTCTTCCTGATGAATGTTCTTTTATTGTCCTTTCTCTTGACCTCTCCTCACTAAAGTCTTCTCATTCTCTTTCCCTCTCAGTAACCCCTTGCCTCGTAGTAGCATTATCTTCTCTCTTTCTGATGAATGTTCTTTTATTGTCCTTTCTCTTGACCTCTCCTCGCTAAAGTCTTCTCATTTTCTTTCCCTCTCAGTAACCCCTTGCCTCCTAGTGGCATTATCTTCTCTCTTCCTGATGAATATTCTTTTATTGTCCTTTCTCTTCACTTCTCCTCACTAAAGTCTTCTTATTCTCTTTCCCTCTCAGTAACCCCTTGCCTCCTAGTGGCATTATCTTCTCTCTTCCTGATGAATGTTCTTTTATTGTCCTTTCTCTTGACCTCTCCTCACTAAAGTCTTCTCATTCTCTTTCCCTCTCAGTAACCCCTTGCCTCCTAGTAGCATTATCTTCTCTCTTTCTGATGAATGTTCTTTTATTGTCCTTTCTCTTGACCTCTCCTCACTAAAGTCTTCTCATTTTCTTTCCCTCTCAGTAACCCCTTGCCTCCTAGTGGCATTATCTTCTCTCTTCCTGATGAATGTTCTTTTATTGTCCTTTCTCTTTACTTCTCCTCACTAAAGTCTTCTCATTCTCTTTCCCTCTCAGTAACCCCTTGCCTCCTAGTGGCATTATCTTCTCTCTTCCTGATGAATGTTCTTTTATTGTCCTTTCTCTTGACCTCTCCTCACTAAAGTCTTCTTATTCTCTTTCCCTCTTAGGAACCCCTCGCCTCCTAGTGGCATTATCTTCTCTCTTCCTGATGAATGTTCTTTTATTGTCCTTTCTCTTCACCTCTCCTCACTAAAGTCTTCTCATTTTCTTTCCCTCTCAGTAACCCCTTGCCTCCTAGTGGCATTATCTTCTCTCTTCCTGATGAATGTTCTTTTATTGTCCTTTCTCTTGACCTCTCCTCACTAAAGTCTTCTCATTCTCTTTCCCTCTCAGTAACCCCTTGCCTCCTAGTAGCATTATCTTCTCTCTTTCTGATGAATGTTCTTTTATTGTCCTTTCTCTTGACCTCTCCTCACTAAAGTCTTCTTATTCTCTTTCCCTCTTAGGAACCCCTCGCCTCCTAGTGGCATTATCTTCTCTCTGCCTGATGAATGTTCTTTTATTGTCCTTTCTCTTCACCTCTCCTCACTAAAGTCTTCTCATTCTCTTTCCCTCTCAGTAACCCCTTGCCTCCTAGTGGCATTATCTTCTCTCTTCCTGATGAATGTTCTTTTATTGTCTTTCCTCTTCACCTCTCCTCACTAGTCTTCTCATTTTCTTTCCCTCTCAGTAACCCCTTGCCTCCTAGTGGCATTATCTTCTCTCTTCCTGATGAATGTTCTTTTATTGTCCTTTCTCTTCACCTCTCCTCACTAAAGTCTTCTCATTCTCTTTCCCTCTCAGTAACCCCTTGCCTCCTAGTGGCATTATCTTCTCTCTTCCTGATGAATGTTCTTTTATTGTCCTTTCTCTTGACCTCTCCTCACTAAAGTCTTCTCATTCTCTTTCCCTCTCAGTAACCCCTTGCCTCCTAGTAGCATTATCTTCTCTCTTTCTGATGAATGTTCTTTTATTGTCCTTTCTCTTGACCTCTCCTCACTAAAGTCTTCTCATTTTCTTTCCCTCTCAGTAACCCCTTGCCTCCTAGTGGCATTATCTTCTCTCTTCCTGATGAATATTCTTTTATTGTCCTTTCTCTTCACTTCTCCTCACTAAAGTCTTCTTATTCTCTTTCCCTCTCAGTAACCCCTTGCCTCCTAGTGGCATTATCTTCTCTCTTCCTGATGAATGTTCTTTTATTGTCCTTTCTCTTGACCTCTCCTCACTAAAGTCTTCTCATTCTCTTTCCCTCTCAGTAACCCCTTGCCTCCTAGTAGCATTATCTTCTCTCTTTCTGATGAATGTTCTTTTATTGTCCTTTCTCTTGACCTCTCCTCACTAAAGTCTTCTCATTTTCTTTCCCTCTCAGTAACCCCTTGCCTCCTAGTGGCATTATCTTCTCTCTTCCTGATGAATGTTCTTTTATTGTCCTTTCTCTTCACTTCTCCTCACTAAAGTCTTCTCATTCTCTTTCCCTCTCAGTAACCCCTTGCCTCCTAGTGGCATTATCTTCTCTCTTCCTGATGAATGTTCTTTTATTGTCCTTTCTCTTGACCTCTCCTCACTAAAGTCTTCTTATTCTCTTTCCCTCTTAGGAACCCCTCGCCTCCTAGTGGCATTATCTTCTCTCTTCCTGATGAATGTTCTTTTATTGTCCTTTCTCTTCACCTCTCCTCACTAAAGTCTTCTCATTTTCTTTCCCTCTCAGTAACCCCTTGCCTCCTAGTGGCATTATCTTCTCTCTTCCTGATGAATGTTCTTTTATTGTCCTTTCTCTTCACTTCTCCTCACTAAAGTCTTCTTATTCTCTTTCCCTCTCAGTAACCCCTTGCCTCCTAGTGGCATTATCTTCTCTCTTCCTGATGAATGTTCTTTTATTGTCCTTTCTCTTGACCTCTCCTCACTAAAGTCTTCTCATTCTCTTTCCCTCTCAGTAACCCCTTGCCTCCTAGTAGCATTATCTTCTCTCTTTCTGATGAATGTTCTTTTATTGTCCTTTCTCTTGACCTCTCCTCACTAAAGTCTTCTTATTCTCTTTCCCTCTTAGGAACCCCTCGCCTCCTAGTGGCATTATCTTCTCTCTGCCTGATGAATGTTCTTTTATTGTCCTTTCTCTTCACCTCTCCTCACTAAAGTCTTCTCATTCTCTTTCCCTCTCAGTAACCCCTTGCCTCCTAGTGGCATTATCTTCTCTCTTCCTGATGAATGTTCTTTTATTGTCTTTCCTCTTCACCTCTCCTCACTAAAGTCTTCTCATTTTCTTTCCCTCTCAGTAACCCCTTGCCTCCTAGTGGCATTATCTTCTCTCTTCCTGATGAATGTTCTTTTATTGTCCTTTCTCTTCACCTCTCCTCACTAAAGTCTTCTTATTCTCTTTCCCTCTCAGTAACCCCTTGCCTCCTAGTGGCATTATCTTCTCTCTTCCTGATGAATGTTCTTTTATTGTCCTTTCTCTTGACCTCTCCTCACTAAAGTCTTCTTATTCTCTTTCCCTCTTAGGAACCCCTCGCCTCCTAGTGGCATTATCTTCTCTCTTCCTGATGAATGTTCTTTTATTGTCCTTTCTCTTCACCTCTCCTCACTAAAGTCTTCTCATTCTCTTTCCCTCTCAGTAACCCCTTGCCTCCTAGTGGCATTATCTTCTCTCTTCCTGATGAATGTTCTTTTATTGTCCTTTCTCTTGACCTCTCCTCACTAAAGTCTTCTCATTTTCTTTCCCTCTCAGTAACCCCTTGCCTCCTAGTGGCATTATCTTCTCTCTTCCTGATGAATGTTCTTTTATTGTCCTTTCTCTTCACTTCTCCTCACTAAAGTCTTCTTATTCTCTTTCCCTCTCAGTAACCCCTTGCCTCCTAGTGGCATTATCTTCTCTCTTCCTGATGAATGTTCTTTTATTGTCCTTTCTCTTCACCTCTCCTCACTAAAGTCTTCTTATTCTCTTTCCCTCTCAGTAACCCCTTGCCTCCTAGTGGCATTATCTTCTCTCTTCCTGATGAATGTTCTTTTATTGTCCTTCCTCTTCACCTCTCCTCACTAAAGTCTTCTCATTCTCTTTCCCTCTCAGTAACCCCTTGCCTCCTAGTGGCATTATATTCTCTCTTCCTGATGAATGTTCTTTTATTGTCCTTTCTCTTGACCTCTCCTCTCTAAAGTCTTCTTATTCTCTTTCCCTCTCAGTAACCCCATGCCTCCTAGTGGCATTATCTTCTCTCTTCCTGATGAATGTTCTTTTATTGTCCTTTCTCTTCACCTGTCCTCACTAAAGTCTTCTCATTCTCTTTCCCTCTCAGTAACCCCTTGCCTCCTAGTGGCATTATCTTCTCTCTTCCTGATGAATGTTCTTTTATTGTCCTTTCTCTTCACCTCTCCTCACTAAAGTCTTCTCATTCTCTTTCCCTCTCAGTAACCCCTTGCCTCCTAGTGGCATTATCTTCTCTCTTCCTGATGAATGTTCTTTTATTGTCCTTTCTCTTCACCTCTCCTCACTAAAGTCTTCTCATTCTCTTTCCCTCTCATAACCCCTTGCCTCCTAGTGGCATTATCTTATCTCTTCCTGATGAATGTTCTTTTATTGTCCTTTCTCTTCACCTCTCCTCACTAAAGTCTTCTTATTCTCTTTCCCTCTCAGTAACCCCTTGCCTTCTAGTGGCATTATCTTCTCTCTTCCTGATGAATGTTCTTTTATTGTCCTTTCTCTTTACCTCCCCTCACTAAAGTCTTCTTATTCTCTTTCCCTCTCAGTAACCCCTTGCCTCCTAGTGGCATTATCTTCTCTCTTCCTGATGAATGTTCTTTTATTGTCCTTTCTCTTGACCTCTCCTCACTAAAGTCTTCTTATTCTCTTTCCCTCTTAGGAACCCCTCGCCTGCTAGTGGCATTATCTTCTCTCTTCCTGATGAATGTTCTTTTATTGTCCTTTCTCTTCACCTCTCCTCACTAAAGTCTTCTCATTCTCTTTCCCTCTCAGTAACCCCTTGCCTCCTAGTGGCATTATCTTCTCTCTTCCTGATGAATGTTCTTTTATTGTCCTTTCTCTTGACCTCTCCTGACTAAAGTCTTCTCATTCTCTTTCCCTCTCAGTAACCCCTTGCCTCCTAGTAGCATTATCTTCTCTCTTTCTGATGAATGTTCTTTTATTGTCCTTTCTCTTGACCTCTCCTCACTAAAGTCTTCTCATTTTCTTTCCCTCTCAGTAACCCCTTGCCTCCTAGTGGCATTATCTTCTCTCTTCCTGATGAATGTTCTTTTATTGTCCTTTCTCTTCACTTCTCCTCACTAAAGTCTTCTTATTCTCTTTCCCTCTCAGTAACCCCTTGCCTCCTAGTGGCATTATCTTCTCTCTTCCTGATGAATGTTCTTTTATTGTCCTTTCTCTTCACCTCTCCTCACTAAAGTCTTCTTATTCTCTTTCCCTCTGGGTAACCCCTTGCCTCCTAGTGGCATTATCTTCTCTCTTCCTGATGAATGTTCTTTTATTGTCCTTCCTCTTCACCTCTCCTCACTAAAGTCTTCTCATTCTCTTTCCCTCTCAGTAACCCCTTGCCTCCTAGTGGCATTATCTTCTCTCTTCCTGATGAATGTTCTTTTATTGTCCTTTCTCTTGACCTCTCCTCACTAAAGTCTTCTTATTCTCTTTCCCCCTCAGTAACCCCTTGCCTCCTAGTGGCATTATCTTCTCTCTTCCTGATGAATGTTCTTTTATTGTCCTTTCTCTTCACCTGTCCTCACTAAAGTCTTCTCATTCTCTTTCCCTCTCAGTAACCTCTTGCCTCCTAGTGGGATTATCTTCTCTCTTCCTGATGAATGTTCTTTTATTGTCCTTTCTCTTCACCTCTCCTCACTAAAGACTTCTTATTCTCTTTCCCTCTCAGTAACCCCTTGCCTCCTAGTGGCATTATCTTCTCTCTTCCTGATGAATGTTCTTTTATTGTCCTTTCTCTTCACCTCTCCTCACTAAAGTCTTCTTATTCTCTTTCCCTCTCAGTAACCCCTTGCCTCCTAGTGGCATTATCTTCTCTCTTCCTGATGAATGTTCTTTTATTGTCCTTTCTCTTCACCTCTCCTCACTAAAGTCTTCTCATTCTCTTTCCCTCTCAGTAACCCCTTGCCTCCAATGGCATTATCTTCTCTCTTCCTGATGAATGTTCTTTTATTGTCCTTTCTATTCACCTCTCCTCACTAAAGTCTTCTCATTCTCTTTCCCTCTCATAACCCCTTGCCTCCTAGTGGCATTATCTTCTCTCTTCCTGATGAATGTTCTTTTATTGTCCTTTCTCTTCACCTCTCCTCACTAAAGTCTTCTTATTCTCTTTCCCTCTCAGTAACCCCTTGCCTTCTAGTGGCATTATCTTCTCTCTTCCTGATGAATGTTCTTTTATTGTCCTTTCTCTTCACCTCCCCTCACTAAAGACTTCTTATTCTCTTTCCCTCTCAGTAACCCCTTGCCTCCTAGTGGCATTATCTTCTCTCTTCCTGATGAATGTTCTTTTATTGTCCTTTCTCTTCACCTCTCCTCATTAAAGACTTCTTATTCTCTTTCCCTCTCAGTAACCCCTTGCCTCCTAGTGGCATTATCTTCTCTCTTCCTGATGAATGTTCATTTATTGTCCTTTCTCTTCACCTCTCCTCACTAAAGTCTTCTTATTCTCTTTCCCTCTCAGTAACCCCTTGCCTCCTAGTGGCATTATCTTCTCTCTTCCTGATGAATGTTCTTTTATTGTCCTTTCTCTTCACCTCTCCTCACTAAAGACTTCTTATTCTCTTTCCCTCTCAGTAACCCCTTGCCTCCTAGTGGCATTATCTTCTCTCTTCCTGATGAATGTTCTTTTATTGTCCTTTCTCTTGACCTCTCCTCACTAAAGTCTTCTCATTCTCTTTCCCTCTCAGTAACCCCTTGCCTCCTAGTGGCATTATCTTCTCTCTTCCTGATGAATGTTCTTTTATTGTCCTTCCTCTTCACCTCTCCTCACTAAAGTCTTCTCATTCTCTTTCCCTCTCAGTAACCCCTTGCCTCCTAGTGGCATTATCTTCTCTCTTTCTAATGAATGTTCTTTTATTGTCCTTTCTCTTCACCTCCCCTCACTAAAGACTTCTTATTCTCTTTCCCTCTCAGTAACCCCTTGCCTTCTAGTGGCATTATCTTCTCTCTTCCTGATGAATGTTCTTTTATTGTCCTTTCTCTTCACCTCTCCTCACTAAAGTCTTCTCATTCTCTTTCCCTCTCAGTAACCTCTTGCCTCCTAGTGGGATTATCTTCTCTCTTCCTGATGAATGTTCTTTTATTGTCCTTCCTCTTCACCTCCCCTCACTAAAGTCTTATCATTTTCTTTCCCTCTCAGTAACCCCTTGCCACCTACTGGCATTATCTTCTCTCTTTCTGATTAATGTTCTTTTATTGTCCTTCCTCTTCAACTCGCCTCACTAAAGTCTTCTCATTCTCTTTTACGCTCAAGTTTTTGTATTTTTTTGTTAAATTTAAGACGCTTTTTTCTTCGATGTAGATCCAGAAGTTTGTTTTCTAGGCAGAGAATATTGTTCGATTTCACTGAATGTGACAATATTATTCTTTTCGATATTAACCAAGGCGTGTCCTTCTTTTAGACGAAGCGGCGACAAAAATTTATCCTATATTTAAGCGCTCTGTGTGAATTTTTACCAATTCACTGGATGACCGAAATTGTGCCCTTTGACTAATGGCTATCAAGCTTGTCTCGCTAAATCAATTACAATTTTAGTGCCTTCGATCTTCAGGGTGTGCCCTATAATTCTGCCACATCTTTGCTACGTTTTCATAGTTACCATGGATGACCTCAATGTTTGTTTTTTTATGAATAAAGAAATTGTGTCTTATATGCTGTTATTTACTGAGTTATTAAAAAAAAAAAAAAAAAAAAACTTGTTCTCAATTTTGCATCCGAGGAGTAAAAGGAAAATGTAAACGAACTGAAGTTCAGCTGACAAGTCAAGCAAAAGCGAAAATGTGACACCGCCGAGGGTCGCGAAGATGATGGGTGTGTCGCAGCATTGTACACGATTTGCTCACATTTGTTCCCATTAAATTGAGTTCACACTTCACACACACACATACATACATACATATATATATATATATATATATATATATATATATATATATATATATATATGTATATATATATATATGTATATGTATATAGATGCGTGTGTGCGCTCGCATATGTATCTAGCACATGTAAACAAAGACATGACAAGAGAGAATAAAGACAACAATGAGGGAAGACAGAAAAAGGACAACATAATAGCATTGGTTCTTTGATCATGAATGTATATCTTCACAACATTATCTGTGTCAGTTTATATCTATTAAGTTGGTGCAAAAATTTGACGTTAAAAAATACGTCAAAAAACGATATTATTTTTGCACCAACCTAATATTTTATTCTGGTTACACATGCGCGCATACATACATACACACACACACACACACACACACACACACACACACACACACACACACACACACACATATATATATATATATATATATATATATATATATATATACCCAGCTTCTAATACGCTGGTCGGTGGTGATGGAATGTGACTAGTTTAGTTTTCGAGGCATTGAATGTAACCAGTCAGCTTGGAAATTAGTGCTGGATCGGAAGAGAGGTCAGCTACCAATCTCTGAGCGAGCGTCAAGATATAATCGTCGGATTTGTATCGTATCGAAGAATTTAATTTCTTCATTGCTGATCGCTTCTTTTATGATGACGGAAAAGCCGATGGCATTGACTGCATGGTAAAATGTCGATGGAGGATGTGGCCGATTTTGTAGAGTCTTTCTCTCTTGTCATTTGAATTTTTCCTTTTCACTTCTGGTGGCTTCGAAGTTTTTGATCCCGAGGTTGACGAAGAAGCGTTTGATTTAATTTGATTTCCAAATGTCCCGTATGCAGTTCCAATTCTGTGCTCTGCATCAATTTCCGAGGTTCACACACACACACACACACACATATATATATATATATATATATATATATATATATATATATATATATATAGCTGGATATATATATATATATATATATATATATATATATATAGCTGGATATATATATATATATATATATATATATATATATATATATATATATATATATATATATATATATATATATATATATATATATATATATATACCCAGCTTCTAATACTCTGGATTAAGCTGCTTGGTGAAGGAAGTCGTTGCTCTTGTCCTGTGTATTATTTATAATGGGAAATAAGATTAGCTGCGTTATAATGCTTTTTAGTTACTTAGTTTCTACTTGCCCCCCGTGGCTCGTTAGCCTAATGGCATGATGCTTGCGTTGTATCGTAACGGTCGGGGTTCGATTGTGGATGTGTACTGTTGATGAGCCCCGAAAATAAGACGAAATGGTCGTTATGTTATTTTTCTGCGTTCTGTTGCGGTTTCTACAGTGCCACTCAAAAAAGTTTGCAAATACTGATATTGTGCATTTTCTTTAATAAAATATGTTTTTTATGGACAAAAGTTGAATATTCTAATTTCTTACTGCTCGTCCAATACCCAAATATTACATCTTAGAATAAATTACGAAAATTAGTTTTATTCGTGATTTTTTTTTATTAATTAAGGGAATAATACCAACTCAAAAGTTTTTGCAAACTTTAATTTCAATGCAAAGAATTGGTCCTGTTCAAATCAATTGTAAAAAATAATGAAAAGATGTATTATGTATTATATACCAATGAAAGTTGGTATGGCTTTGTTTAGATATCAATGTATGAAAACACAAGGAACACATTAATATTTAATTTTTCGACCATCATTCTTAAGAGGCGAAATAAGTCGTTTATCGACTGATGAAGTGAATTTCCTAACTACGCTGTCTGTAATTTTAGAACAAACATCCAAAATGCAGTTGCCCGGATGATCCTTGTTAGAAAATTACCGTCCATTTTCATAAACTCGAAGCTTTACCATGGTCTAGAGGTTGTCAATAGGGTTTAAATTAGGACTTTGTGGTGGCCATACCATAATTTTGTCCCCTGTAGAACCTTGATTTGCCAACCACTCTGATGAAGCATGACTGAAGGCATTATTTTGCTGATAAACAAGATTACTACGGAACTCGTCATTTTGCAAATTCAACCAGGGTATGAAATTTTCTTTTAAAAATTGGCAACAATTAGCTGAATTCAGTTTGAGTCATTCTGGAACAAGAACTGGTCCAATTAATGTCGAGCCACAAATCCCAGCCCAGAACATCACTCCATCGCCGCCTTGTTGGGGTTTAAAATGCAAGCGAGGAGTTTCACTATGAATGAGCCAACCTCTTTTCCAACCATCGGGGGCCGTTTAATGTAACTCGGACTCCATCCACCCAAATTACACTTTGGAAATCAATTTTTAAGTAATTGCCCATTCTAACCTCTTCAGGTGATTCATTTCGCTCAACGGAGTACATGAAATTGGAGAACGTTGTTTCGCCATACTACAGAGGATGCGATTTCGTGTTGCGTTCGATAACTCCTTCAACGCCATCTTGCTTAAAAATCTCTTTGCTGGTGCTGGGAGGGTTCTGTTTGACTGCTCTTTTATTTTTCTTAAATCTCTCTTGTCAACTGCATCTGGGCGACAACTCTTTCGTTTCTTTCGCTCAACTTCACCATTATTGAAATATTGCTTCACTTTGCGATGATCTCGTTTAATTATTTTTTGCTATTTCGAGTGTGGTTTTATCATTTGAGAGTAATTTTGATATTTTGGCTTTTACATCAGTAGAAAGCATCTTGCCACGAGCCATTATTTTAAAATTTATGATTTCTGCAAACACTTTTGATTCACATGAAATATAAAGAAATCCTTAAATAAATAAAAATAATTTTCGTTAATTAAACCTTTATGTCACGTAGGACATTTCATTTTAAATTAAATATATTTATTCTAATGTTTACACAAGCCATTACAATTGTTTAAATTTGTATATTCTAGAAACGTTATAGGTGCACTTTTGAGTCGCACTGTAGATATTGAATTGAATTTATTATACCTCCTCTCCCAACTCAGCCAAATAAATAAAACCTTGTTTCTGTCCAGAGTTTCAGGAACTCGACTTAAACAGAATTCCTGTTTTTGGTGGAAGCCAAAGAAAGTTTTATTCACGAATTCATAAACCTGGAAAGCTGTTATTGCACAAACATTACAGTGACTAATTGGCTCGTTTGAATAACTTGCATCAGAAAATAAAGGCTTTTTATAGACCAAGATGTTGACCGGTTATTTTGCTGAAGAAAATCCATCTACATGTATAAGACATGACCCTTTCAAAATGGAATTTTGTTTTCGTTTGAAGGAACACCTCTTTGTCTGATCATGGATTCCAGTAAGATGAGGATTTAGAAAAATTCCTCAAAGAATGAATCGTATCAAAACTGGAATATTTAGTTATTTATTTACTTATTCTCATTTCACCGAAGCAATACAATAAAGTCACTAACACGCAACAGAAGATGTTACTGAGAGTGAAAGAGAATGATTAGTTGGATAAGTGAAGAGAAAGGGCAATAAATGAACACTTACCAAGAAGAGAGAAGATAATGCTATTAAGAGGCAAGGGGTTACTGAGAATGAAAGAGAATGAGAAGACTTTAGTGAGGAGAGGTGAAGAGAAAGGACAACAAAAGAACATTCATCCGGAAGAGAGAAGATAATGCCACTAGGAGGCAAGGGGTTACTAAGAGGGAAAGAGAATGAGAAGACTTTAGTGAGGAGAGGTCAAGAGAAAGGACAATAAAAGAACATTCATCAGAAAGAGAGAAGATAATGCTACTAGGAGGCAAGGGGTTACTGAGAATGAAAGAGAATGAGAAGACTTTAGTGAGAA
This sequence comes from Acanthosepion lycidas, assembly GCA_963932145.1. Taxonomy (NCBI): domain Eukaryota; kingdom Metazoa; phylum Mollusca; class Cephalopoda; order Sepiida; family Sepiidae; genus Acanthosepion; species Acanthosepion lycidas. The sequence continues at coordinate 47,426,208 of OZ010612.1, forward strand.
GAGGTGAAGAGGAAGGACAATAAAAGAACATTCATCAGAAAGAGAGAAGATAATGCCACTAGGAGGCAAGGGTTTACTGAGAGGGAAAGAGAATTAGAAAAATTTAGTGAGGAGAGGTGAAGAGGAAGGACAATAAAAGAACTTTCATCGGAAAGAGAGAAGATAATGCCACTAGGAGGGAAGGGGTTACTGAGAGGGAAAGAGAATGAGAAGACTTTAGTGAGGGGAGCTGAAGAGGAAGGACAATAAAAGAACATTCATCAGGAAGAGAGATAATGTCACTAGGAGGCAAGGGGTCACTGAGAGGGAAAGAGAATGAGAAGACTATAGTGAGGAGAGGTGAAGAGAAAGGACAATAAAAGAACATTCATCAGAAAGAGGGAAGATAATGCCACTAGGAGGCAAGGGGTTACTGAGAGGGAAAGAGAATGAGAAGACTTTAGTGAGGAGAGGTGAAGAGGAAGGACAATAAAAGAACATTCATCAGAAAGAGGGAAGATAATGCCACTAGGAGGCAAGGGGTTACTGAGAGGGAAAGAGAATGAGAAGACTTTAGTGAGGAGAGGTGAAGAGGAAGGACAATAAAAGAACATTCATCAGAAAGAGGGAAGATAATGCCACGAGGAGGCAAGGGGTTACTGAGAGGGAAAGAGAATGAGAAGACTTTAGTGAGGAGAGGTGAAGAGAAAGGACAATAAAAGAACATTCATCAGAAAGAGGGAAGATAATGCCACTAGGAGGCAAGGGGTTACTGAGAGGGAAAGAGAATGAGAAGACTTTAGTGAGGAGAGGTGAAGAGGAAGGACAATAAAAGAACATTCATCAGGAAGAGAGAAGATAATGCCACTAGGAGGCAAGGGGTTACTGAGAGGGAAAGAGAATGAGAAGACTTTAGTGAGGAGAGGTGAAGAGAAAGGACAATAAAAGAACATTCATCAGGAAGAGAGAAGATAATGCCACTAGGAGGCAAGGGGTTACTGAGAGGGAAAGAGAATGAGAAGACTTTAGTGAGGAGAGGTGAAGAGAAAGGACAATAAATGAACATTCATCAGGAAGAGAGAAGATAATGCCACTAGGAGGCAAGGGGTTACTGAGAGGGAAAGAGAATGAGAAGACTTTAGTGAGGAGAGGTGAAGAGAAAGGACAATAAAAGAACATTCATCAGAAAGAGGGAAGATAATGCCACTAGGAGGCAAGGGGTTACTGAGAGGGAAAGAGAATGAGAAGACTTTAGTGAGGAGAGGTGAAGAGAAAGGACAATAAAAGAACATTCATCAGAAAGAGGGAAGATAATGCCACTAGGAGGCAAGGGGTTACTGAGAGGGAAAGAGAATGAGAAGACTTTAGTGAGGAGAGGTGAAGAGGAAGGACAATAAAAGAACATTCATCAGGAAGGGAGAAGATAATGCCACTAGGATGCAAGGGGTTACTGAGAGGGAAAGAGAATGAGAAGACTATAGTGAGGAGAGGTGAAGAGAAAGGACAATAAAAGAACATTCATCAGAAAGAGAGAAGATAATGCCACTAGGAGGCAAGGGGTTACTGAGGAGGAAAGAGAATGAGAAGACTTTAGTGAGGTGAGGTGAAGAGGAAGGACAATAAAAGAACATTCATCAAAAAGAGAGAAGATAATGCCACTAGGAGGCAAGGGTTTACTGAGAGGGAAAGAGAATTAGAAAAATTTAGTGAGGAGAGGTGAAGAGGAAGGACAATAAAAGAACATTCATCGGAAAGAGAGAAGATAATGCCACTAGGATGCAAGGGGTTACTGAGAGGGAAAGAGAATGAGAAGACTTTAGTGAGGAGAGGTGAAGAGAAAGGACAATAAAAGAACATTCATCAGAAAGAGAGAAGATAATGCCACTAGGAGGCAAGGGTTTACTGAGAGGGAAAGAGAATGAGAAGACTATAGTGAGGAGAGGTGAAGAGAAAGGACAATAAAAGAACATTCATCAGAAAGAGAGAAGATAATGCCACTAGGAGGCAAGGGGTTACTGAGGAGGAAAGAGAATGAGAAGACTTTAGTGAGGTGAGGTGAAGAGGAAGGACAATAAAAGAACATTCATCAAAAAGAGAGAAGATAATGCCACTAGGAGGCAAGGGTTTACTGAGAGGGAAAGAGAATTAGAAAAATTTAGTGAGGAGAGGTGAAGAGGAAGGACAATAAAAGAACATTCATCGGAAAGAGAGAAGATAATGCCACTAGGATGCAAGGGGTTACTGAGAGGGAAAGAGAATGAGAAGACTTTAGTGAGGAGAGGTGAAGAGAAAGGACAATAAAAGAACATTCATCAGAAAGAGAGAAGATAATGCCACTAGGAGGCAAGGGTTTACTGAGAGGGAAAGAGAATTAGAAAAATTTAGTGAGGAGAGGTGAAGAGGAAGGACAATAAAAGAACATTCATCAGGAAGGGAGAAGATAATGCCACTAGGATGCAAGGGGTTACTGAGAGGGAAAGAGAATGAGAAGACTTTAGTGAGGAGAGGTGAAGAGAAAGGACAATAAAAGAACATTCATCAGAAAGAGAGAAGATAATGCCACTAGGAGGCAAGGGGTTACTGAGGAGGAATGAGAATGAGAAGACTTTAGTGAGGAGAGCTGAAGAGAAAGGGCAATAAATGAACATTCATCAGAAAGAGGGAAGATAATGCCACTAAGAGGCAAGGGTTTACTGAGAGGGAAAGAAAATGAGAAGACTTTAGTGAGGTTTCCATGGGAATATTGGCTGAGTTGGGTCCTGTCACTGCATCCTGTCACTGGATCTAACCAACGCCTTATCCTGTAACTGGATCCTGTCACTGGATCTAACGAACGCCTTATCCACTGTGGCACAGTGGATAAGGCGTTGGTTAGATCCACTGACAGGACCCAAAGAGTGTGAGTTCAATACCTGGTAAAGGCAGGAAACGTTGTGATAAATATGGCAACAAAGATGAGGACAATAGTTCGAATAATGTAAATAGTGTACATAATACCTCATCTCAGAAATATAGACAGGAGTTTTAACGTAAACATAATGCGAATCTCTACTAGTTTTTCCACCGACCGGCCAATGTTTACCCCTTTGCAAGAATCGGGGATAATTCTGGGTTGATATTCTTAAGGGAAACCAATGGAGTTTTGTCATGTCCAGTGGCTTTCTTAAGGTTGAGGCTTTTGATATGTCAAGAGACTTCTCGTGCTAAAATGAATGTATTACTGAGGTTGTGCTCAGTGAGGCGTTGGGAAGCTGGGGAGGAGATGGCCTTTACATTGTATTAATGCCTATCAAATCCCGAACTACCGCCAGTCACGATGAACAGACGGCTATATTTCTATTTATTTTCGGAACCAAAACCTTCGAAGGCACCAGCAGAGAAAATGAAAAAATCAAACGACAAGAAAGGCTCGACGAAATCGACATCATCCTCCACCAACATTACTATGCAGTCAATGCCATCGGCTCTTCCTGTTCAAGTCTCGAGTTAAACCTTATCTTCCTCTCCTATCCGTATAAACTGTCCCTTAACGTAACCCTCTACCTCGATTGGCTCCCGGGCCTTGTACAGGGTGAACCATACTGTCAAAAAATGTTCAGAAGGTAATAAGATAGAAAAGAAACGCCACGTCGAGAAATGAGAACGTGAACTCTTCCATGTAAGAATTGATCTGCTAAAAAGCCGCCGCCGATATATATATATATATATATATATATATATATATATATATATATATATATATATATATATATATATATATATTTCTCGGACATTCAGGTCGGTAAATGTTGTTTAATACTGTTTATTATAAACAGAGCATTTACTTAAATATTTGTATGTATAAAAGAATGTTAAACATAAAAATGTCTTAAAATAATTTTCGGACTTTGTCCAGTTCATAATGTGTGACGTCATTTGTTTACATTTGATACGCCATGAGCAGACATAAATGTACGTGAGAGATTCATGGATGATGGAAGTTTAAATACAGTAAATTCGACCTTGCTAAACGAACGCACCTTCGCGGCCAAATCGGTAAAGGCTAAATGACGGTTCTGTATAGGATACAGGTTCGAATCCGGTCGGAGGACGAATATTTTCTGTGAAAATTTCTCGGACATTCAGGCCGATAAATGTTGTTTAATACTGTTTATTATAAATAGAGCATTAACTTAAATACGTGTAGCTATAAAAAAAATGTTAAACATAAAAATATCATTATCAATTATCGTCTTTGTCATGTTGAATTGATAATGTTAATTATATTTTATGAATATGTCCTGAAGATGGTTTATTATTTCGTCCGACGTTGACATATTAACATTAAAACAGCATAATTGCATCTAAGAATTTTTGTTTGTTTTTTCCGTATATTTTTCTTCATATATATATATATATATATATGTGTGTGTGTGTGTGTGTGTGAACCTCGGAAATTGATGTAGAGCACAGAATTGGAACTGCATACGGGACATTTGGAAATCAAACTAAATCAAACGCTTCTTCGTCAACCTCGGGATCAAAAACTTTGAAGCCACCAGAAGTGAAAAGGAAAAATTCAAATGACAAGAGAGAAAGACTCTACAAAATCGGCCACATCCTCCATCGACATTTTACCATGCAGTCAATGCCATCGGCTTTACCGTCATCATAAAAGAAGCGATCAGCAATGAAGAAATTAAATTCTTCGATACGATATAAATCCGACGATTATATCTTGACGCTCAGAGATTGGTAGCTGACCTCTCTTCCGATCCAGCACTAACTTCCAAGCTGACTGGTTACATTCAATGCCTCGAAAACTAAACTAGTCAGATTCCATCACCACCGACCAGACCCCGAACTACCTCCAGTTGCGATGAACGGATGTCACCTCGAGGAGGCACGGCGCCTTGAGAGAATATTGGGTCTCTAACTCACACCCAATCTCAAGTGGAACTCGTACATACGATCCATTGCTAAGGATGCAGGTAACATGATCGGCTCCCTATACCTGACTCCTGCTAGCCTCTAACTTTATACGAGCCAGATCAGGTCGAAAATGGAGTGCTGTTGCCATATTTGGGCGGGAGCTTCCCAGTACTCACTTTCCAGTCTTGATATTGAAAGACGTCTTCGAGTCTTTGTTGGAGAAGAATTATTTTCCACCCTCTCTTTCACAGGCGGGTCGAGGCAAGCCTCACTCCTCTATCGCTACTTTCACGGAAAGTACTCGGTCGGACTACATTTCTTGGTTCTGCCAGGTCTAACCTTCACGTCTAGGATCCGCCATACCACTTACATTGTAGCAAGCAAGACATTCTCTCCCTATTCCATCGGTGAGAAGTAAGTTCCACTCGAACAGCTTCTTCATGCGAACGACTGTTCTGTGGAACAGAATCCCAAGAGGATGTTTCCCCAATCACTACAATCTTAACCTGTTCAAGTCTAGAGTTAACCCTTATATTCCTCTCCTATCCGTATAAACTGTCCCTTAACGTAACCCTCTACTTCGATTGGCTCCCGGGCCTTGTACAGGGCGAACCATACTGTAAAAAAGAGTGTTCAGAAGGTAATAAGATAGAAAAGAAACGCCACGTTGAGAAATGGGAACGTGAACCCTGTTTCCATTAAGACGTTTTATTTACCAATCTCATAGATCAGCTTTAATATTACAGTACTACGTTGTTAGGATGGGTACAAGGTTGGTTATTCTTCAGTGCCCAAGTAAATGAGCTGCGTGCTCTTATGTACGGTAGCATTTGCCAAATCTTTAGACATTTGTTGTGGGTGAACGGACAGAAGTATAACCCTAGTTCATGGAGATTACTTTCCCAAGCAGTTCCTCCCAAGCGCACTGAGGCGATGCTGGCGGAACTGGGGAATTTTGACACTGTCTAAGGTCAAATAAATGTGGATTCGCACGATTAAAAATGGCATTGTACCGAATTTCGCCTACTTGGGAAGACAGATATATTAACTTCCCACAGTCGATAAAAAATCCTGCTGTGAAATTGTTAAAGTGAATATAAAGATAGAACTCTTTCGTGGGTGGAGTTTAGAAAAGGTTAGATGACAGCTGATTAAAAGTAAAAACAACCTGACTTACTGACAGCTAATTATACATTCCTGGGGATACGGCTTGGGAATTATTGTGGATACAAACAATTTCTCCTGCCTGCTTTAACTTATTAACTTCCTCCCCCTCCTACTACTTCTTTCTTCGTTGTTTTCTCCTCTTTTCATTTCTTCTTCATTTTTCTCTTCATCCTCTTCTTCTCTTTCTCATCTTTTTTCTTCATCTTCTGATTATACTTTATCTGATTCTATTTCTTCTTTTTCTTCTTCTCTTCTACTTTTTTCTTCATCTTCTGCTCTACTTTTTATTCTTTTTTACTTCTTCTTCTACGCTTTCTTCTACTTTTTCTTTTAAATCTTTTTGTTCTTCTTTTCTGACCCTCTTTCCATTTCTTTTCTCCTCATTATCTTCTTTCTCTTCTTTTTCTGATTCTCTTCTTTCTATTTCTTCTTCTTCTTCTTCTTCTTCTTCTTTTTCTTCTTCTTCTCTGTCCTTTACTTCTTGTTTCTCTATTACTTCGCAGAATTCTATTTCATCTACTTCTTTGTCTTGTCTATTTTCTTATCCCTCTTCCCAATTCTGTTTTTATTCCTCCTTTTCCTCATCTCCTGTTACTCTTTCTACTACTACTTCTTCAACTGTTTTCTTCAACCGTTTTCTCCTTCTTCTTCTCTTTCTTATCACCCTCAGTCCTCTTTCTACTAGTACTCCACTTTCATTTTCTGCTACTCTTTCTCCTTCTCCTCCTCCTCATGCTTCTTCTTCTTCTCTCCCTCCTCATTATTATTATTATTCCTTCTTCTTCTTCTTCTTCTTCTTCTTCTTCTTCTTCTTCTTCTTCTCTCCCTCCTCATTATTATTATTATTATTATTATTATTATTCCTTCTTCTTCTTCTTCTTCTTCTTCTTCTTCTTCTCTCCCTCCTCATTATTATTATTATTATTATTATTATTATTATTATTATTATTATTATTATTATTATTCCGCCCCTTTGTAGTCTTCTCTTTCTTCTGATGACGATTCTTTTTATGCTCATCCTTTTCTTCTCTTTTCCATTCTTTATTCTCTTCGCTCCTCTCTTTTACTTCTTCGAAAATTCTTGCTTTATTCATCTTTTTATTTTTCTCTCCCTCTTTTCTTTCTATTTCCTTCTTTTCTTTTCCCTTCTTTTTTTTACTTCTTTTTCCTTCTCTTTCAACACGAACTTTTTTCCTTTCTTCTACCCAAACTAGATCTTTGTCAATTTTTCCTTCTTGTTTTCCTTCATATTCTTCTTCCTCTCTTCCTCGATTGCTTTCTTATTCTATGTGCCGTGCCCTTTCAAGATGTGTGCGATCACGGCTCTCCACAACTTCCTATTTGTTGTAACTCTTACTAAGTTTTTTTCTTTTTGCTATCCTTCCTAATCCTGTTCTACCAACCATTCACACAAACTCGTTAGGTTGGTTAGACACTGCTTTCTTCTGTCCCTCTTGCCGTCTATGCCCTGTGTGTGTCAGATGCTCCAAGCACACTTTCCTCATTATGTACCCTGAAAATTTCAATTCTATCTTTCTGATTCTAAGTGTCAGTATCATTTTTGTTTCCATTTTCTTTAAAACTTCCTCGTTACTTACATCCATCCATTAGATTCTCAGTATCCTCCTGTAGAACCAAATTTCTGTTACTTCAAGCCTCTACTCCATCTGTAAGGAAATTGTTCAATTCGTTGACTGGTATTATATAACAGTTCAGTAGTCTTCTCTGTGTAGCTAACGAAAACTTCCTGTTTCTTATTACTTTGCTTAGCGTTTGAAAAACATATTCCGCAAGTCGCTATTCCAATCCTCATTCGGATTTCAATATTGCAGTTTCGTGAAAATCAACGCGAATGTCTTGAAACACACACACACACACACACATATGTATGTGTGTATACATGTGTGTGTATATATATATGTGTGTGCGTGTGTGTGTATGTTTATGATAAACAGTATTAAAAACATTTACTGGTCTGAATGTCAGAGAAATTTCGTAGAAAATATGTGTCCTCAGACAGGAATCGAACCTGTATCCTATACGGAACCGTCATACAGCTAAAGAGGAAGTGTCTGGTTAGCAAAATCGCATTACTGTTTTTAATTACTGTAGCTAATTTTCTATCTCTTTTTCTCTTTCTCTCTCTCTCTCTCATTTTCTTTTCTCTCTCTATCTCCCTCTCTCTCTCTCATTTTCTTTTCTCTCTCTATCTCCCTCTCTATCTCCCTCTTTCTCTCTCTCTCTCTCTCTACATATACACACACACATATATATATATATATATATATATATATATATATATATATATATATATATATATATATATATATATATATATATATATATTGAATATGAGAGACAAGGTGTATTTCGAAAGATGCCAATTTGAATACCAGGCACGTTCCTTTCGTGGGGCTTGGGATAAACGCTACTAACGATACGAAACCACACGATTACATCTTAAAAGAAATTAACAACAAACCCCTTGAAAATGGTTAAAGAACTGTCCAAAATCTTTACAATTCCTTAACCCCTATCAAACGAAAAAATTCACAAATACTAAAAAAAACAAAAAACACGTCAATAAAAAATTCATCAAATTTTCCTTGTCTGTCGTATTCAACAAAACATGTTTGAAAGAAAGGTTACTCCCCAAATATACATTATATATATATATATGTGTGCGTGTGTTTCTGTGTGTCTGTGTGTGCGCGCGCGTTCATGTGCGTGTGAAGAGACATGAGAATCAGACGGAATAGTAAATATATGACAATTTGGGAACTTCAACTTTGACATGCTTCGCCGATGATCCGGCGTTATTAGTATGTCAATAGAACCTTCTTGGTCACAGTTCTGAACGTTTTAATGAAAAAGGAATGTCATTTACTCAAACAAATCCCTGTACTATTAATATACTACATGACAATTTTAGTTTATCGCACATTCTCACTAAATTCGTATTGAAAAAAAAAAAAGTGAAATTTGTAAAGTGTTATATAGAAATAAAGTGTCGCTGACGACACTTGAGTTTGAACATAGATCGCCAGTGAGCAAACACGAATGAAGTAGATCACGTGATCTCAAAGGAAATGTATATATGGGAATTAGTTTAATGGATCATCATTTCTAGTCTATCCTCTATTACTATACGATCACAATTTCAGTTCTATCCTCTATTACAATACGGATCGCTATTCTTTTCTCTACACTATTCTCTATACTGATCACTACACGGATTACTATACGGATCACTATTTGTTGGTTACCATTCGAGCGAGTATTATCTAGCAAGTACTATTAGTGCGAGTGTTAGTCGAGGGCGTCTGACACCAGTATTTTTCAACTGCTTTACTATAGTTGTATCTGCGATTACAAAGTCTTTACTACAACGATCATTACGAAAGTGGCAACGAGTGTTCGTTGACGTCACAAAATAAAACTTGAAAAAATTATCATCATCTTATTCAGTTAGCACACTTTCTACCGCCACTGTGTTCAATACTCTCCTCCATCTCCTAATTGTGGTTCATGGTGAATTTCAAGGCAATAGTGTGCCGGTTCCTTTTGCACTGATGGTGAATGTTGAGGTTAAATCGTTCCCTCCTCAGAGGCAGATTTGTTTTTGAAGTTAACTTCTCCTAGTCTTTGTCTTAAGAAGCATACAGCAGATGGTTTGAATTCATTTTCCGTCACCTAGTGTGATTGCATAACATAATCAAGATTATAAAAATAACACCGAGACATCTCAAGTTTCACACTAAAAATTGAAGGATCATTAGGCCAGGTTCAATAAAAATAAAAACTGAACTTGTACTGATGATCCTTCAATTTCCAGGTTGAAACTTGAGTTATCTCAGTTTTAACTTGTGTTTTATATATGTATGTGAATGATTTAGTTGGAGTGCTAACGTAGAAAAAATAGTCAAATTTACTGATTTACTGCGTTTCTGTCATTTTTTTTTTTTTTTTTTTGAGCCGGCAACAAATAGCAATTGTGCCTTCCTTTCCTTATTGGGGTGAGGATTTATGAAATGTAAGCAGCTGATCATAATTAAAAATCTTTTAAAATACACATATCTAAAAATTTACATATCTATATATATATATATATATATATATATATATATATATATATATATATATATATATAAAATTTACACACACACACACATATATATATATATATATATATATATATATACCCTTGGGAAAGTTATGAATCCTTTTCTTCTCCCTCCAGCTATGGGTAAAATAGCAGGACAGACTGGGTTCTATAGCCTTGGATGGCAACTGGTCTAGGAGAAGGACAACTCTGAATTCAAAACCTGCGGAGGGTCGTTTGGGAACCTCGTGGCATTCGGTGCACCAGGTCTCTGTATTCGTCCCTCCAAAAGTGTGGATGGTCCTGCACGAGGCCTTCACCACTATAATCAAATCTCATGTGCCGGTGTCGGGCTGTCGGTTTCCTGGAAACTGATCTGCTCGACCCTCATACATCGAATCTCGACGGGAGAGTCGATCATCATATATATATATATATATATATATATATATATATATATATATATATATATATATATCGGGGTCCGTTAAGTCTGATTGTAGATGTGAAGGGCTTATTTTTAAGATATAAAACCACTATAGGGACTACCAGTAGTTATGATCATAATGTAAATACTATAAACACGTACATATAGCATAAAAAATATATACTTAATATAATATATTAATCAAAATAACAAAAATAATAGATTACTCACAGCTACTTTCTTAAGCACACGCTAATATATCGTACTTTCCGTTTTTGTTTACAATTGAAAGGCCCGCCACAGACGCCAAGCGGTCACTTTGAGAACTAATACGACTCGTTCCACTAAGCCCACAATTTTTTAAATACGTCGCTGATGATTTGTAAGTTTTTTCCTGAAGATTTTTTTATTTTATTTTGCCTGTAGATTTTGTCTGTTACATCTGAAGTCCCTAGATGAGAGGCTTGTATATATATATATATATATATATATATATATATATATATATATATATATATATATACTGTGTGATTAAAAATGAATTATGTCTGATTAGCTAGTCAGGAGTCCTAACTTAACACTCAGTGACTTTTATTTTAGGTTTGGTTAAAGAAGCAAGTCTACTATCAGCAAGTCTGCTATCCCAAGACTTTCGAAGAATTTGAAGTCCTATTACAAAAAGTTATGTCTTCCATATCAAGAGATCCAGGTGAAATCAGTTGACGCGATATCTGTGCGGCTCAAGAAGCTGGTAGCGAAATTTGGTGCCCATATCAATTTTTAAATAAAAACTCATGCTAAACTCTTTCCTCTCATATCCATTTTTTGTAAAAATTCTAGTTAATAAATAAATTATAAGTATATAAAAAAGGGGAGTTACTTTTCACTTTAATTTTTTTTTTCTTTTTTGATGATGGCGTTCATGGGTAAATAGACGAATTCTTGCATGGAAGAGCCAATGGCATTGACTGCATAGTGACATTGATGGAGGACGAGGTCCTCTAGTTCTTTTGAATTTTTCATTTCCTCTTCTGGTGGCTTCGACATTGCGAATAAATAGAAATATGGAAACCTCCACGAATATGCGATCTGATCGTCACTCCTGTTAGTGGTGGAGAGGTTTTCGTGGTTCAGTGACACTGAGAGCGATGCTGTCGGGAGTTCTAAACTCCTGGTAAGGTCGAAAACGAGAACCCACAGTAAGCGCAACTAACCCCAACAATGGAACAAGCGGATGATGATTATCTCAACAATTGAACCAGTGGGTGAAGAGGGCTACGCATGACAGATATACTACAGAAGGCGCCACTCGAAATTATATTATACTGTAATTAGGTGTATGCTTATTCATTAATCTTCAAAGAATACCAAATAAACTTCATATTTTAAGTTTGTATATAAAAACATTTTATATTAATTATATTATATTATGAAATAATCACTAGTCAATAATTAATACTAAATTGGTATAAAAGCAAGTGAAATAAGATGAAAGAAATTCGAGACAAAAATTAATAATAATTAACAAAGCATCATTTAAGAACTTCAGACAATTTAAGACTATTACTACTTGATGTAAAAGCAAAAGAAATTTTTTTTTACAGTTAAAAGTACAACGCCTGGGGCCAATCGAAGTAGACGATTACATTAAGGGTCAGTTTATACACAGGAGAGGAAGATGAAAGAAATACTCATAAAGATTAAATGACAAGGCTTTATCTAAGAAATTCAGACAACTTATGGCGATTACGACTTTGTGTAAAAGCAAGATAAATAAGATGAAAGAAATACAAAACACTTTTTATGAATAAAAATGACAATAGGAAAACTGATAATTGCTGACGAGTTTCGTCCAATGTGGACGAAACTCGTCAGCAATTACCAGTTTTCCTATTGTCATTTTTATTCATAAATATTGTCTACTCTACTGGTTAAATCGGAGAAATTTTCAAAACACTTTTTGTAAAAGCCGCCACCCATTAGTGTCAACACACATACGGCAGCGATAGTATTACTGGTGGGTAAAGGACGAATGCATACCTTTCCCAGGTGTAATAAGGAACAAAAGAAATATAATGAACTCGATTGGAATTTGAACACGGCTCTCCAATTTCAGAATCCGAACCGCAATTCATTACTCCGCCGTGCTTCCTGATAAAGCAACAAAAATGGTTAAAATCTATGAACATTGATTTATTGGTCACTTGTGGAGTGTGTTTAATTCTATCCATTTGACTTTGTGCAGACCTAAAGAATCCCAGTCTTAAATAGACGAAGAATCTGATTCTTCTAACTACAGGTCTTTTAGTCTTCTGCTACTTTTTGAGAAAGTACTAGAGGCTCTCATCAATTCTAAATTGGGTAAGAATCTCACCTCTTAAGGTCTTCTACCAGATAAGCAATATAGCTTTCACTTTTCAATGGTCAATTGCTGATGTATTAATGTTTATTACTGAAAGAGTCTATGTAAATTTAGATAAGAATACTGAATATCTTTCTGTTGCTTTGGATATCTCGTAGACATTTGACGGGTTTTGGCAGCCTGGTTTTCTTCACAAGATGAACGCCTCTATCCTTGGACCTACACTGTTTCTAATTTTCATCAACGATCGAACTGATGCCATACAACGATTTACTGCTATCTTAATAATATGTTTGATTGGTTAGATAAGACCAAATTGGCATCTGATCTCAAAAATGACCTACATTCTGTTGTTAAATGGGACAAAGAATGGCTTGTTAATTTTAACGTCGCCAAAACGAAACTGACCCCTATTTGCCTTCCATCAGCATGGCTAATTCTAAACACCACGAGAGTGACTCGTTGCGTCTTCTTGGAAAGTGGAAAAATTATAGCGAATCAGTTGCTAGTTTTGGAGCTATGAAAGTTGTTTCTCTGTGTCGTGCGAGACAATTTTTCTCGCCTGAATCTTACACATTTATAAGACTGCTATTTAACCTTGCTTTAAATATTGTTGCCATATATATTCGGTGATCCTGCTTTATCCTTAAGGATCTTTGATAAAAAGAATAATGTGCAATTTTATTGATCCTGACCTAGCATCTCGGTTTCAGTCACATTCCCAATGCAGTAATGTACCTTCTTTGCATCTATTTTTATAAATACTTTCATCGTAACTACTTAGATAAGCTCTTCGCTATGGTACCTCCACTTTATAAATTCAAGCTCAGTACCAGATTTGCAGCAAGTTTTCATCATTTTACAATTGAAATGGACAGATATGACTGCACTACTCTCTTCTGGAACTCAAATCTGGCTTCTTGCTTTCCAGACAAGTTTGATCTTCAAAAATTTAGATGAAGATGATTACATACCTAATGTTGTCAATGTTCCAGTTGGGTATCCCAATGAAGTAGTTTTGTGGAGTTGACTAACAGAAAAATCGTTTGTGTTTGCTGGAGAGAACGGTGTTGTCCACTTGTCGGCAGTGTGATCTATCGTCATTTCGCTTTTCCCGCTAACAGTTACTATCTGAGGGGGACTTGTTGTTGCCTGATCTGTATTGTTTGTAGTTGTAAAATCACCGCCTGTGGTTGTGTCTACCAGTTTGGTGGTAGTGAAGGAATTCGATAAAGTTGTGTCCGTTTGATTAAACACAGGGCTGGTAACGTTTGCCGTCTGCGGATGCGCTGAAAAATTTTATGAAAAGCATAAATTCACGAGACACTCATTGTCAATTTGAGAAATACGACATACTTTCACAAAAATTGTTATACCACATACACTCACCTAAAATGTTATACAACAAACACTCCCGCAAAATTTTACAAACCGATTCTATCATAGATCCTTAGGCTATTTGAGAGAGGAAAGGAATTTCTCTTCGGCTATTTTATACAGAAGAGGAAGTTTATTGTATGTTACTTAATGGTGAAAAGAAAAATGTATTTTCGGTTATTTGATAAAAAAGAGGATATTTTTATTTTCTATTAATTGATATTGAAGAGGAATTTTATCTTCAGGTATTTGATAGAAGGGAAGTGATTTATCTTCGGTTATTGGTTCAAGAGAAGGATTTTATCTTAGGTTATTTAATAGAGAAGAGCAATTTTATCTTAAGTAATTTGATAGAGGAGAAGGAATTTATCTTCGGTTATTGGTTCAAGAGGAGGATTTTATCTTAGGTTATTTAATAGAGAAGAGCAATTTTATCTTAAGTAATTTGATAGAGGAGAAGGAATTTATCTTCAGTTATTTGTTTGAGAGGAGGAATTTTATCTTAGGTTATTTAATAGAAAAGAGCAATTTTATCGTAAGTAATTTGATAGAGGAGAAGGAATTTATCTTCAGTTATTTGTTCGAGAGGAGGAATTTTATCTTAGGTTATTTAATAGAAAAGAGCAATTTTATCTTAAGTAATTTGATAGAGGAGAAGGAATTTATCTTCGGTTATTTGTTCAAGAGGAGGAATTTTATCTTCAGTAATTTCATAGATGGAGAAAGGATTTATCTTCTACTCTCGCGAGATGGAATTTTGGTTTCGTCAGTTTGATAGAGTGGGACACTTTAATCAACAAGTAAATCATATATATATCAGAGAATATCTCCAAGCAGTTGGATTTGTCGTAGAAATAATGATGGCTACCCACCCACTGAGGTATCTCAGTAATTTGATTTCTTCTAAGAAGCTCTCTTGTGCAATTTTAGAATGCAATCGAAGAGAACACGTGATGCTGGCGACTAAATCTATTGAATCCGGTTTTCTGGACGAAAATAATTCTAATAAAGTTGAATTGATCTTTGTACGTGTAAAGGTCATGTCAGTAAGTAATTGTTACAAGAATGAAAGAAAGTGCAGCGTTGCAAATACACGATGGAGAAATTGACCGCCCATAAACCTGGAGTCCTATGCGCGTACATGCGGGCAGTGCCAAACATTACTGCAGTAATTGGACGCCCCAAATGCCAAGGATTGACTCTAATCATTTGACTTTACATGCTATCAGAATGATGCTACCCGTCGGAGTTGATCCCTTGAGTTAAGCAATTCGATGTTTATTGTTAACCTGTTCAGAAAAATGAGTCGAATATTGCACTTGTCTTGTATTACTTTCTGAACAATACTATATATATATATATATATATATATATATGTAAGCAAATATATGGATATAGATCCGACAGTATGAAGAAAAATATACGGAAAAACAAACAAAAATCCTTATATGCAATTATGCTGTTTTAATGTGATTTTTCATTCAAAATACTGAAATTTTAGGAATACGTTTTCACAGCGTCACCCACGTGACGACAACGTGACCATGTTTAAACGGAAGGCTGATCTTATAAAACTTTCAATTATCTGTTTGGATTGGTCTTGTTCTTATGTCCATCGTCTTTGTCATGTTGAATTGATAATGTTAATTATATTTTATGAATATGTCCTGAAGATGGTCTATTAGACCGAAACGTCCGACGTTGACATTATATTAACATTAAAACAGCATAATTGCATATAAGGATTTTTGTTTGTTTTTTCCGTATATTTTTCTTCATATATATATATATATATATATATATATATAGATAGATAGATAGATAGATAGATAGATTTATAATTTGATAGATAGATATGTACATATATATTTGTATCTATCTATCCACCCATATATATATATATATATATATATTATAAGTTAATAGACTTAAAATATGGTTTTTCGCTACACAGTTACAACCATGTTTCAAAAATGGAAGCTAAAAGCCCCTAATTTAATTTTGTACTTAAATATATATATATATATAAAATGGAAGCTAAAAGCCCCTAATTTAATTTTGTATATATATATATAAAAGCCCCTAATTTAATTTTATATATATATATAAAATGGAAGCTAAAAGCCCCTAATTTAATTTTGTACTTAAATATATATATATATAATTTAATTTTGTACTTAAATATATATATATATATATATATATATATATATATATATATATATATATATATATAACAGAAGTGTACACACTGATGTCAGCACCCAGTGGCAGAAGACTGTTGCATGATTGAAAACAATCTTCAGGCCATGTCAGCTGAATTAGGCCTCGACTACTTACATGAACGATTGCATTCAGTAATGAAATAGACTATAGCCATTCGGTGTTGACATCAGTATCTAGACTTCTTATATTTACACACGGTCTATCCAGCATACTGAGCAAGTTTAACCAATAAATATAACATACATTAAAACGATATTTTATCACACTCACTTACACGTAAACACACACACATATGTATACACCCTCACGTACACACACATACGCACACACACACATATATATATATATATATATATATATATATATATATATATATATATATATATATATATTGTATTTGGCCATCAAACCCATTTTCACACAAATGTCATTAAAAAACACTTAAAATGTTCCTACAATTAAGCTTTCTATTCAAGTGTTCTTTTGTTCGATTAACAGTTTTCTTTTCTGGGCATAAAATGTGTAAAAACTACTCTGATGTCCTATATATTCGAACGTTTTGGTCATTTTATTAGCCCTTAACAAGGAATATTATTATTATTATTATTATTATTATTATTATTATTATTATTATTATTATTATTTATCAAGGATCTTCATTTTTAAATGAATATATAGATTTTTAAATATGTTTATCTGTAGTGTTTGGAATGTTTTATGTTTTCACAGCGCCGTACTGCAGCTCACTGTGACTTTTTTTCATAAATACATTCATGGTAATTGTTCTGATGAACTCTGCCCCATGGTACGTAGACTTTATAAATTCAAGGGCATTACATCATCGTCGGCAAGATCTCATCATTTTATAAATGGCTAGATGTAACTGTAAGTTCTATGCTAACAGTTTCTTCTTAAGCTTGTGGAATTCGTTACAATTTTTTCTTTCCCGTCAAAATTGGCCTTCAAAAATTTAAATGCAATATTAATCGTTATTTTCTATCATTCTATAAATACTTTCATGCAATGTCAATCGTTACATTCTCTATTAATTTCTGTTCTTTTATTGTTCCAGTCCCTTAATAATGCTTTTTCTTATATTCTTTCATGCTCAGTAACCAATTGTGTGTTAGTGGCTTTCTTGCCTTGCTTGGGACGAAATGATTAAAAAAAATTAATTTTATAGTTATGAAGATGATTACATACCTAATGTTGTCAATGTTCCAGTTGGGTATCCCGATGAAGTGGTTTTGTCGAGCTGACTAACAGAAACATCGTTTGTGTTTGCTGGAGAGAACGGTGTTGTCCACTTGTCGCCAGTGTGATCTATCGTCATTTCGCTTTTTCCGCTAACATTTCCTGTCTGAGGGGGACTTGTTGTTGCCTGATCTGTATTGTTTGTAGTTGTAAAATCACCGCCCGTGGTTGTGTCTACCAATTTGGTGGTAGTGAAGGAATTCGATAAAGTTGTGTCCGTTTGATTAAACACAGGGCTGGTAACGTTTGCCGTCTGCGGATGCGCTGAAAAATTTTATGAAAAGCATAAATTCACGAGACACTCATTGTCAATTTGAGAAATACGACATACTTTCACAAAAATTGTTATACCACATACACTCACCTAAAATGTTATACAACAAACACTCCCGCAAAATTTTACAAACCGATTCTATCATAGATCCTTAGGCTATTTGAGAGAGGAAAGGAATTTCTCTTCGGCTATTTTATACAGAAGAGGAAGTTTATTGTATGTTACTTAATGGTGAAAAGAAAAATGTATTTTCGGTTATTTGATAAAAAAGAGGATATTTTTATTTTCTATTAATTGATATTGAAGAGGAATTTTATCTTCAGGTATTTGATAGAAGGGAAGTGATTTATCTTCGGTTATTGGTTCAAGAGAAGGATTTTATCTTAGGTTATTTAATAGAGAAGAGCAATTTTATCTTAAGTAATTTGATAGAGGAGAAGGAATTTATCTTCGGTTATTGGTTCAAGAGGAGGATTTTATCTTAGGTTATTTAATAGAGAAGAGCAATTTTATCTTAAGTAATTTGATAGAGGAGAAGGAATTTATCTTCAGTTATTTGTTTGAGAGGAGGAATTTTATCTTAGGTTATTTAATAGAAAAGAGCAATTTTATCGTAAGTAATTTGATAGAGGAGAAGGAATTTATCTTCAGTTATTTGTTCGAGAGGAGGAATTTTATCTTAGGTTATTTAATAGAAAAGAGCAATTTTATCTTAAGTAATTTGATAGAGGAGAAGGAATTTATCTTCGGTTATTTGTTCAAGAGGAGGAATTTTATCTTCAGTAATTTCATAGATGGAGAAAGGATTTATCTTCTACTCTCGCGAGATGGAATTTTGGTTTCGTCAGTTTGATAGAGAGGGACACTTTAATCAACAAGTAAATCATATATATATCAGAGAATATCTCCAAGCAGTTGGATTTGTCGTAGAAATAATGATGGCTACCCACCGACTGAGGTATCTCAGTAATTTGATTTCTTCTAAGAAGCTCTCTTGTGCAATTTTAGAATGCAATCGAAGAGAACACGTGATGCTGGCGACTAAATCTATTGAATCCGGTTTTCTGGACGAAAATAATTCTAATAAAGTTGAATTGATCTTTGTACGTGTAAAGGTCATGTCAGTAAGTAATTGTTACAAGAATGAAAGAAAGTGCAGCGTTGCAAATACACGATGGAGAAATTGACCGCCCATAAACCTGGAGTCCTATGCGCGTACATGCGGGCAGTGCCAAACATTACTGCAGTAATTGGACGCCCCAAATGCCAAGGATTGACTCTAATCATTTGACTTTACATGCTATCAGAATGATGCTACCCGTCGGAGTTGATCCCTTGAGTTAAGCAATTCGATGTTTATTGTTAACCAGTTCAGAAAAATGAGTCGAATATTGCACTTGTCTTGTATTACTTTCTGAACAATACTATATATATATATATATATATATATATATATATATATATATATATATATATATATATATGTAAGCAAATATATGGATATAGATCCGACAGTATGAAGAAAAATATACGGAAAAACAAACAAAAATCCTTATATGCAATTATGCTGTTTTAATGTGATTTTTCATTCAAAATACTGAAATTTTAGGAATACGTTTTCACAGCGTCACCCACGTGACGACAACGTGACCATGTTTAAACGGAAGGCTGATCTTATAAAACTTTCAATTATCTGTTTGGATTGGTCTTGTTCTTATGTCCATCGTCTTTGTCATGTTGAATTGATAATGTTAATTATATTTTATGAATATGTCCTGAAGATGGTCTATTAGACCGAAACGTCCGACGTTGACATTATATTAACATTAAAACAGCATAATTGCATATAAGGATTTTTGTTTGTTTTTTCCGTATATTTTTCTTCATATATATATATATATATATAGATAGATAGATAGATAGATAGATAGATAGATAGATAGATAGATAGATTTATAATTTGATAGATAGATATGTACATATATATTTGTATCTATCTATCCACCCATATATATATATATATATATTATAAGTTAATAGACTTAAAATATGGTTTTTCGCTACACAGTTACAACCATGTTTCAAAAATGGAAGCTAAAAGCCCCTACTTTAATTTTGTACTTAAATATATATATATATATAAAATGGAAGCTAAAAGCCCCTAATTTAATTTTGTATATATATATATATAAAAGCCCCTAATTTAATTTTATATATATATATAAAATGGAAGCTAAAAGCCCCTAATTTAATTTTGTACTTAAATATATATATATATAATTTAATTTTTTACTTAAATATATATATATATATATATATATATATATATATATATATATAACAGAAGTGTACACACTGATGTCAGCACCCAGTGCCAGAAGACTGTTGCATGATTGAAAACAATCTTCAGGCCATGTCAGCTGAATTAGGCCTCGACTACTTACATGAACGATTGCATTCAGTAATGAAATAGACTATAGCCATTCGGTGTTGACATCAGTATCTAGACTTCTTATATTTACACACGGTCTATCCAGCATACTGAGCAAGTTTAACCAATAAATATAACATACATTAAAACGATATTTTATCACACTCACTTACACGTAAACACACACACATATGTATACACCCTCACGTACACACACATACGCACACACACATATATATATATATATATATATATATATATATATATATATATATATATATTGTATTTGGCCATCAAACCCATTTTAACTCAAATGTCATTAAAAAACACTTAAAATGTTCCTACAATTAAGCTTTCTATTCAAGTGTTCTTTTGTTCGATTAACAGTTTTCTTTTCTGGGCATAAAATGTGTAAAAACTACCCTGATGTCCTATATATTCGAACGTTTTGGTCATTTTCTTAGCCCTTAACAAGGAATATTATTATTATTATTATTATTATTATTATTATTATTATTATTATTATTATTATTTATCAAGGATCTTCATTTTTAAATGAATATATAGATTTTTAAATATGTTTATCTGTAGTGTTTGGAATGTTTTATGTTTTCACAGCGCCGTACTGCAGCTCACTGTGACTTTTTTTCATAAATACATTCATGGTAATTGTTCTGATGAACTCTGCCCCATGGTACGTAGACTTTATAAATTCAAGGGCATTACATCATCGTCGGCAAGATCTCATCATTTTATAAATGGCTAGATGTAACTGTAAGTTCTATGCTAACAGTTTCTTCTTAAGCTTGTGGAATTCGTTACAATTTTTTCTTTCCCGTCAAAATTGGCCTTCAAAAATTTAAATGCAATATTAATCGTTATTTTCTATCATTCTATAAATACTTTCATGCAATGTCAATCGTTACATTCTCTATTAATTTCTGTTCTTTTATTGTTCCAGTCCCTTAATAATGCTTTTTCTTATATTCTTTCATGCTCAGTAACCAATTGTGTGTTAGTGGCTTTCTTGCCTTGCTTGGGACGAAATGATTAAAAAAAATTAATTTTATAGTTATGAAGATGATTACATACCTAATGTTGTCAATGTTTCAGTTGGGTATCCCGATGAAGTGGTTTTGTCGAGCTGACTAACAGAAACATCGTTTGTGTTTGCTGGAGAGAACGGTGTTGTCCACTTGTCGCCAGTGTGATCTATCGTCATTTCGCTTTTTCCGCTAACATTTCCTGTCTGAGGGGGACTTGTTGTTGCCTGATCTGTATTGTTTGTAGTTGTAAAATCACCGCCCGTGGTTGTGTCTACCAATTTGGTGGTAGTGAAGGAATTCGATAAAGTTGTGTCCGTTTGATTAAACACAGGGCTGGTAACGTTTGCCGTCTGCGCATGCGCTGAAAAATTTTATGAAAAGCATAAATTCACGAGACACTCATTGTCAATTTGAGAAATACGACATACTTTCACAAAAATTGTTATACCACATACACTCACCTAAAATGTTATACAACAAACACTCCCGCAAAATTTTACAAACCGATTCTATCATAGATCCTTAGGCTATTTGAGAGAGGAAAGGAATTTCTCTTCGGCTATTTTATACAGAAGAGGAAGTTTATTGTATGTTACTTAATGGTGAAAAGAAAAATGTATTTTCGGTTATTTGATAAAAAAGAGGATATTTTTATTTTCTATTAATTGATATTGAAGAGGAATTTTATCTTCAGGTATTTGATAGAAGGGAAGTGATTTATCTTCGGTTATTGGTTCAAGAGAAGGATTTTATCTTAGGTTATTTAATAGAGAAGAGCAATTTTATCTTAAGTAATTTGATAGAGGAGAAGGAATTTATCTTCAGTTATTTGTTTGAGAGGAGGAATTTTATCTTAGGTTATTTAATAGAAAAGAGCAATTTTATCGTAAGTAATTTGATAGAGGAGAAGGAATTTATCTTCAGTTATTTGTTCGAGAGGAGGAATTTTATCTTAGGTTATTTAATAGAAAAGAGCAATTTTATCTTAAGTAATTTGATAGAGGAGAAGGAATTTATCTTCGGTTATTTGTTCAAGAGGAGGAATTTTATCTTCAGTAATTTCATAGATGGAGAAAGGATTTATCTTCTACTCTCGCGAGATGGAATTTTGGTTTCGTCAGTTTGATAGAGAGGGACACTTTAATCAACAAGTAAATCATATATATATCAGAGAATATCTCCAAGCAGTTGGATTTGTCGTAGAAATAATGATGGCTACCCACCCACTGAGGTATCTCAGTAATTTGATTTCTTCTAAGAAGCTCTCTTGTGCAATTTTAGAATGCAATCGAAGAGAACACGTGATGCTGGCGACTAAATCTATTGAATCCGGTTTTCTGGACGAAAATAATTCTAATAAAGTTGAATTGATCTTTGTACGTGTAAAGGTC
Source organism: Acanthosepion lycidas (assembly GCA_963932145.1). Taxonomy (NCBI): domain Eukaryota; kingdom Metazoa; phylum Mollusca; class Cephalopoda; order Sepiida; family Sepiidae; genus Acanthosepion; species Acanthosepion lycidas. The sequence goes on from OZ010612.1 coordinate 47,449,155, forward strand.
ATGTCAGTAAGTAATTGTTACAAGAATGAAAGAAAGTGCAGCGTTGCAAATACACGATGGAGAAATTGACCGCCCATAAACCTGGAGTCCTATGCGCGTACATGCGGGCAGTGCCAAACATTACTGCAGTAATTGGACGCCCCAAATGCCAAGGATTGACTCTAATCATTTGACTTTACATGCTATCAGAATGATGCTACCCGTCGGAGTTGATCCCTTGAGTTAAGCAATTCGATGTTTATTGTTAACCTGTTCAGAAAAATGAGTCGAATATTGCACTTGTCTTGTATTACTTTCTGAACAATACTATATATATATATATATATATATATATATATATATATATATATATATATATATATGTAAGCAAATATATGGATATAGATCCGACAGTATGAAGAAAAATATACGGAAAAACAAACAAAAATCCTTATATGCAATTATGCTGTTTTAATGTGATTTTTCATTCAAAATACTGAAATTTTAGGAATACGTTTTCACAGCGTCACCCACGTGACGACAACGTGACCATGTTTAAACGGAAGGCTGATCTTATAAAACTTTCAATTATCTGTTTGGATTGGTCTTGTTCTTATGTCCATCGTCTTTGTCATGTTGAATTGATAATGTTAATTATATTTTATGAATATGTCCTGAAGATGGTCTATTAGACCGAAACGTCCGACGTTGACATTATATTAACATTAAAACAGCATAATTGCATATAAGGATTTTTGTTTGTTTTTTCCGTATATTTTTCTTCATATATATATATATATATATATATATATATATATATATATATATATATAGATAGATAGATAGATAGATAGATAGATAGATAGATTTATAATTTGATAGATAGATATGTACATATATATTTGTATCTATCTATCCACCCATATATATATATATATATTATAAGTTAATAGACTTAAAATATGGTTTTTCGCTACACAGTTACAACCATGTTTCAAAAATGGAAGCTAAAAGCCCCTAATTTAATTTTGTACTTAAATATATATATATATATAAAATGGAAGCTAAAAGCCCCTAATTTAATTTTGTATATATATATATAAAAGCCCCTAATTTAATTTTATATATATATATAAAATGGAAGCTAAAAGCCCCTAATTTAATTTTGTACTTAAATATATATATATATAATTTAATTTTGTACTTAAAGATATATATATATATATATATATATATATATATATATATATATAACAGAAGTGTACACACTGATGTCAGCACCCAGTGGCAGAAGACTGTTGCATGATTGAAAACAATCTTCAGGCCATGTCAGCTGAATTAGGCCTCGACTACTTACATGAACGATTGCATTCAGTAATGAAATAGACTATAGCCATTCGGTGTTGACATCAGTATCTAGACTTCTTATATTTACACACGGTCTATCCAGCATACTGAGCAAGTTTAACCAATAAATATAACATACATTAAAACGATATTTTATCACACTCACTTACACGTAAACACACACACATATGTATACACCCTCACGTACACACACATACGCACACACACACACATATATATATATATATATATATATATATATATATATATATATATATATATATATATATATATATATATATATTGTATTTGGCCATCAAACCCATTTTCACACAAATGTCATTAAAAAACACTTAAAATGTTCCTACAATTAAGCTTTCTATTCAAGTGTTCTTTTGTTCGATTAACAGTTTTCTTTTCTGGGCATAAAATGTGTAAAAACTACTCTGATGTCCTATATATTCGAACGTTTTGGTCATTTTATTAGCCCTTAACAAGGAATATTATTATTATTATTATTATTATTATTATTATTATTATTATTATTATTATTTATCAAGGATCTTCATTTTTAAATGAATATATAGATTTTTAAATATGTTTATCTGTAGTGTTTGGAATGTTTTATGTTTTCACAGCGCCGTACTGCAGCTCACTGTGACTTTTTTTCATAAATACATTCATGGTAATTGTTCTGATGAACTCTGCCCCATGGTACGTAGACTTTATAAATTCAAGGGCATTACATCATCGTCGGCAAGATCTCATCATTTTATAAATGGCTAGATGTAACTGTAAGTTCTATGCTAACAGTTTCTTCTTAAGCTTGTGGAATTCGTTACAATTTTTTCTTTCCCGTCAAAATTGGCCTTCAAAAATTTAAATGCAATATTAATCGTTATTTTCTATCATTCTATAAATACTTTCATGCAATGTCAATCGTTACATTCTCTATTAATTTCTGTTCTTTTATTGTTCCAGTCCCTTAATAATGCTTTTTCTTATATTCTTTCATGCTCAGTAACCAATTGTGTGTTAGTGGCTTTCTTGCCTTGCTTGGGACGAAATGATTAAAAAAAATTAATTTTATAGTTATGAAGATGATTACATACCTAATGTTGTCAATGTTCCAGTTGGGTATCCCGATGAAGTGGTTTTGTCGAGCTGACTAACAGAAACATCGTTTGTGTTTGCTGGAGAGAACGGTGTTGTCCACTTGTCGGCAGTGTGATCTATCGTCATTTCGCTTTTTCCGCTAACATTTCCTGTCTGAGGGGGACTTGTTGTTGCCTGATCTGTATTGTTTGTAGTTGTAAAATCACCGCCCGTGGTTGTGTCTACCAATTTGGTGGTAGTGAAGGAATTCGATAAAGTTGTGTCCGTTTGATTAAACACAGGGCTGGTAACGTTTGCCGTCTGCGGATGCGCTGAAAAATTTTATGAAAAGCATAAATTCACGAGACACTCATTGTCAATTTGAGAAATACGACATACTTTCACAAAAATTGTTATACCACATACACTCACCTAAAATGTTATACAACAAACACTCCCGCAAAATTTTACAAACCGATTCTATCATAGATCCTTAGGCTATTTGAGAGAGGAAAGGAATTTCTCTTCGGCTATTTTATACAGAAGAGGAAGTTTATTGTATGTTACTTAATGGTGAAAAGAAAAATGTATTTTCGGTTATTTGATAAAAAAGAGGATATTTTTATTTTCTATTAATTGATATTGAAGAGGAATTTTATCTTCAGGTATTTGATAGAAGGGAAGTGATTTATCTTCGGTTATTGGTTCAAGAGAAGGATTTTATCTTAGGTTATTTAATAGAGAAGAGCAATTTTATCTTAAGTAATTTGATAGAGGAGAAGGAATTTATCTTCAGTTATTTGTTTGAGAGGAGGAATTTTATCTTAGGTTATTTAATAGAAAAGAGCAATTTTATCGTAAGTAATTTGATAGAGGAGAAGGAATTTATCTTCAGTTATTTGTTCGAGAGGAGGAATTTTATCTTAGGTTATTTAATAGAAAAGAGCAATTTTATCTTAAGTAATTTGATAGAGGAGAAGGAATTTATCTTCGGTTATTTGTTCAAGAGGAGGAATTTTATCTTCAGTAATTTCATAGATGGAGAAAGGATTTATCTTCTACTCTCGCGAGATGGAATTTTGGTTTCGTCAGTTTGATAGAGAGGGACACTTTAATCAACAAGTAAATCATATATATATCAGAGAATATCTCCAAGCAGTTGGATTTGTCGTAGAAATAATGATGGCTACCCACCCACTGAGGTATCTCAGTAATTTGATTTCTTCTAAGAAGCTCTCTTGTGCAATTTTAGAATGCAATCGAAGAGAACACGTGATGCTGGCGACTAAATCTATTGAATCCGGTTTTCTGGACGAAAATAATTCTAATAAAGTTGAATTGATCTTTGTACGTGTAAAGGTCATGTCAGTAAGTAATTGTTACAAGAATGAAAGAAAGTGCAGCGTTGCAAATACACGATGGAGAAATTGACCGCCCATAAACCTGGAGTCCTATGCGCGTACATGCGGGCAGTGCCAAACATTACTGCAGTAATTGGACGCCCCAAATGCCAAGGATTGACTCTAATCATTTGACTTTACATGCTATCAGAATGATGCTACCCGTCGGAGTTGATCCCTTGAGTTAAGCAATTCGATGTTTATTGTTAACCTGTTCAGAAAAATGAGTCGAATATTGCACTTGTCTTGTATTACTTTCTGAACAATACTATATATATATATATATATATATATATATATATATATATATATATATATATATATATATATATGTAAGCAAATATATGGATATAGATCCGACAGTATGAAGAAAAATATACGGAAAAACAAACAAAAATCCTTATATGCAATTATGCTGTTTTAATGTGATTTTTCATTCAAAATACTGAAATTTTAGGAATACGTTTTCACAGCGTCACCCACGTGACGACAACGTGACCATGTTTAAACGGAAGGCTGATCTTATAAAACTTTCAATTATCTGTTTGGATTGGTCTTGTTCTTATGTCCATCGTCTTTGTCATGTTGAATTGATAATGTTAATTATATTTTATGAATATGTCCTGAAGATGGTCTATTAGACCGAAACGTCCGACGTTGACATTATATTAACATTAAAACAGCATAATTGCATATAAGGATTTTTGTTTGTTTTTTCCGTATATTTTTCTTCATATATATATATATATATATATATAGATAGATAGATAGATAGATAGATAGATAGATAGATAGATAGATTTATAATTTGATAGATAGATATGTACATATATATTTGTATCTATCTATCCACCCATATATATATATATATATATATTATAAGTTAATAGACTTAAAATATGGTTTTTCGCTACACAGTTACAACCATGTTTCAAAAATGGAAGCTAAAAGCCCCTAATTTAATTTTGTACTTAAATATATATATATATATAAAATGGAAGCTAAAAGCCCCTAATTTAATTTTGTATATATATATATATAAAAGCCCCTAATTTAATTTTATATATATATATAAAATGGAAGCTAAAAGCCCCTAATTTAATTTTGTACTTAAATATATATATATATAATTTAATTTTGTACTTAAATATATATATATATATATATATATATATATATATATATATATATATATATATATATATATAACAGAAGTGTACACACTGATGTCAGCACCCAGTGCCAGAAGACTGTTGCATGATTGAAAACAATCTTCAGGCCATGTCAGCTGAATTAGGCCTCGACTACTTACATGAACGATTGCATTCAGTAATGAAATAGACTATAGCCATTCGGTGTTGACATCAGTATCTAGACTTCTTATATTTACACACGGTCTATCCAGCATACTGAGCAAGTTTAACCAATAAATATAACATACATTAAAACGATATTTTATCACACTCACTTACACGTAAACACACACACATATGTATACACCCTCACGTACACACACATACGCACACACACACATATATATATATATATATATATATATATATATATATATATATATATATATATTGTATTTGGCCATCAAACCCATTTTCACACAAATGTCATTAAAAATCACTTAAAATGTTCCTACAATTAAGCTTTCTATTCAAGTGTTCTTTTGTTCGATTAACAGTTTTCTTTTCTGGGCATAAAATGTGTAAAAACTACTCTGATGTCCTATATATTCGAACGTTTTGGTCATTTTATTAGCCCTTAACAAGGAATATTATTATTATTATTATTATTATTATTATTATTATTATTATTATTATTATTATTTATCAAGGATCTTCATTTTTAAATGAATATATAGATTTTTAAATATGTTTATCTGTAGTGTTTGGAATGTTTTATGTTTTCACAGCGCCGTACTGCAGCTCACTGTGACTTTTTTTCATAAATACATTCATGGTAATTGTTCTGATGAACTCTGCCCCATGGTACGTAGACTTTATAAATTCAAGGGCATTACATCATCGTCGGCAAGATCTCATCATTTTATAAATGGCTAGATGTAACTGTAAGTTCTATGCTAACAGTTTCTTCTTAAGCTTGTGGAATTCGTTACAATTTTTTCTTTCCCGTCAAAATTGGCCTTCAAAAATTTAAATGCAATATTAATCGTTATTTTCTATCATTCTATAAATACTTTCATGCAATGTCAATCGTTACATTCTCTATTAATTTCTGTTCTTTTATTGTTCCAGTCCCTTAATAATGCTTTTTCTTATATTCTTTCATGCTCAGTAACCAATTGTGTGTTAGTGGCTTTCTTGCCTTGCTTGGGACGAAATGATTAAAAAAAATTAATTTTATAGTTATGAAGATGATTACATACCTAATGTTGTCAATGTTCCAGTTGGGTATCCCGATGAAGTGGTTTTGTCGAGCTGACTAACAGAAACATCGTTTGTGTTTGCTGGAGAGAACGGTGTTGTCCACTTGTCGCCAGTGTGATCTATCGTCATTTCGCTTTTCCCGCTAACATTTCCTGTCTGAGGGGGACTTGTTGTTGCCTGATCTGTATTGTTTGTAGTTGTAAAATCACCGCCCGTGGTTGTGTCTACCAATTTGGTGGTAGTGAAGGAATTCGATAAAGTTGTGTCCGTTTGATTAAACACAGGGCTGGTAACGTTTGCCGTCTGCGGATGCGCTGAAAAATTTTATGAAAAGCATAAATTCACGAGACACTCATTGTCAATTTGAGAAATACGACATACTTTCACAAAAATTGTTATACCACATACACTCACCTAAAATGTTATACAACAAACACTCCCGCAAAATTTTACAAACCGATTCTATCATAGATCCTTAGGCTATTTGAGAGAGGAAAGGAATTTCTCTTCGGCTATTTTATACAGAAGAGGAAGTTTATTGTATGTTACTTAATGGTGAAAAGAAAAATGTATTTTCGGTTATTTGATAAAAAAGAGGATATTTTTATTTTCTATTAATTGATATTGAAGAGGAATTTTATCTTCAGGTATTTGATAGAAGGGAAGTGATTTATCTTCGGTTATTGGTTCAAGAGAAGGATTTTATCTTAGGTTATTTAATAGAGAAGAGCAATTTTATCTTAAGTAATTTGATAGAGGAGAAGGAATTTATCTTCAGTTATTTGTTTGAGAGGAGGAATTTTATCTTAGGTTATTTAATAGAAAAGAGCAATTTTATCGTAAGTAATTTGATAGAGGAGAAGGAATTTATCTTCAGTTATTTGTTCGAGAGGAGGAATTTTATCTTAGGTTATTTAATAGAAAAGAGCAATTTTATCTTAAGTAATTTGATAGAGGAGAAGGAATTTATCTTCGGTTATTTGTTCAAGAGGAGGAATTTTATCTTCAGTAATTTCATAGATGGAGAAAGGATTTATCTTCTACTCTCGCGAGATGGAATTTTGGTTTCGTCAGTTTGATAGAGAGGGACACTTTAATCAACAAGTAAATCATATATATATCAGAGAATATCTCCAAGCAGTTGGATTTGTCGTAGAAATAATGATGGCTACCCACCCACTGAGGTATCTCAGTAATTTGATTTCTTCTAAGAAGCTCTCTTGTGCAATTTTAGAATGCAATCGAAGAGAACACGTGATGCTGGCGACTAAATCTATTGAATCCGGTTTTCTGGACGAAAATAATTCTAATAAAGTTGAATTGATCTTTGTACGTGTAAAGGTCATGTCAGTAAGTAATTGTTACAAGAATGAAAGAAAGTGCAGCGTTGCAAATACACGATGGAGAAATTGACCGCCCATAAACCTGGAGTCCTATGCGCGTACATGCGGGCAGTGCCAAACATTACTGCAGTAATTGGACGCCCCAAATGCCAAGGATTGACTCTAATCATTTGACTTTACATGCTATCAGAATGATGCTACCCGTCGGAGTTGATCCCTTGAGTTAAGCAATTCGATGTTTATTGTTAACCTGTTCAGAAAAATGAGTCGAATATTGCACTTGTCTTGTATTACTTTCTGAACAATACTATATATATATATATATATATATATATATATATATATATATATATGTAAGCAAATATATGGATATAGATCCGACAGTATGAAGAAAAATATACGGAAAAACAAACAAAAATCCTTATATGCAATTATGCTGTTTTAATGTGATTTTTCATTCAAAATACTGAAATTTTAGGAATACGTTTTCACAGCGTCACCCACGTGACGACAACGTGACCATGTTTAAACGGAAGGCTGATCTTATAAAACTTTCAATTATCTGTTTGGATTGGTCTTGTTCTTATGTCCATCGTCTTTGTCATGTTGAATTGATAATGTTAATTATATTTTATGAATATCTCCTGAAGATGGTCTATTAGACCGAAACGTCCGACGTTGACATTATATTAACATTAAAACAGCATAATTGCATATAAGGATTTTTGTTTGTTTTTTCCGTATATTTTTCTTCATATATATATATATATATATATATATATATATATATATAGATAGATAGATAGATAGATAGATAGATAGATAGATAGATAGATAGATTTATAATTTGATAGATAGATATGTACATATATATTTGTATCTATCTATCCACCCATATATATATATATTATAAGTTAATAGACTTAAAATATGGTTTTTCGCTACACAGTTACAACCATGTTTCAAAAATGGAAGCTAAAAGCCCCTAATTTAATTTTGTACTTAAATATATATATATATATAAAATGGAAGCTAAAAGCCCCTAATTTAATTTTGTATATATATATATAAAAGCCCCTAATTTAATTTTATATATATATATAAAATGGAAGCTAAAAGCCCCTAATTTAATTTTGTACTTAAATATATATATATATAATTTAATTTTGTACTTTAATATATATATATATATATATATATATATAACAGAAGTGTACACACTGATGTCAGCACCCAGTGGCAGAAGACTGTTGCATGATTGAAAACAATCTTCAGGCCATGTCAGCTGAATTAGGCCTCGACTACTTACATGAACGATTGCATTCAGTAATGAAATAGACTATAGCCATTCGGTGTTGACATCAGTATCTAGACTTCTTATATTTACACACGGTCTATCCAGCATACTGAGCAAGTTTAACCAATAAATATAACATACATTAAAACGATATTTTATCACACTCACTTACACGTAAACACACACACATATGTATACACCCTCACGTACACACACATACGCACACACACACATATATATATATATATATATATATATATATATTGTATTTGGCCATCAAACCCATTTTCACACAAATGTCATTAAAAAACACTTAAAATGTTCCTACAATTAAGCTTTCTATTCAAGTGTTCTTTTGTTCGATTAACAGTTTTCTTTTCTGGGCATAAAATGTGTAAAAACTACTCTGATGTCCTATATATTCGAACGTTTTGGTCATTTTATTAGCCCTTAACAAGGAATATTATTATTATTATTATTATTATTATTATTATTATTATTATTATTATTATTATTATTTATCAAGGATCTTCATTTTTAAATGAATATATAGATTTTTAAATATGTTTATCTGTAGTGTTTGGAATGTTTTATGTTTTCACAGCGCCGTACTGCAGCTCACTGTGACTTTTTTTCATAAATACATTCATGGTAATTGTTCTGATGAACTCTGCCCCATGGTACGTAGACTTTATAAATTCAAGGGCATTACATCATCGTCGGCAAGATCTCATCATTTTATAAATGGCTAGATGTAACTGTAAGTTCTATGCTAACAGTTTCTTCTTAAGCTTGTGGAATTCGTTACAATTTTTTCTTTCCCGTCAAAATTGGCCTTCAAAAATTTAAATGCAATATTAATCGTTATTTTCTATCATTCTATAAATACTTTCATGCAATGTCAATCGTTACATTCTCTATTAATTTCTGTTCTTTTATTGTTCCAGTCCCTTAATAATGCTTTTTCTTATATTCTTTCATGCTCAGTAACCAATTGTGTGTTAGTGGCTTTCTTGCCTTGCTTGGGACGAAATGATTAAAAAAAATTAATTTTATAGTTATGAAGATGATTACATACCTAATGTTGTCAATGTTCCAGTTGGGTATCCCGATGAAGTGGTTTTGTCGAGCTGACTAACAGAAACATCGTTTGTGTTTGCTGGAGAGAACGGTGTTGTCCACTTGTCGCCAGTGTGATCTATCGTCATTTCGCTTTTTCCGCTAACATTTCCTGTCTGAGGGGGACTTGTTGTTGCCTGATCTGTATTGTTTGTAGTTGTAAAATCACCGCCCGTGGTTGTGTCTACCAATTTGGTGGTAGTGAAGGAATTCGATAAAGTTGTGTCCGTTTGATTAAACACAGGGCTGGTAACGTTTGCCGTCTGCGGATGCGCTGAAAAATTTTATGAAAAGCATAAATTCACGAGACACTCATTGTCAATTTGAGAAATACGACATACTTTCACAAAAATTGTTATACCACATACACTCACCTAAAATGTTATACAACAAACACTCCCGCAAAATTTTACAAACCGATTCTATCATAGATCCTTAGGCTATTTGAGAGAGGAAAGGAATTTCTCTTCGGCTATTTTATACAGAAGAGGAAGTTTATTGTATGTTACTTAATGGTGAAAAGAAAAATGTATTTTCGGTTATTTGATAAAAAAGAGGATATTTTTATTTTCTATTAATTGATATTGAAGAGGAATTTTATCTTCAGGTATTTGATAGAAGGGAAGTGATTTATCTTCGGTTATTGGTTCAAGAGAAGGATTTTATCTTAGGTTATTTAATAGAGAAGAGCAATTTTATCTTAAGTAATTTGATAGAGGAGAAGGAATTTATCTTCGGTTATTGGTTCAAGAGGAGGATTTTATCTTAGGTTATTTAATAGAGAAGAGCAATTTTATCTTAAGTAATTTGATAGAGGAGAAGGAATTTATCTTCAGTTATTTGTTTGAGAGGAGGAATTTTATCTTAGGTTATTTAATAGAAAAGAGCAATTTTATCGTAAGTAATTTGATAGAGGAGAAGGAATTTATCTTCAGTTATTTGTTCGAGAGGAGGAATTTTATCTTAGGTTATTTAATAGAAAAGAGCAATTTTATCTTAAGTAATTTGATAGAGGAGAAGGAATTTATCTTCGGTTATTTGTTCAAGAGGAGGAATTTTATCTTCAGTAATTTCATAGATGGAGAAAGGATTTATCTTCTACTCTCGCGAGATGGAATTTTGGTTTCGTCAGTTTGATAGAGAGGGACACTTTAATCAACAAGTAAATCATATATATATCAGAGAATATCTCCAAGCAGTTGGATTTGTCGTAGAAATAATGATGGCTACCCACCCACTGAGGTATCTCAGTAATTTGATTTCTTCTAAGAAGCTCTCTTGTGCAATTTTAGAATGCAATCGAAGAGAACACGTGATGCTGGCGACTAAATCTATTGAATCCGGTTTTCTGGACGAAAATAATTCTAATAAAGTTGAATTGATCTTTGTACGTGTAAAGGTCATGTCAGTAAGTAATTGTTACAAGAATGAAAGAAAGTGCAGCGTTGCAAATACACGATGGAGAAATTGACCGCCCATAAACCTGGAGTCCTATGCGCGTACATGCGGGCAGTGCCAAACATTACTGCAGTAATTGGACGCCCCAAATGCCAAGGATTGACTCTAATCATTTGACTTTACATGCTATCAGAATGATGCTACCCGTCGGAGTTGATCCCTTGAGTTAAGCAATTCGATGTTTATTGTTAACCTGTTCAGAAAAATGAGTCGAATATGGCACTTGTCTTGTATTACTTTCTGAACAATACTATATATATATATATATATATATATATATATATATATATATATATATATATATATATATATATATATATATATGTAAGCAAATATATGGATATAGATCCGACAGTATGAAGAAAAATATACGGAAAAACAAACAAAAATCCTTATATGCAATTATGCTGTTTTAATGTGATTTTTCATTCAAAATACTGAAATTTTAGGAATACGTTTTCACAGCGTCACCCACGTGACGACAACGTGACCATGTTTAAACGGAAGGCTGATCTTATAAAACTTTCAATTATCTGTTTGGATTGGTCTTGTTCTTATGTCCATCGTCTTTGTCATGTTGAATTGATAATGTTAATTATATTTTATGAATATGTCCTGAAGATGGTCTATTAGACCGAAACGTCCGACGTTGACATTATATTAACATTAAAACAGCATAATTGCATATAAGGATTTTTGTTTGTTTTTTCCGTATATTTTTCTTCATATATATATATATATATATATATATAGATAGATAGATAGATAGATAGATAGATTTATAATTTGATAGATAGATATGTACATATATATTTGTATCTATCTATCCACCCATATATATATATATATATATATATTATAAGTTAATAGACTTAAAATATGGTTTTTCGCTACACAGTTACAACCATGTTTCAAAAATGGAAGCTAAAAGCCCCTAATTTAATTTTGTACTTAAATATATATATATATATAAAATGGAAGCTAAAAGCCCCTAATTTAATTTTGTATATATATATATATAAAAGCCCCTAATTTAATTTTATATATATATATAAAATGGAAGCTAAAAGCCCCTAATTTAATTTTGTACTTAAATATATATATATATAATTTAATTTTGTACTTAAATATATATATATATATATATATATATATATATATATATATATATATATATATATATATAACAGAAGTGTACACACTGATGTCAGCACCCAGTGGCAGAAGACTGTTGCATGATTGAAAACAATCTTCAGGCCATGTCAGCTGAATTAGGCCTCGACTACTTACATGAACGATTGCATTCAGTAATGAAATAGACTATAGCCATTCGGTGTTGACATCCGTATCTAGACTTCTTATATTTACACACGGTCTATCCAGCATACTGAGCAAGTTTAACCAATAAATATAACATACATTAAAACGATATTTTATCACACTCACTTACACGTAAACACACACACATATGTATACACCCTCACGTACACACACATACGCACACACACACATATATATATATATATATATATATATATATATATATATATATTGTATTTGGCCATCAAACCCATTTTCACACAAATGTCATTAAAAATCACTTAAAATGTTCCTACAATTAAGCTTTCTATTCAAGTGTTCTTTTGTTCGATTAACAGTTTTCTTTTCTGGGCATAAAATGTGTAAAAACTACTCTGATGTCCTATATATTCGAACGTTTTGGTCATTTTATTAGCCCTTAACAAGGAATATTATTATTATTATTATTATTATTATTATTATTATTATTATTATTATTATTATTATTATTATTTATCAAGGATCTTCATTTTTAAATGAATATATAGATTTTTAAATATGTTTATCTGTAGTGTTTGGAATGTTTTATGTTTTCACAGCGCCGTACTGCAGCTCACTGTGACTTTTTTTCATAAATACATTCATGGTAATTGTTCTGATGAACTCTGCCCCATGGTACGTAGACTTTATAAATTCAAGGGCATTACATCATCGTCGGCAAGATCTCATCATTTTATAAATGGCTAGATGTAACTGTAAGTTCTATGCTAACAGTTTCTTCTTAAGCTTGTGGAATTCGTTACAATTTTTTCTTTCCCGTCAAAATTGGCCTTCAAAAATTTAAATGCAATATTAATCGTTATTTTCTATCATTCTATAAATACTTTCATGCAATGTCAATCGTTACATTCTCTATTAATTTCTGTTCTTTTATTGTTCCAGTCCCTTAATAATGCTTTTTCTTATATTCTTTCATGCTCAGTAACCAATTGTGTGTTAGTGGCTTTCTTGCCTTGCTTGGGACGAAATGATTAAAAAAAATTAATTTTATAGTTATGAAGATGATTACATACCTAATGTTGTCAATGTTCCAGTTGGGTATCCCGATGAAGTGGTTTTGTCGAGCTGACTAACAGAAACATCGTTTGTGTTTGCTGGAGAGAACGGTGTTGTCCACTTGTCGCCAGTGTGATCTATCGTCATTTCGCTTTTTCCGCTAACATTTCCTGTCTGAGGGGGACTTGTTGTTGCCTGATCTGTATTGTTTGTAGTTGTAAAATCACCGCCCGTGGTTGTGTCTACCAATTTGGTGGTAGTGAAGGAATTCGATAAAGTTGTGTCCGTTTGATTAAACACAGGGCTGGTAACGTTTGCCGTCTGCGGATGCGCTGAAAAATTTTATGAAAAGCATAAATTCACGAGACACTCATTGTCAATTTGAGAAATACGACATACTTTCACAAAAATTGTTATACCACATACACTCACCTAAAATGTTATACAACAAACACTCCCGCAAAATTTTACAAACCGATTCTATCATAGATCCTTAGGCTATTTGAGAGAGGAAAGGAATTTCTCTTCGGCTATTTTATACAGAAGAGGAAGTTTATTGTATGTTACTTAATGGTGAAAAGAAAAATGTATTTTCGGTTATTTGATAAAAAAGAGGATATTTTTATTTTCTATTAATTGATATTGAAGAGGAATTTTATCTTCAGGTATTTGATAGAAGGGAAGTGATTTATCTTCGGTTATTGGTTCAAGAGAAGGATTTTATCTTAGGTTATTTAATAGAGAAGAGCAATTTTATCTTAAGTAATTTGATAGAGGAGAAGGAATTTATCTTCGGTTATTGGTTCAAGAGGAGGATTTTATCTTAGGTTATTTAATAGAGAAGAGCAATTTTATCTTAAGTAATTTGATAGAGGAGAAGGAATTTATCTTCAGTTATTTGTTTGAGAGGAGGAATTTTATCTTAGGTTATTTAATAGAAAAGAGCAATTTTATCGTAAGTAATTTGATAGAGGAGAAGGAATTTATCTTCAGTTATTTGTTCGAGAGGAGGAATTTTATCTTAGGTTATTTAATAGAAAAGAGCAATTTTATCTTAAGTAATTTGATAGAGGAGAAGGAATTTATCTTCGGTTATTTGTTCAAGAGGAGGAATTTTATCTTCAGTAATTTCATAGATGGAGAAAGGATTTATCTTCTACTCTCGCGAGATGGAATTTTGGTTTCGTCAGTTTGATAGAGAGGGACACTTTAATCAACAAGTAAATCATATATATATCAGAGAATATCTCCAAGCAGTTGGATTTGTCGTAGAAATAATGATGGCTACCCACCCACTGAGGTATCTCAGTAATTTGATTTCTTCTAAGAAGCTCTCTTGTGCAATTTTAGAATGCAATCGAAGAGAACACGTGATGCTGGCGACTAAATCTATTGAATCCGGTTTTCTGGACGAAAATAATTCTAATAAAGTTGAATTGATCTTTGTACGTGTAAAGGTCATGTCAGTAAGTAATTGTTACAAGAATGAAAGAAAGTGCAGCGTTGCAAATACACGATGGAGAAATTGACCGCCCATAAACCTGGAGTCCTATGCGCGTACATGCGGGCAGTGCCAAACATTACTGCAGTAATTGGACGCCCCAAATGCCAAGGATTGACTCTAATCATTTGACTTTACATGCTATCAGAATGATGCTACCCGTCGGAGTTGATCCCTTGAGTTAAGCAATTCGATGTTTATTGTTAACCTGTTCAGAAAAATGAGTCGAATATTGCACTTGTCTTGTATTACTTTCTGAACAATACTATATATATATATATATATATATATATATATATATATATATATATATATATATATATATATATATATATATGTAAGCAAATATATGGATATAGATCCGACAGTATGAAGAAAAATATACGGAAAAACAAACAAAAATCCTTATATGCAATTATGCTGTTTTAATGTGATTTTTCATTCAAAATACTGAAATTTTAGGAATACGTTTTCACAGCGTCACCCACGTGACGACAACGTGACCATGTTTAAACGGAAGGCTGATCTTATAAAACTTTCAATTATCTGTTTGGATTGGTCTTGTTCTTATGTCCATCGTCTTTGTCATGTTGAATTGATAATGTTAATTATATTTTATGAATATGTCCTGAAGATGGTCTATTAGACCGAAACGTCCGACGTTGACATTATATTAACATTAAAACAGCATAATTGCATATAAGGATTTTTGTTTGTTTTTTCCGTATATTTTTCTTCATATATATATATATATATATATATATATATATATATATATAGATAGATAGATAGATAGATAGATAGATAGATAGATAGATAGATTTATAATTTGATAGATAGATATGTACATATATATTTGTATCTATCTATCCACCCATATATATATATATATATATATTATAAGTTAATAGACTTAAAATATGGTTTTTCGCTACACAGTTACAACCATGTTTCAAAAATGGAAGCTAAAAGCCCCTAGTTTAATTTTGTACTTAAATATATATATATATATAAAATGGAAGCTAAAAGCCCCTAATTTAATATTGTATATATATATATAAAAGTCCCTAATTTAATTTTATATATATATATAAAATGGAAGCTAAAAGCCCCTAATTTAATTTTGTACTTAAATATATATATATATAATTTAATTTTGTACTTAAATATATATATATATATATATATATATATATATATATATAACAGAAGTGTACACACTGATGTCAGCACCCAGTGGCAGAAGACTGTTGCATGATTGAAAACAATCTTCAGGCCATGTCAGCTGAATTAGGCCTCGACTACTTACATGAACGATTGCATTCAGTAATGAAATAGACTATAGCCATTCGGTGTTGACATCAGTATCTAGACTTCTTATATTTACACACGGTCTATCCAGCATACTGAGCAAGTTTAACCAATAAATATAACATACATTAAAACGATATTTTATCACACTCACTTACACGTAAACACACACACATATGTATACACCCTCACGTACACACACATACGCACACACACACATATATATATATATATATATATATATATATATATATATATATATATATATATATATATATATATATATTGTATTTGGCCATCAAACCCATTTTCACACAAATGTCATTAAAAAACACTTAAAATGTTCCTACAATTAAGCTTTCTATTCAAGTGTTCTTTTGTTCGATTAACAGTTTTCTTTTCTGGGCATAAAATGTGTAAAAACTACTCTGATGTCCTATATATTCGAACGTTTTGGTCATTTTATTAGCCCTTAACAAGGAATATTATTATTATTATTATTATTATTATTATTATTATTATTATTTATCAAGGATCTTCATTTTTAAATGAATATATAGATTTTTAAATATGTTTATCTGTAGTGTTTGGAATGTTTTATGTTTTCACAGCGCCGTACTGCAGCTCACTGTGACTTTTTTTCATAAATACATTCATGGTAATTGTTCTGATGAACTCTGCCCCATGGTACGTAGACTTTATAAATTCAAGGGCATTACATCATCGTCGGCAAGATCTCATCATTTTATAAATGGATAGATGTAACTGTAAGTTCTATGCTAACAGTTTCTTCTTAAGCTTGTGGAATTCGTTACAATTTTTTCTTTCCCGTCAAAATTGGCCTTCAAAAATTTAAATGCAATATTAATCGTTATTTTCTATCATTCTATAAATACTTTCATGCAATGTCAATCTTTACATTCTCTATTAATTTCTGTTCTTTTATTGTTCCAGTCCCGTAATAATGCTTTTTCTTATATTCTTTCATGCTCAGTAACCAATTGTGTGTTAGTGGCTTTCTTGCCTTGCTTGGGACGAAATGATTAAAAAAAATTAATTTTATAGTTATGAAGATGATTACATACCTAATGTTGTCAATGTTCCAGTTGGGTATCCCGATGAAGTGGTTTTGTCGAGCTGACTAACAGAAACATCGTTTGTGTTTGCTGGAGAGAACGGTGTTGTCCACTTGTCGCCAGTGTGATCTATCGTCATTTCGCTTTTTCCGCTAACATTTCCTGTCTGAGGGGGACTTGTTGTTGCCTGATCTGTATTGTTTGTAGTTGTAAAATCACCGCCCGTGGTTGTGTCTACCAATTTGGTGGTAGTGAAGGAATTCGATAAAGTTGTGTCCGTTTGATTAAACACAGGGCTGGTAACGTTTGCCGTCTGCGGTTGCGCTGAAAAATTTATGAAAAGCATAAAATCATGAAACACTCATTTTCAATTTAAGAAATTCATTTTTTTTTTTTTTTTTAATATCTTAAACGACATACATTCACAGACAACAAACTCTCACCAAAACTGTTATGAATCAATTCTATTATGGATTATTTGCTTATTTGATAGAGGAGGGGATTTTATTTTCTGTTACTTGATAGAAAAGAGGAATTTTGTCTTCAGTTATTTGATAGAGACTAAATGATTTATCTTCGGTTATTTGATTGAGAGGAAATTTATATTCGGTTAATTGATTGAGAGGAGGAATTTTATATTTAGTTATTTGATAAAGAATAATTTTAGATTCTGTTACTTGATAAAGAAGAGGAATTTTATGTTCGGTAATATGATAGATTGGAAGAGATTTACCTTCGCTCATTTGTTCGAGAGGAGGATTTCATCTTAGGTTATTTAATGAAAAGGAATTTTATCTTAAGTTGTTTGATAGATTGGAAGAGATTTACCTTCGCTCATTTGTTCGTCGGGTGGCGGGATTATATCTTCTGTTATTTCATGGAGGTGAAGGATATTTTTTTTCTTTGGCTATCGACAGCTTTAAATTTATCTTCGGCTATTTTATATAGAGAGAGTGTTTCATGAACAATGAAATAAAACAATTACCATTTTCATTTTCATATCGGAAAACATCTGCAAGCCAAGCACATGGATTTATCATAAAAAATAGTGACATATACCCACTGAGGCATCGCGATCGAAAAATCAATTTAATTTTGTCTTCGAAATGGACTTGATGCCAATGCTCCCTTTTCCAATTTTAGACTGCAATCGAAGACAGCAATTGATTTTGTCAGATAAGTCTCTTGAATCTGAGTTTCTGGGCGAAAAGTATTCTAATAAAGTAGAAATGATCTCTGTACTTGTAAAAATCTTGCCATTAAGAATGAAAGAAACAGTGGCATTGCATTTTCCTGCTTCCCACTACACTATGGTAAGATGCCAAACCATCAGCCAGTAGCCTAATACTCATAAGGGCAGGTAGTGCCAGAAATTGCTCCAGCAATTGGACGCCTCAAATGACAGAGATTGTGTCTAACAATTTCACTTTAAATGCTATGAGAATGATGCTACCTCTCCGGGTAGATCCTTAGGATTGCCTTATTCTGTTTATTGTTCTTCTGTTCGGAAACCAGTATGTAATACTGCGCTTCTTCTGTATTAATTTCTGAACCAATATATATATATATATATATATATATATATATATATATATATATATTAGGTTGGTGCAAAAATAATGACGTAATAATGTCGTTTTTTGACGTTAAAAAATACCTCAAAAACGACATTATTACGTCATTATTTTTGCACCAACGTAATATATATATATATATATATATATATATATATATATATATATATATATGAAGAAAAATATACGGAAAAAACAATCAAAAATCCTAATATGCAATTATGCTGTTTTAATGTTAATATAATGTCAATGTCGGACGTTTCGGTCTAACAGACCATCTTCAGGACATATTCATAAAACATAATTAACATTAGACCATATTCGTCACGTGGGAGATGTTGTGAAAACGTATTCCTAAAATTTGAGTATTTTGAATGAAAAACGAAAAGAATTTTATTTTGATTGAAAACTTAGGAATACGTGACGCCGACGGGATCATATTTAAACGGAACGCTGATCTTATAAAAAGATTTCAGTTATCTGTTTGGATTGGTCTTGCTCTTATGTCCATCGTCTTTTTCGTGTTGAATTGAATATGGTCTAATGTTCATTATGTTTTATGAATATTTCCTGAAGATGGTCTACCGAAACGTCCGACGTTGACATTATATTAACATTAAAACAGCATAATTGCCTATTAGGATTTTTGTCTATTTTTTCTGTATATTTTTCTCTTGTGTTTGCAGAAGAGGACGTTGAATTTCACTTCGGCTATTTGATAGACAAAAGGAATTTTATTTTTCTACTATTTGACTGAGAAAATTAATTTTCTGTACATTAAATTGATAGAGAGCAAGCGATTTATTTTCGGCTTGTGGAACACTTCTTCCGGATTTTTTATCATTGATTCTTTTGTTATTTGATAGCGAAAAGGAATTTCACTTCGACTATTTCATAGACAAAAGGAATTTTATTTTTCTACTATTTGACTGAGAAAATGAATTTTCTGTACAGTAATTTGATAGAGAGCAAGCGATTTATTTTCGGCTTGTGGAACACTTCTTCCAGATTTTTTTATCATTGATTCTTTGGTTATTTGATAGCGAAAAGGAATTTCACTTCGGCTATTTCATAGACAAAAGGAATTTTATTTTTCTACTATTTGGTCTGAGAAAATGAATTTTCTGTACAGTAATTTGATAGAGAGCAAGGGATTAATTTTTGCCTATTTGATCATGTGTCCGGAACATTCGCCTTAAACATTTTTGCCGTAGGAAAACTAGTCTCGGGAATTTTGGCCGTAGGCAACATCGCCGTATATAGGAGTTTTTCCGTAAGACAATTTCGCCGCATTTTTTTGATACCCTTATCTTGAACGTCTTTTTGGAGTAATGTTCAGTTTAATATGCGAAGTACCTTGTAATCATGTATATATGGATGTCTTTTTCACAGGGTCAAACATCATTCTTTGATCAGATATTTTATATTGAAGTTGGTTGCGTATTCAAATTGTAAGTTTGTATGAAATAAATATATTGCTTGAATGAAATTTATCAGGAAGACTGATATTATGTTAACAGAAAGTTTAACGTTAATTCTGAAATATGAAATTACGTGACGTAGGTTCTGTTGTCAAGTTGAAATTTTTGCGCGTCTCATTGACGAGGATCAGTGATGTAGGATTTTGATCCTATAACTTCTCTTATAAAATGCTTAAATCGAAGTAACAATAGTGTGAGCCAGATATGCTTGATAAGAAGGTACTTTGCATATAAAAAAATGCAGCAAAATTGCCTTACGGCAAAAATATTATACGGCAAAATTTTTTAGGGCGAAAATTCCTGAGACGACTTTTCCTACGGCAAAAATGTTTACGATGAATGTTCCCAGAACCATTTGATGAAGAGGACAGAATTTATCATCAGTAATCTGAGAGTGGGGAAATTATATATCGGTTATTTCTTTGAGAGAAGGAATTTTATCTTCAACAATCTGATAGCGTGGAAGGGATTTACTTTCGATTATTTGATTGCGAGGAAGTATTTTATCTTCAGAGTGGAAAGGATTTCCCTTCGGGTATTTGACTGAGAGGGGGAATTTTATCTTCGCCTATTTGATCGAGCGAAAGGGTTTTTTATCTTCGGCTATTTGATTGAGAGGAATAGTTTTATTTTCAGTAATTTTTTAGAAAGGAAGTGAGTTATCATCGGCTATTTGATTGAGAGGAATAGTTTTATTTTCAGTAATTTTTTAGAAAGGAAGTGAGTTATCATCGGCTATTTGATTGAGAGGAATAGTTTTATTTTCAGTAATTTTTTAGAAAGGAAGTGAGTTATCATCGGCTATTTGATTGAGAGGAATAGTTTTATTTTCAGTAATTTTTTAGAAAGGAAGTGAGTTATCATCGGCTATTTGATTGAGAGGAATAGTTTTATTTTCAGTAATTTTTTAGAAAGGAAGTGAGTTATCATCGGCTATTTGATTGAGAGGAAGAATTTTATTTTCAGTAATTTTTAAGAAAGGAAGTGAGTTATCATCGGGTATTTGATTGAGAGGAAGAATTTTATTCATTCGACAGGAAGAATTTTATTTTCAGTAATTTAATATAGGAGACGCGATTTATCCTCGACTTTTTGATTGAGATGATGAATTTAATCTTCAGTAATTTGATAAATCGGAATTGATTTATCCCCAGATATTTTATTGAGATGGGGAAACAAAACATGGTTGCCCAATGAGAGATAAGTTATATTTTAAAGAGAGAAAAAGCCCTAAACATTTTTTATTATAATGTGGATTTTTTAAAATACTTTATTCTATATATTTTAATACACAGTTTTGGAGCTTGTGGTCTTCATATTATTTAAAGGAATTTTTTTTTCTTCCTATGTTAAATCTTTTAATCATTGTCTTTTGTGCTTAGTAGTAATCATCTAAATCCATTTTAGAATGGCTGAAAATAAAAATCCTTAATTAATATATATGTATTTAGATAGATAGATAGATAGATAGATAGATAGATAGATAGATAGTTAGATCAAATGCGTTGGTTGCCCAACGTAAAAAGACTGACCACAATGTCTAGATAGTGCCTTGATCGCAAGGTCATCTACAGTAAATTTGCGCCGTGGCTCATACAACATTTCACCCTTCCTGACAGAACTTCTATGATCATAAGGTGGGATATCTAATAACAAAAGTGAGAGAAACAAAAAGAATGAACTGGACTGGATTAAAAACAAAATAATTCCCAGCATCCCTCGTTCGTGCGCATGTGTAATCGCAACAACATAACAAATTTAGTCTCATGAAGCCCTAAAGAAGGAAACGCGTCACTAGTTTAATAGTTGCCGACACTGTGGTTTGAAACTAGATCACCAGTGTTTAACACGGCCGATTTCATTATTAAGTAGATCAAGTGAATAAGTGAATAAATAGGAAGTAGCGTGATTACTATACGTTCACTGTTCACTCATCTTGTCTAGCCACTGTTTCGATACGTTCACTCTCTCTACTACTATACGGATTACGATTCTCTATTGATCATTAAACTATTTGGCGATTACTACTTGGACAAGTATTACTACTGCGGATATGATTGGAAGGCGTTACTGCTAGTACCGGCGTGGACACCTCGACGTGGTGTAATGGTTAGCAAGCGTGTCTTGCTAGATCAGTTACTGCTGAAAAGTGAGTTCGATCCTCACTGGATACCCCATACTTTCGGCCTTGTGCCGCATCTAAGCTACGGCTGGAAAATCTCTACTAGTGCCGGCGTATACGAAGTCTCGAATATAACGAGAATTTTCGCAAGTGATAACGAGATTTCGCTTGACATTGCAAATGTGACAATAAAGTCGTCCGACTTCACAAAACAAATAAAGAGAATAAATTTATTTCACAATTGCTGGGAAAATCTGTAAAGAAAGAGAAACAAATTTAATATAGGAAGAGATAATGAAGGGGTTATTTTCAGATTCAAAATTGGTTTTAAAATTGAGAGTGTCAAAGATAACTCTCAGAAAAATATCTTAATAAGGTCAGAGAGAATATTACCGAATTCTGAAGGCTTTACAGAACAACTAAAATAAATATAAAGAGAAAATATGAATAGCAATTTTCTTTTTTTTTATGTGCCATGTCCTTTCAGGACGTGGTCGATCATGGCTCTCCACTCCCTTGTTGCTCTCAATAAGTTTTGCCCCTCTGCCACCCCACCTAGACCACGTTCTGTCATCCACTCGCTTAAGCCCGCCAGGTATGTCATGCGTTGCTTTCCCTTGTCTCTCTTTCCCTCTATTCGACCTGTGAGTATCAGATTCTCCAGGCCCTCCTTTCTCATTACGTCTCCAAGAAATTTCGTCTGCTTCCTCCTTGTTTGCATCCTCTTCAAAACCTCATCGCTGCTCACGCGTCCATGATATTAGATTAGAGAACTAGAAAGGATTATTTTACATAGATAGACGTAAAATGTCTATGTTATACAATGAAACATGTTTGAATGAATATATGCTGCATATATATATATAGATCTAGAGCCATATGTAGAACCATGTCACCGTTGCCTCTTCATCTTTAAGGTGACCGTCCAAAAAAGGAGGACAGATGTCACGTAGCAACTCAGTACTCTTTTCTTTGTTACTAACAAAATCCATCTGTCTCGCAATACTCTGCTTTTGGAATGCGTCCTTGGCCATCCTAATACGTCATCGGACTTAACTACAATTAAGTAAGAATTAACAGAGAAAACAAATGGAAATAGTAATACCAAAGGGTGATAACTCAATGTCACTACCTAGAATTGATGAAAAATGGGATGGATACAACTGAATATACAGAATAAAAAAAGATGAATTTGGAAAGCATAGAAGCCGTCAGATAAAGGTAATGTTCGACCCAGAATCGATATAGATAAGCAGCAACAGAAATAACGAACTTACTAAATACAAGGACAATATGATAACCGAGGTGTACTATATAAAACTTTCTACTACAAAAATAAAAAAATACCACCAATAGTCACAACTGATTTCTATGAGATAAGCAACAAATTAAATTGAGTTTGAGCTTTAAAATATGGAAGGGGGAAATCACCAGGCGAAGTTGGCAGAGTAACAGACCTTTTGAAAGACGCAGAAGAATTCCATTAAGATTAGCACTAGTGTCTAGAGAAAAGCGAAATGCTAATATACGCAATGATATTATTTGTTTTTATTTAAATTTCTTTTATTTCTCATTATTTAAAAATAATATTTATTGTTAAAATGAACGTTCCAGATGAAGTGCTACATACCTTTAGTCCAAAAGTAATAAGACAGTCCTCCGATTAGGCCCATGAGTACCAGGGCAACTGCCAGCAAGACACACGTTTTGCAGCAGCAACAACAGTAGAAACCACCACGTCGTCGTCTTCGTCGGCGTCGTCTTGTTTCCTGTAATTCAATTTCTGACACGAAGGACGGTGGGTAGAATCTGTAGTTGCGAGTGATAGCATAACGTAACGGCAACTGAAAATGACAGAAATATTTCCTTTGCCATTTAAGTATTCATTGAAGAAGAAGAAGCAGAAGCAGAAGAAGAGAGGAAAGTTGAGAAGAAGATGGAAAGTGAGAGGAAGGGGATGAAGAAGATGAGGAAGTGGAATTAAAAGAAGCAGAAGGAGGTCAAGAAGAACAACAACAACAAGAAGAAGAAGAGAGGAAAGTGAAGAAGAAGATAGAAAGTGAGAGAAAGGAGATGAAGAAGATGAGGAAGTGGAATTAGAAGAAGCAGAGGAGAACAAGAAGAAGAAGAAGAGAGGAAAGTGAAGAAGAAGATGGAAAGTGAGAGAAAGGAGATGAAGAAGATGAGGAAGTGGAATTAGAAGAAGCAGAGGAGAACAAGAAGAAGAAGAAGAGAGGAAAGTGAAGAAGAAGATGGAAAGTGAGAGAAAGGGGATGAAGAAGATGAGAAAGTGGAATTAGAAGAAGCAGAGGAGAACAAGAAGAAGAAGAGAGGAAAGTGAAGAAGAAGATGGAAAGTGAGAGAAAGGGGATGAAGAAGATGAGAAAGTGGAATTAGAAGAAGCAGAAGGAGGACAAGAAGAAGAGAGACGGAGAAGAAAGCGGAGAATAATAATAATAAAAAGAGGGAGAGTGAGAGGAAGGGGAAGAAGAAGGTGAGGAAGTGAAAGTAGAAGAAGCAGGACAAGAAGAAGAAAGACAGGGAGAGGAATATGAAGAAGAGGAGAAAGAGTAAAGGGATGGAGAAGTAGTGGAAGGAGAAGAAGCAGAAGAAGGAGGTGGAAGGGAGAGGAAGAAGAAGATGAGGGAGATTAAGTGTGTAAAATAACCACAACTGCAATGGTGAGAGTAATTCTCAATTACTTTATTCTCGTACCAACGAGATAGCCCACCACCGGCCATTCAGTTGTTTATATAATATCAGAGGAGGTAACTTATGTCTGCCTGTGGAAGTCTCCTATTATCCACTGAGACCTTACTTTCTATTCTACAAAGTAGACGAAGAAGAAGAGAGAGAGAAATAGGAAGAGCAAGAAGAAGAAGAAGAAGAAGAAGAAGAAGAAGAACGTGAAGAGGAAATGGACGAAACGAAGAAGAGGGAGAGGAAGAAAATAAGAGGAGGAAGAGGGAGAAGAAGTGGACGAAAGAGAAGAGGGAGATTGAGATGAAGGGGACGAAGAAGAAAAAAGCGAAGAAGAACGAAAAGAAAAAAAAAATGAGGGAAAGGAAGAGGACGAAGAAGAAGGAGGAGGAGGAGGAAGAAACGGAGAGGAATTGGACGAATAATTATTTAAACAAGAAATAAAAAAAAATGGAGTACACATATATTTTGAAAAACTTTAGAAAACCCCAGAATATTCTAGAATATTAGCCTAATTGTTAATTTTAAGTTGTTTCTGACTTCGGAAACAACTTCGTCACATTCTCTTTTGACATTCGGAGTCGAAAGATGAAGAAAAGAAAAAAAAAGGAATAATGAGAGAGTATTAGGATGCAAATAAATTATGAAAAGAAGAAGTAACCACATATGTACAGGCGTACACACGCGCTCATAGGTGCGCACATACACACGCACATATACACATGCATACAAACAAGAAAAATCAACCTAACATCAATCAAAAAGCGTATCAATTATTTTTAATTTGATATAAAAATAACGGAAACGAGAAAATTGACAGACATTTGCTGATATCTCCTGACGAATGGACCGAACAATTACACAAAAGTTCGTCTACGAGACTCTGTAGCAGATGTGATGAATATAGCATCAATCAGCTAAGTGAGAAATTTTTATATTTGTATTAATCCTATTTATTAGGTTGGTGCAAAAATAATATCGTTTTTTGACGTTAGAAAATACGTCAAAAAACGATATTATTTTTGCACCAACCTAATATATATACAATAGATTCCAGTTACGGGCTTCTGATTACGACCGGAGCAGTTACTGTTCCAACTGTACTAATGCTCTTAGGAAAAGAATAACTCCAGCATTCCAGTCGGTTATGGACCTATAGCAGGATAGATAAGCCGCTTTAATCCTGTAAAGCCCAGTTAAGAGACGGCTAGTCAGTGATAGTGGCCGTTTAGAAACGCTAACTATCCATCGAGTACATCAAATCTAAAAAAAAAAAAAAGGATGTTTACGGAAGTTGGTTTGTAGCTTAACATATTAATGTAAATGCGAGGTCTCTGCAGTCGATGGCCAGACCATTTATCATTGACCTTTGCAAAGAATATTTAACAACAAGGTTTTGATAAACTGACAAAGAGTCAAAGTACAACGATTTGTTTAAATTCTGCAAACTTCTCATATATACGAAGCAATCTATAGGCACAGATGAATTAAAGGTTTTACTGGAGTGTATAAACAGTAATATAGATCTGCAAAAACATTAACCTCATACACACACTATATATATATATATATATATATATATATATATATATATATATATATATATATATATATATATTAAATATGTTAGGTCTATCTCTAATATTGGGCGCTTTCTAATAAGTACAGCGCATATAATATATAAATAATAATATATATAATATATTATATATATATATATATATATATATATATATATATATATATATATATATTTATGTTTATATTTATATACACACACTTTTCACACACAGAGACACACACAGACAGACAGACACACACACACAATTTATCCATCTCACCCTATATATAATGGATAGCGACACATAGTTTTTGCCTTACTAGTTGCACTCCTGATGATGGAAAGTACTTGGGATGTATAAGTAATTTTCACTGTTATAGTGCATTTCTTCCCTCATTTAATTGTAATATACGGAAAAATATTCGTGAATATGAAAGGATTATGATAAAAATAAGCAGACATAATGGGTTCTGCTTCTGTGGAATATTGCAGTGACCTGTTGCCAGACATCAGATCTTCCAGCAGCCACCCTCTTCGTCCAGAGCAGCACTATCTCATCAAGATACAGACTCCCATGTTGAGTCTGAAGCAATCACCAAAATATTCGAGAGTTCTTTTCGATCAGAGTGAATTTTCCGAGCTGTCGTACCTTTGTAATCACCATTAGACTCATCCAACTCTTTCCTAATCCTCTGCACTGTCTTCAAATTGATACGAAATCACTCTGTGCTTCGTATTAGACAAGCAGTAGAGCTTGCCGTTTCCAAATTTCTGGTGGACTGGATTGCTTCATGGTACTCTTTTTCTCACAGACGGTGACAAACAGATCCTACTATAATGTGCAGATGACAAAATAAAAAAAAACAACGCGCATGCGTGAAATTAAAAATATAAAATGATGACAATTTACCTATCGTACCCTGTATATTCATAAATATATTTCTTTTTTTTTCCTCGCCGATAACACGATTTGTAGTTTCATGTACAACGCAATTTCATAATTCAGCACCTGAAGATTGCGTTTACGTATGAAACGACGAGTCGTGCTCCCGTCGAAGAAAAAAATGTTTATTTATCTCTATCTATAAAAGGCAGGATGTGTGTGTGTGTGTGTGTGTGTGTGTGTGTGTGTGTGTGTGTGTGTGTGTGTGAGACGAATGCACGGCCGCAATTTTCGACGGATTTACACCAAAATTTACATGCACATGCTCCAAGTTAGCGGAAAGGCCAAGACCAAAATTGCATTTCCAAACTCCCATCGATAGTGGAAATAATCGATTTTTTCATGCTTCTACGACAGTTTTCATGTAGTTTGCGGCCATTTTCTACTGGCCAGAGTGAGAGCCTATAGCTGGCTGCCACGAATAGACAGGAAGATTCTATTGGCCAGCGTGAGAGCCAACAGCTGACTGACACGAATGTTAACTAGCATGCTAGCATGCAAAAAAAAATCGATAGCTGCATTTGTCACAAGTAGGAAAAATTTAAATCTGCATGGCACTTTACTCCAATTGGCTCATTCGCTTGCTTAAACTCAACGTTGATTCTGATTCCGCAGAACTGGGTTGGGTGTGAAAAAGTATTTGTTGTTAACATTCTTTTTTCATTTGGTTTTTCCAGTTACGAGTCCTTTTTTAAAGCTGATCATTTTGTGTTCATTTTGTTTAGTTCTTTTTTTTTGTAACAGATTTAATGTTTAGTATAGAGCTTAGAAAAAATTCGCAGTGTGAGATAGGCAAGAAGTAAGGCATGTAGCAACATCAGCACGGCAAAGGGCACTCCTTTAAAGGCACGGATGGGCAAAAATATTTTAAGTCAAGTGATAGCGATTGCTGTATGAGTCGTACGATTTTTGAATCAAGCACGGGCAACGCCGGGCCATGCTGCTAGTTAATATATAATTCTTAGTTCTGCTATTACATCGAGCACTAATTTATTAACATACGTGACATCATATTGGTGAAACATGTCAAATATTTTTTTCCAAAATATATAGTTTCCATTCAGTAAGATTTCATACGCTCTTGTAGGTAGACTCTGGTTGTTATTAAGTATCACGCTGAAAATTTACGCCTTACATTTGATGACGTCAAACAAATCCCCCTCCTTCTTAGGGACAACCCAGGTGACGAGGACGTTTTCTGGGGCAACAAAAGTTAGCAATTAACTATCCGACTTGATAATATAACAAATTCAAAAATTATATATTCTGATAATACTTGCGATAAAAATAAAACTTAAAACTTACATACATACATATATATATATATATATATATATATATATATATATATATATGTGTGTGTGTGTGTGTGTGTGTGTCAAAAATATATAGAAAATAGGAAAGAACTGGTTAGGTAAATTATCCAAAGTTCTTTAGTATTTTTGTTATTATTTTCAAAAAAATAGTGCTCGATACAAAAGTAGAGCATAAATATAATTATTTATTTAAAAATATGTTGAATCATATATATATATATATATATATATATATATATATATATATATATAACTAATGTTCACCCGATACACGATACAAGGCCCCAGAGGCATTCAAGGTAGAGGGTTGTGTGAAATTATATTAGCGTAGCAAAGAACAAACGTTAGAAGTATAGAGCTGAAGCAAACTAAAAGAAACCGGAAGCCCAATCAAAAGACCGGGAAGAATTTGAACCGGATACACAGGCACACGCACA
The DNA here is from genome assembly GCA_963932145.1 of Acanthosepion lycidas. Classification (NCBI taxonomy): domain Eukaryota; kingdom Metazoa; phylum Mollusca; class Cephalopoda; order Sepiida; family Sepiidae; genus Acanthosepion; species Acanthosepion lycidas. Next base: position 47,478,966 of record OZ010612.1, read on the forward strand.
CGCACACGCACACACACACACATATATATATTATATCTAAACTAAACATATATTTGTTTTTCACGACTATGTTTTCCTTAATTTATTTAAAAGTGCTACTTGTGGACCGCCTAGTTTATGCGTGTCGCTACCTATATAATGGGTTTCATAGCGATATCTGGTTTATATTATCAAAAATATATAAACCGGGTATCCTGATGAGACCCATTAGAGCAAGAACAGGTAGAGACCCACATTAACCAGGCAGTACACTAGCCAAAATGTTACCCCAACCTCTTGGTTCAATTAAGCTCCTCGTTTAAAAAAACCTAGACACCCAAAACAAATATATAACTAGTTTAGATATAAAATGTATATACAAATATTCCTGTAAATAAAAACATATATATATATATATATATATATATATATATATATATATATATATATATATATATATATATATATAGTAAAGGAAGTTTTATAATATCTAGATATAATAGGCTGATGAAAGAAATTCAAGAGATAAAACAGCAATAATAATGACAATAAAAATAATATTTATTGTATATTATTAGGCGTTTAGACCAAATAGAAGCATGATGAGAAAAGATATCAAAAATCAGTATTTTCGGACACGCCTGTGTCTTTTCACAGCGAGAAATAAAATGAAGTAGTTTAGGTCTAGTTGCTTGCTACGATTGGGGTTGTGGAGGGTTTGTAAATGGCTTTTTGTGGAAACTGTATTCATTCAGTATGCCTGAATTCCTAGTTAAATGTGTGAATTTATTTTAAAAATGTATTTTAACTTTCGGCGTTCATGTTGGCATTTAAATGGAGACCCTAAAGAACACATTTAACATTATCAATACTATGGTAAGGTTGATTAAAATGTGCAGCTACAATGAAATTGATTTTGTATTTGATAGTTTTTAAGGTTATTAAAACGAGGACGGATTCCGTACCTGTTTCACCGATATAATTTCCTTTATTGCATTTGTTGCAAAAAAGTTAGTATTATTGGATTTTTTATAGTAGAAACAAACACTTTCGAGAAAAAATAGTTCAAACAAATGTTATAGGTAACAATATAAATTTAGATGGCCACACAAGAAAAACAGACGACACGACCTGAGTTTAAAAACATATGAGAGTTTTATTCTAAATACACAAACTACACAAATAAGTGTTTTGTATGGCAAATGATGGTCAATAACATGTATGTAAATTATCAATGAAAATGAAATTTGCCATTTTACAATCAAAATTATAATACTGCATAAGCTCCTCATTAAAAAAAAATACATAAAATGAGGAAAATAAGAAAATACTTCTCTGAATAGCTTTCAAAAAATATTTTTGTACAATTTTCGAAGCAACGTTTGTGGTAACAGCGAAGAACAAACCAAGCACACCAGCCGAAGACTTTGTGGGAGCGACATTGTTGTTCCTTTCAATTTTCGTCTGGTGGTTGTCTAAATTAATCTGCTTTGTTTCTTTCTGGAACTGCGCGACCTGGATTCCTGTAGCAGCTATTCGTCGACTCCAAAAATTAAATCCAATCCCCCTACGCCTTAATTAGCCTTGCTCCTACGTTATTCCTAATTTTCCTGGTGAATTCAGTTCTCAACTCAGTACAAATGCCGATGATGTGACTATTTACTCCTACCTTAATAGTAAGTCTGATCACTTTGATGAGGTTATATTGAAAGTTGATCTAAAAAAAAACTGGCCTATAGTCTTTTGTTAACTGAGGCAATGTATAGCTTTTTAATTTTAACGCATCCAAAAAGAATCTCCTATCTATTAATCGTCTAAGAGAACCGTTTCTGCCCTCCGTCAACATGGTTAATGTTAACTTCCGGGAGAGTGACTCATTGCGGTTTCTAAGGTTAAGGTTTCCTGCTGACATGAAGTGGAAAGATTATATTGAATTATTTGTTAGGTCTAGGAAACTGTGTCATGGTATACAATTTTTCTCACCTTACATATTTACTAGCACCATGACCCGGCGTTACCCGTGCTTGATTCAAAAATCAAACGACTCATACAGCAATCGCTATCACTTGACTTAAAATATTTTTGCCCTTCCTTGCTACATGCCTTACCTCTTGCCTATCTCACACTGCGAAGTTTTTCTAAGCTCTATACTAAACATTAAATCTGTTACGAAAAAAGAACTAAACAAAATGAACACAAACGATCAGCTTTAAAAAAGGACTCGTAACTGGAAAAATTGAATGAAAAAAAGAATGTTAACAAATACTTTTTCACACCGAACCCAGTTCTGCGGAATCAGAAACAACGTTGAGTTTAAGCAAGCGAATGATCCAATTGGAGTAAAGTGCCATGCAGATTTAAATTTTTCCTACTTGTGACAAATGCAGCTATCGATTTTTTATTTTATTTTTTTTTGCATGCTAGCATGCTAGTTAACATTCGTGTCAGTCAGCTGTTGGCTCTCACGCTGGCCAATAGAATCTTCCTGCCTATTCGTGGCAGCCAGCTATAGGCTCTCACTCTGGCCAGTAGAAAATGGCCGCAAACTACATGAAAACTGCCGTAGAAGCATGAAAAAATCGATTATTTCCACTATCGATGGGAGTTTGGAAATGCAATTTTGGTCTTGGCCTTTCCGCTAACTTGGAGCATGTGCATGTAAATTTTGGTGCAAATCCGTCGAAAATTGCGGCCGTGCATTCGTTACGCACACACACACATCCTGCCTTTTATAGATAGACATAACATTCATCCATGCTTTGAATATCTGGTTTAGTATTCCTGCTATACATTTAGGGATCCTTGATAACATCTGCAATGTTACTGGTCCTGACCTGGCATCTCGGCTTCAGTCTCTTACCCACCGCCGTAACGTAGCATCCTTCTGCCTTTTCTATAAATATTTACATTGTAATTGTTCTGGTGAACCTTTCCCTACAGTACCTAAACTTTATGAATTTAAGTGCAGTACTAGATTGGCAGTAAGGTCTCATCAATTTACAGTTGAATTGGCTAGATTTAACTTTAAGTTCTATGCTAAAATTCTTCTCTCACACTTCTCGCTTGTGGAACTCTCTTCCAGCTTCTTGCTTCCCAGTAAACTTTGATCTTCAAAAATTTAAATACAATGTCCATCGTTATCTTTTGTCTTCTTAATTCCTATTCTTTTATTGTTCTCGCTCCTCAATAAGGTTTTCTTTTTCTTCTCATATTCTCTAACACTTAGTATACCCACAACGTCTTAGTGGCGTTGTGGCCTTACTTGAGATGAAATGATTTAATAAAAAAAATATACATTTTTTTAATGATGTTTTTTTTTATCCGGCATTTTTTAGGGGGTACACGTATTTGAGTTGCTATCCCTGTTTTGTTTTTTGTATTTTATTAAACAGCCAAATTTAATAACAACCGGTCTAGATTAAGAAGTCTTACTAAAGAAAGATTTTGTCTCTGATACTGATATGTCCCGGAAAGGGATATATTTGAACGAAGTAGCTAAGTGGTTTTGGCTACTATAACCAAGTAGAATATGGTAGCAGTAATCGACTGGTACGCGTCGTAGTCGCAGGTAAGAAGTGTAGATCATTGGCGTAGTCCAATGGGCGTCGTTATAGACTTAGCTCTCAGACTATGGCTCTTTGACTCTGTCATACCTACACGTCCGTCGTTATTTATGACGGACACCAGCCAATCATATTCCAGTGAGGGGGAACACAAGTGTACGCATATTCCATTATATCAGATACACACACACACACACACATATGTATATATATATATATAGTGTTAAATATAACAGAAAACGAATGTTTATTATATGTAATCATGAACTGTTCCAAGCTTCGTATAGTGGCTCTAGTTTCGGGAGAAAATGAAGACAAAAACTGTCGACGTTTAACACTATATGTTTGAATAATGATCTGCTGCCACAATACATTATATATATATATATATATATATATATATATATATATATATCCCATGATTTTTTTTCGAACGATCATATTTGCTCGAAACGCATCTTAACGGAAGCAAATGACGTCATATATTATGAAATGAACTAAGTCCGACAATTATTCAGGACAGTAAATGCATTTAATAACGTATAAACAGAAATGATATTAAAATAATTGTTGGACTTAGTCCATTTCATAATATATGACGTCATTTGTTTCCGCTAAGATGCGTTTCGCGCAGATATGATCGTTCGAGAAAAATCATGGGTAATTAGTTGTTTAAAAACAGTAAATAGACTTTGCTAACCAGATGCTTCTTTTGTAGCTAAATAGCATAGCACGCCAGCCTAAATAATGGTTTCGTTTAGGATACAGATTCGACACATATTTTCGATGATAATTTCTTGGACATTCAGGCCGGTAAATGTTGTTTAATACCGTTTATTATAAACAGAGCATTTACTTAAATATTTGTATCTATAAAAATAATGTATAAACAGAAAATATATCAAAATAATTGTCGGACTTTGTTCATTTCATAATATATAGAGTCATTTGTTTACGTTAAGATATCTCTTCGCTATGAATTGAGTATTCTAGTAAGTGATAATGCTTATATCTCGTATATAATCTGTTAAAAATTCCTTCCGCTGCGTGCGTTGATGTCAAATTGGTCGGGTTTCGATCCCGGCATGAATCAATAGAGCCGCGATACAACCAAACAGTCTGTCTGTGGATGACTATATATATATTATAATTTTTTCATATAGGCAAAAACAATTTACTCACTACAAAGATGCAACCTTGTTTTGGTGCAATGAATAATTCTGTTTGTAAGCATGCCGCTCGTGGAACATCACTTCTTTTTTCTCTATTTGTTTGAAAAAAAAGGTGCAACAAAACGCAGCAAAACAAGGTTGCATCTTTGTAGTGAGTAAATTGTATTCGGTTATATGAGAAAATTACAATAAATAATTATTGCTCTACTCTCGGTATTGAGCCCTGTTTTGAATTAATGCTGTGAACGTTAGAATTTATATATTATTTTCGTTCTCATAACATTCGTATATATATATATTATCAGTGGTCCTAACATCTGAGAAGAGAAAAAATACCGAACAACTCACTGAACGACGCGATCTTTGTTTTTATTAATTGTACAATGGATTGGATGTTCGGTCTATATTGTTCGCAAGTACTTTCGGTGAAAACATTCACCATCTTCAGGCATAGATGTCATTTTTTTCCTCAATTTCAGTTAATTTGTGGTAAAAATTCCAAGACCAAAATGAATATTGTAGTAATGCAGTAATTCAAAAAATCTAGCGTTGCATTTCTGCACGTTCAAAAATATTCTTAACTGTTAATAAGCCCACACTTTGTTAATAAAACATCTTTCAACAAGTACTACATTCATTTTCGTCTTGGAATTTTTACCCGAAATTACCTGAAATTGAGTTAAAAAAATAATAACATCTGTGCCTGAAGACAGTGAATGTTTTCACCGAAAGTACTTGCGAAAAATATGGACCGAACCTTGTAGAATTAACAGAAACAAGGATCGCGCCGTTCAGCGAGTGGTCAGTAAGATAATGCCTTCTTAATCTGTTAGCGAAGTGAATTAGCTATTAATTACATCAACTTAATTGATTTATTCTTTGAATGTGTATTTTATAATATTAAGCTGCATTATTTATTAATTTAATATATATATATATATATATATATATATATATATATATAAACTTATTAAATATTCCATTCACTCATCTCTATGTTAAATGCAAAGTTACTGTCATTTTTTACGGCATAGGTAAACTGATATTGCTCGACAACATAAGATAAAGGATATTTACCGTGTATTTGTGTCCATTGAAAAACATGGTTTGATTTAAAATATTGCAAATTACGTGGTATTTTGAGTGTTATCTCGTATTTATATGTGAATTCAATTTAACAAATACGTTTATCGATTCAATGAATCAATTTCACATATTCCAATTTAGTTTTTGTCGCTGGCACTAAAGACGGACACGCTTGACTGAACTATTAGCTTGGTAGCAAAAATAATGACGTAATAATGTCGTTTTTTGACGTATTTTTTCACGTCAAAAAACGACATTATTACGTCATTATTTTTTGCACCAACCTAATAACTTGTTCTGAAAAATGAACGCGGTTATAATGTGAGAAAAGAAAGGTGACATATAGATAATTAACAGATAGATAGATATGAATAGACAGTGATGTATATATATATATATATATATATATATATATATATATATATAGATATATATATATATATATATATTATAATTTTTTCATATAGGCAAAAACAATTTACTCACTACAAAGATGCAACCTTGTTTTGGTGCAATGAACAATTCTGTTTGTAAGCATGCCGCACGTGGAACATCACTTCTTTTTTTTCTATTTGTTTGAAAAAAAGGTGCAACAAAACGCAGCAAAACAAGGTTGCATCTTTGTAGTGAGTAAATTGTATTCGGCTATATGAAAAAATTACAATAAATAATTATTGCTCTACTCTCGGTATTGAGCCCTGTTTTGAATTAATGCTGAGAACGTAATTTATATATTATTTTCGTTTTCATAACATTCGTATATATATATATATATATATA
>OZ010612.1:47490545-47515545 GCA_963932145.1 Acanthosepion lycidas
AAAAATCCAGACGACATGCATTTAACGGATGTCAGATTTCATTGAAAAATACATCCCTACCCCTACCAAAAGGTAACTAATAACTGATACATCAAAATACAGACATAATGAACACGCAAACACCCCTTGTCTGGTTGAATGGATTTCTCTGTATCCTTGGAAACGTGAATTATGATTTTTTTTCTTTAAAACCCTGTAATTTTAAAAGTTACACCAAAATTCGCTTGAGGATGAAATGGAACTAATGTCTAATTTAATTACAAAATTAAATTCGGAGCTTTCAGCTTCCATTTTTGAAACATGGTTAGAACTGTGTAGCGAAAAAACATTTTAAATGAATTAATTTATAATATATATATATATATATATATATATATATATATATATATATATATATATATATATATATAGTAGGGATAATTCCAAGGAAAACATTAATCCAAAGAGAGCTCAATATATAAGTAACAGAACAAATATAATAATGAGTATAGACGATCCACCTACCCCTCCATTTCTAAAGATCTATTATTAAACAGTTTAAATTTTGCAAAAAATTACATTAACATTGCTGATAATGAACTTGAAGTTATCTTAGCGTCTAGACAATCTTCACTAAAAAGTAAGGATCGTTTGTACACATTATATATATATATATGTGTGTGTGTGTGTGTTATCATCAACTAAATATCGTAGACAACAATCTTGTTAGCTAAATCTGGGTATATTTGGGAACGCTGCATTTCAAATTTAAATATGCGGCTATCGTTTAAGTGACGTCATGTGTCCCTTAGCTTGACAGCACTGGAAAACGAATACATGAAACTTTTTTATACGTATTATAATTTTCTTACATGCATCTTAAATATCTTATACACATTTTAAAATGGCGAATATATAAATTTGAAATGTAACGTTCAAAAAACAACAAAGGAAATCTTTCATTTATTGCATGAACCGCGCATAGGTCATATCACTTTCTACACGCTAATCCTACAATAAATTAAATAAACAAATCCTCATATTTTTATAACATATAAAACATATTTCATGAAACTTACAATAACCCCTCCCCGTTCTGTCAAATAAGAATCGTTTGACATTTTCCACAAAAGGCAATAAAGTTTGCTATTTATAACTACGACATTTCACACTGGAACTAGGCAACTAAATTCGCTATGTTCTATATTTATTAAAGCCAATTAACACTTGAAATTATTGTAATACAATAGTTGTTTCTTTTTATAACAACCAAATATTTGCTGTTAGCCCTTCCCATGACAACCAACGAAGTCATTAGTAATGTATGTAAGTACATCAATCAATCCATAGAGTACGGTCACTTCAACGTAGGGTAATGCTTAAAAAGCTTGTCTCGCTGAGATCAATTACGACTGAGTAGAAAGTTCGATCCTCACTGGGTGCCCCACACTTTAGGCCTTGTGTCACATCTAAGCTACGCTTCAAAAATCACTTTAGTGTCTGGCAGTGCGTTGTCCGGCTCGTTGTTATCATCTCTCAGTTGGGTCTCCGTATTGTGTCTCTGGACAGAGTACGACTCAGTTGTGTCCTCGTTTCCGGACAGAGTGCAAATCAGCTGCGTCTCCGTCTCCGGACAGAATGCAACAGTTGTATCCCTTTCTTCGTGAAGAGTGCAATTCAGTTGCGTATCCGTCTCTGGACAGAGTGCAACTCAGTTGCGTCTCCGTCACCGGGTAGAGTGCAAAACAGTTGTGTCTCCGTCTCTGGACAGAGTGCAACTCAGTTGCGTCTCCGTCTCCGGCTAGAGTGCAACTCAGTTGCGTCTCCGTCTCTGGACAGAGTGCAACTCAGTTGCGTCTCCGTCTCTGGACAGAGTGCAACTCAGTTGCGTCTCCGTCTCTGGACAGTGCAACTCAGTTTTGTCTCCCTCTCCGGCTAGAGTGCAACTCAGTTGTGTCTCCGTCTTTGGGCAGAGTGCAACTCAGTTGCGTTTCCGAGCAGAGTGGTACTCAGTTGTGTCTCTCTGTTCAGGCAGAGTGCAACTCAATTGTGTCTCTGTCTGCAGACAAGCACAACTAAGAAAATATTGAGAGATGCCCGAATAAAATGTTGAAGAAGAAGAAGAAGAAGAAGAAGAATGGTAGCTCATGGCCTAAAGAAATGCAAAAAATTGTACTGACAGTTACAACTCATATATTACGAAGAGCTATATATAAAATGAGTATGATCTTAGTATTATGAAAAACAGAAAAGGAAAAATTTGCGTACCGATTGACATGTGCGTACCAAGTGATAAAAATATCTCTGTGAAGGTTTTTGAAAAACTAAGCAAACGCACAGGAAGATCTTCTGCCTTGTCAGTCATGAATCAAAAGAGACATGATCGTCCAATCGTGTATCAATTATGGCACTTAACTCACTGACTGAAGCAAACACAAAGACCTCGAGATAGAAATAAAAAAAAATATAGCACTTAAAAACTAAAACTATTCCTGTTGTGGCTGGAGCTTTGGATCTGATAAAAAAAAGGAACTCAACAACAAATCAACAAAATCCCCGGTGAACTATCTCTCCATGAAATAAAAAAAAAGAACAAGCACTGACCTTATCCTGCAAATAACTTTATCCGTTTTATTAATTTATTTTTGTTAATAGCTGTCTTTTGTTTAATTAAATGGAAACAACAAAAAATCACACTCTTCGCTTGCCCTAACACAGTATTTTTCAACCTTTTTAAGCAACGGCACACCTAGGAGAAAATGAAAATATTATGGCACACTTAGCAAGATTTTTAAAGGATATAAATTTAAATGTTATGAAATAAAATCAAAGTTTTTTTGTTTTTTTAAATACATACACAAATATGAACTTACTTTATTTCAATATTTCTATTCAACTAGTTGTGCAGTTTATTTAGTGTGAAACCAGTGCCTGGTGTTTTTTCCCGATTTCTTCAATGTTTGCTTGAATATGCGATAAGAAGGCCCCCATTTCTTCTTCAGTTGAGCGTAATTTCAGAGTAATATACTTTTTAAAAAAATAATAAATTATTAAATCAAATGCTCAGTGCAGCATATCAGAAACTTTGACAATATTAATTCATGATTCAATATAATTTTGTAAAAATTTTGAATTAAACAAATAATTTTGAATACAGTTATATGAAAAAATAGTGAATATTCCTTTATTCGAATAAAGGAAAAATTTTAAAAGTTAAATTAAAAAATAAAAATAATTTTTTTAAAAATGAATGTTAAAACAGTTTTAAAATAACTTAATCGAAGAATAGTGAACAGAATTATTTGAAAAAATGTTTAATACTTATTAATTTATTCAAATACTAACTCTTTACCATTACTAATTCCACATACACATATATATGTATGCCGGGGCAGTGATTGAGAATAACTGCCCTAGCTCACTGGTTATGATTCGTCATATGATTGTAAAACAAATACAGGTCAAAAAGAAATCTTTTAAAATAATAATAATAATAACTCCGTTACCCAAGAGCAAGTCTATAATATACAACAAACTTTTAATGTCATTTTAAATATGGTTAAACGCTAAAAGGTATTTGTTATTTACAATGTGAGAAGAGGCCTTAGTATAAAATACTGTACACAGCTTTTTTTCATTCTGTTACCTGAGACTTTAGCTATTTTTCAGCACTGATTATAGCCCTAAATTCTTTAAAACAAGGTGTGGTTACGAATACACATTTTTGCGTTTCTTTCTCTTTTTTTACATACTTATCTTTTTTTTCCACTGGGGTGCGGGCCAGTGTATTCTTTAGTTTTACTTTTTAATCACCGTCATGTAACTCTAGAGAAAGGTTTACAGACATAGATGCTATCTAAATACAGTACCTATCAACAGAACGAAAGAAACGGGACAATTAGCAGTGAATGAAAAAAGTCTTAATGATTAAAGCAGACGATATAAAATGGCGCCCGAAAACACAGCTTTAAATATCTACTCTTTAAATATGGATATGCTTGAACGAAAATGAAAATTTGACCGCGCCTTTAAATCTCAATTTTTTGCGAGCATCGTTCAACTATCATAATCTTTACATAATGAAAATAAATGTTTACTATTATTCTGCTTGTTTGTATATCCCACACAAATTCTGGCTTAATGCCCGGCCACGTTGAAATACCGGTTCTCGCATGATCAACGGAGTTAAGCAACGTCGAGCCTGGTCAGTACCTAGTTGATTGACCGCTTGCAAATACCAAGTGCTTTAAGCTGGGACTTTCTGCTGGTGTAATAGATAACGGCTCTCAATTGAAAATAGGAGTGCCAAGTTCGAGTTCTAGTTGTGTTTGTTATATTCACTTCCGTGTAAAAGAATGAATTCACCCCTCCTCAGCTAAAGATCAATCATTAGAATGTGTAAATCATTTTTATCATCAGTAAATCATTATTGTTTCTCTCCGTTCTGGGTATGACAATAAACTATATCCGCGTCCTGAGTGAGACGATAAATCCCCTTAAGGTTGTCTGTTTTCTAATTTTATTAAATTTATTTATTTATATATATATATATATATATATGTGTGTGTGTGTGTGTGTGTGTGTGTGTGTGTGTCTGTGTTTTAAGCATTTCACCCCTAGCAAAGCGGGAAGCCACTAGCACGCAAGGAGCTACAGAGAATCTGGAGCGAGAGCAGATAGGAATGATAGAGGAGAGGATGAGGAAAAGGATAGTGGATAGATCAAGGCAATGTCGATATGTCGATTGACATTACATTTGAATAGTTGGAGATTGAAGCTATCAGGGACACAGGAGTAGGGAAGGGAGTTCTACAGGCGAGACATGAAGCTATATATATATCAAGGCAAGTACCCAACAGATGACGAAACGCGTCGGCAAATATTAGTTTTCCTTTGTCTTTATTTATATTGATTTTTACAAATATATCTTTAGTTATATCTGAATTTTTAAACACACACACACACATATACATATATATATATATATATATATATATATATATATAAGTTAAAAAAATTAGGAGATCAGCCAATCACGCTACCTTGGTTTCAACCTTCAACTTGAAGACACCGAATGGTTGAAACCAAGGTAGCGTGATTGGCTGATCTCCTAATTTTATTTTATAAAACTTAAACGCTCTGAATGTTAATTTTTTATTTTCTTTATACATGTATAAAGAATTATTTTTAATACTACTGTTTCCTGGTCTAATTCAACTATGACCAATATCTGTTACACACACACACACACACACACACACACACATATATATATATATATATATATATATATATATATATAATTGAATTTGATGGTAAAGGAATATTTTGTAATATTTTATTCAATTTCCCTTATGCTCTCGTGGAAATTACAGATTGGATGCACCGAAATCAGATAGATATCTGGGAAGCGTACCGAAAGAGGACGGAAAGTGCGACACGGAAATCCGAAGGCACATTAGGATAGCGAAAGATGCTTTCCAAAAGCTAATCAAAGTATCAAGAAACAGAAAAATATCGTTAGAAACAAAGAAAATCGTACTAAACTGTTCTGTAGTATCAGTCCTCCACTGTGGCATTGAATGCAGGACAATCTCCACACAGATGAAAAAGAGACTTGAAACAACATAATTGGGGTTCTACAGAAGGATGCTTAGAATACCATAGAGAACATGTGAGCAACAACGAAATTCTGGAGACTATGTCAACAAAAAAGCACTTATGATGAATATCAGGAAGAGACAAGTTTTTTTTCAATGGCATATCAATCTCTATGGCTTATGCAATGCTGAAATCTAAATATTTTGTACGCAATTTTTTTTATATAATAATGGTTTTAGTGATGCAAATCTTGCTAATTAGCCCATAGCTGGTGGAGAAGCAAATACCATTTTCCAATGGTATTTGCGCGTATATTGGACCTCAGTTCTCCAATTAATAATTCTGAGCCATTATTCGTTAAACCACCCGCACACCCGAACTTGCAGGACCTGCCGAGCTTGAACGAATGGATGGTGGAGCAGAATTTGAAAGAGATGGCGAAAAGACAAAAGTTATTAAAAAGGACAGGAAATTGTGGAGAGTCATGATCGTCGACGTCCTGAAGGGACACGGCACATAGATAAAAGTTTATAGAGAAATTGTTTACAGAGTTTATTGCCTCATGTGCTTTCGGCTAATATTTTAACCACTTTCAGAAACGGGGAGAATTTTCGTGGCAACCAGAATTGGTAGCTTATTTTTACTTTGTTTCCTGTGTTGCATCTCGACGGAGAGATAGTAATTTCATTATTAGTAGATCTTTTGTTTAGTTTTTAAACACACCCAAGACATTTTGACCTCGTTTCAGGAGGAAAAAGTGCCATTTAGAATGGGACTATTAAGAAGAAAAACTGAATAAAAAAAATATGCTTTCACCAATATATTTAGAGGAATTGCTATCCTAATAAACATTCCTACTGCCGTAATGGAACTTCCTTGAGCCTTTTCGATAAATACTTTCACGGTACCTAGACTTGATTAATTTAAGCACAGTACTAGAACCGTAAGCTAACAGTTTCTTCTCTTGCACATCTCGCTTGTGCAATTCTCTTCCTGCTTTCCAGTCAAATGTGATCTTAGAAAATTTAAATTAAATATCAATCCTTAATTCTTGTTTTTTTTATTGTTCTCACACCTTAATGTTTTCCTTTTTTCTTATTCATATTCTTTCACACTCATTAACAACTTGCACCTTAGTGGCTTTATTGCCTTGCTTGGTGTGAAATGATTTAAAAATATTACTTTCCTCCATTGTACCTAGACTTTATGAATTTAAGCGCAGTACTAGATTGGCGGCAAGGTCTCATCGTTTTACAGTTGAAATTACAAGACCTAAACGTAAGTTCTATGCTAAGAGTTTCCTTTCTCTTCCAAGCTTCTTGCATTCCAGTCAGTTTTGATCTTCAAAAATGTAAATGCAATGTCAATCGTTATCTTCTGTCTTCTTAATCTTATCTTATTACTCTCTCTCTCTCGCTTCCCCTCTCTCTCCCCCCCCCTCTCTCTCTCTCTCTCTCTCTCTTTAATAGTGTTTTTTCTCATATTCTCTAACACTCGGTAATCCTTTGCATCGTAGTGACTTTATTGCCTTGCTTGGGGGGAAATTATTAATATATAAATATTCTTTTTTGAACGTCCCTCTTGTGGAACTCTCTTCCGGCTTCATGCTTTCTAGCCAACGGTGATGTGATTTAAAAAATGATAAGGTGACCGTTTATCCAGTATTTTTCCTCTTAAATAAGCAGCTTAACTTTTTCCATTTGCTCGGACAAGGTCCCAGTAATTGTAAATCCCATAATATTCTAACACGTTGTCTTTTATGGGAATCAACTCTAAAACCCATATCGCAAGACCTTCTTTCAAACAAGCAATATATGCCTTTTACCTCTCTAGCTCAACTACTAATGTATTAACGATTTTTGCGGAAAGAATCTATCAAGATTTAGATAAGAATGGTGAAGCTCGGGCTGTTGCTTTGGACACATCTCGAAAGCTTTTGACAGGGTTTGGCATACTAGCCTTTTTCATAAGTTGTAAGGTTATGATATCTCCGGACGAATTTTTTTAATTGATTCAGTCTTTCTTATCAAATCGTGAAATAAATGTCGTCCTAGACGACCATACTTCTAGATCCTTTTGTACTAATGCAAGTGTGTTCCCTCCCCCGGCTCTGTCCTTGGTCGTATTTGGTTCTTAACTATCCCATAAAATTTTAACTCGGTGTTTCTTTTTTTTTTCTTTTTTTTTTTTTTTTTTACTTGCAGAATAATTAAAACCCTGGAACACACTTTAGATTTTAATGTATTTCATGAGGAATAAATAACTCATTATTTTATGTGGATACGTGTACTCTGATATATACACATATGTACACATATATTTTATGTGGATACGTGTACTCTTCTCTATATTCTTGAAATTGCCTTTTCAAATATTATAGAATATTGTAAATAATGTTATAAGTTAATGATTTTGCAAATTAGTGAAGAAACTACGTGTTGTAACCTAGGGAAGGTTACTGAATAGAATAATCAAACGAATATTGGTAATGAACGATAATACTTAGGACAAGAACAACGCATATAAGATTCGCCAGCGGCGCGTAGAAGAAGTAGACCCCATATAAAACGGGGTTGAGTAGCTGTTTTCCTTCGACATAGACTCGTCTGGGGATCCTGTCTGCCAGGAGGCAGAGAGTTTGACCAGCACAGCTGGAGACGAATCTTCGATTGTAGTACAGTATTTACTACTGTATTTTTGTGAATGGGGACATACCCATTATCGTCCGTAGATATTCTGCAACACAAAGGAATACTGAAGTTATTATTTATTTAAAAAATTTGGATATTTCAGTCACTGAAAGGATTTTTAAATTTTTATTACTTAAACAAGATTGTATAAGTTCCTTCCAAGTTTCAAAGTTCAGGTTTTATGAATAAGATTCAGTCGCTAACTTTATGAGATCATATCGTTTAATCGGCTTCTAATTCTTATAAGATTAAAAAATGATTCAAAAATTATTCTTCTGTTAATTTGGGGCGCACCTGGTTACATTTAAGGGCGCGTTAATTTGCCCTGGCGCATCGGCTAAGAAACGCCAGTTTATAGTGTCTGTTGAAGAGTTGCACGATTTTTATTCATTTGAAACTATTTTCAACCATTATTTTCTGAGAAGATGGGCGTATGGAGTTGACAATTTGACATTTTTGAACGAGTTGGACACATTACATGACATTCGTATGAATGTCTCGATCTGACGAGGCTATTTAAAAATATGACTCGCGTTTACAAATTAATATATTAGTTTTGTAGTTTCTTACGATGTTGGACAAAAATGCAAAATATATTGCGTTTAATTTCCTTATCTTTTATACTAAATTTGTTAGAACTGGTACAAAGTCTGATGCATTTAAAATGTTTAAAATTATCAATTTCATATTCTGAATTCTTATGATGGATATGTGCAAGAACCATCATTACTCTCATTCCGATTCCAGGTCAGTTTCCGGTTCTGGACATTTTCTGACAAATCTAGAAAATAATATCTGAAAAACAAAATTCAGCAAAGCAATAATTTGCGCCCGATAATGTGACTATATATATAAAAGACATTTTTATGTTTAACGTTCTTTTTATAGATACAAGTATTTAAGTAAATGCTCTGTTTATAATAAACAGCATTAAATAACATTTACCGGCCTGAATGTCCGAGAAATTTTCATAGAAAATATTCGTCCTTGGACAGGATAAACAGAGCATTTACTTAAGTACTTGTATCTATAAAAAGAACGTTAAATATAAAAATGTCTTTAATAAAGAAATTGTCGGACTTTGTCCATTTCTTAATGTATATATATATATATATATATATATATATATATATATATAATTTGTAAAAGTTTATCATTTAGCTGAGTGGTGTTGGTTCAGTCATGCCTACTACGTAGTTTCGTGAGCACATCAATATATCATCTTCACTCTTCAGATCTTGTTGTCTTCTCTGAAGAGTGAACATGTGATCATGATGTGCTCAAGAAACTACGTAGTAGGCATGACTGAACCAACACCACTCAGTGATAAACTTCTACAAATTAATTCTGTTAACGCTCTATCCTAACCTTTTTTGATATCGAGTACTTTATGAAAAAAAATATGCCTGTCCGAAAGGCTTTTCCACTCGCAATTCTGGTACTTAATATATATATATATATATATATATATATATAATATATATATATATATATATATATATATATATATATATATATATATATATATTAAAGAAAAATAAAATCGTTGATGGAACCAAAAGAGTACTTGCTAAAAACCTAAAACTCTTATCCAGATAAATTCTTGAACAAAAACGACGATACTGAAAAAACAAAAAGGTCTAATAGTAAATCTACCTACTCAGTAACGTGCTCGAACCCTAGATTGCCTAGACAGAGCCAAAAACGTTAAATCGTATGAAAGGATGTCCCTAGTCGTAATTCGAATTCCACGCTCAAATGATCTTCAGGCGACTTGAATGCCATAAGTTTTAACGCTGTTAAGCATATATATATATATATATATATATATATATATATATATATATATATATATATATATATATATATATATATATATAAACACATATATAGGGGTTTATCAAAAATACTTGTACAAACGTTGGGGACGGGTTCCTCACTCCAAAACAAGGACAAATGTCCATATAAACATATGTCCACAAATCCTTCATTTTTGAGTCATTAAGTTTAAAGTTTACGGTAGACGCTGATAAATGTACAATCCAAATATACTTTTACAAACTTTGGGGCGCGTTCCTGGAACCAAAACAATGTAGAATGTCCATATAAACTTATCCGCAAAAGGCCATCGTTGCCAGCAACTCATAACAAAAATTCAAAATGTCCTCTGTTTGCTTCAACACACGCATATACCCGTCGGATCATTGACTGGTGGACACTTTCAAATATTCCCGCACAGTGTCGAATGGTTTCGCAGGCTTCCATGACACATTGATAAAGCGTCGCTGCATTATTAATGTCTGCTGCATAAACTAATTGTTTTAGGTGACCACGCAGAAAAGAATCCAAAGGATTGAGGTCGGGAGAACGTGTAGGCCATGGAGACTGGTCCTACATAACCTATCTATCTTTCATGGTAGATGTCAACGAGTGCATGATGAACAATGTGACTGAAATATACAGGAGCCCGACAGACTGTAGAATGTGTCGTTCTTCGTCAGGCATAGAGCGGATTTCGGTCTTCCTAGATCCATAGTTTATGGTGTTACAGATCCTGTCTCGGTAACGCGACGATAAACAGTAACAAAGTTCGGATAACTTGCCTGCCTTCGGTCTGGAAATGCAATCTGATACAGCCTCGCATTCATTACCATTCACTCGGCTGTATGTAAAAATCATATCTGCCTGCTCCCGATATGAATATCCTGCCAATGTTAAACGGAACACTTCTCAGCTAACACGACTACACACGTTAAACGTTGCAGATGGACTAGCCACAAACGTACACGAATGGCAAATGTAACCTAGTCTACATAGTAGCACAGCGCCATCTACCGTAAACTTTCAGTAAACTTAATAACTCCAAAACGAGGGATTTGCGGGCATATGTTTATATCGACTTTTGTCCTTGTTTTGATGTGAGGAACCCGCCCCAAAGTTTGTAAAAGTACTTTGATACACCTTACTCTGTCTTTCTCTCTCTCTCTCTCTCTCTCTCTCTCTATATATATATATATATATATATATATATATATATATATATATGTATGTATATACACACCCTACTCTCTCTCTTTGTATATATATATATATATATATATATATACAGAGAGAGAGAGAGAGAGAAAGAGAGAGTAGGGTGTATCAAAATACTTTTACTCTCTCTCTCTCTCTCTCTCTCTATATATATATATATATATATATATATATATATATATATATATATATATACAGAGAGAGAGAGAGAATTAATACAAGTAAAATGTTTGTCACTTAGCTGATTGATGTTACCTACAGCATACCGACTCCAGAGTTTCGTAGACGGACCTTCCACTTGTCAGGAGTTATCAGCAATTGACTTTTTTATCAGCCATTTTCTTTATAATATGCACTTGTCATTGACGCAATTTTTTTTTTCATATTGTATATATACGTGCGTTCGTGTGCGTGTGCCCATGCCCCCGTTTGCGTGTACGTGTGTACGCGCAGAATATATAAATATACTAGACTACCCGTGAACCGTTGGGTCACTGTCGGTTCAGGTTATAAAACATTGAAGTTGATTTCAACGTTCCATTGAAATGAAAGTAAATTTTATTATAATTCAGTTAAATATTGCAATTCGTTCGTGTCATCATTGGTCTGGTTTATAAGTTCAGGTTTAATGTTTTACTGATTGTTTACGGCATTTAATAGGAATAGAAATTCCGGGATAAATTTGATCTTTAAATCAGAGGAACTTAAAATATTTTTAATATGTCAAAAAATATTTTTTAAATATTTAAAATACAGGGTGTTTCAAAAAGAATACGCCAAAATCATCACGTGATGTGTCAATAACGAAAAAAAAATTACAAATCTCTAGCATGAACACATGTGTTGTATATACATTCAAGTTTCATTTCATGTTTTATAAGTGGCCACTACCGGCAGCGCAGACATCAAGCCGATATGAGAATTCCTCCCAAACGCGCCTCACCATGTCACGGTCCACCGTGTTGATTGCAGCTGTTATTCGATCTTTCACGTCATCGATACTTGCTGGAAGTGCTGGAACATAAACTTGGTCTTTAACATAACCCCACAAGCGTCTCAGCTTCAATCACTTTCCCACTGCACAGGGAAGCTATATTATATAGCTTCCCTGTGCCTTTTCTATAAATACTTTCATGGTAATTCTTTGGATGAACTCTTCGCTATGGTACCTCGACTTGATGAATTTAAGCGTGGTACTAGATTGGCAGCTAGGTCTCATCACTTTACAGCTGAATTAGCTAGATTTAACGATATGTTCTATGCTAACAGTTTAATTTCTCGCACTTCTCGTTTGAAGAACCCTATTCTGGCTTCATGCTTTCCGGTTGTTGTAACCTAGGGAAGGTTACTGAACAGAATAATCAAACAAAAGTTGGTAATGAACGATAATACTTAGAACAAGAACAACACATATAAGATTCGCCAGCGGCGCATAGAAGTAGTAATCATCTGCTAGAAGTGAGTCAAGTGAATTCCACAATGAATCTCCAACAGCAGGATATCTACCAACCGCCCCACGCGGTCAGATATGGCACAAGGCCGAATTTAATGTGGGTTATCTGAGCCCGTAGGCTCCGCCCAAAATTCCCTGTAGACCCCGTATAAAACGTGGTCGGGTAGCTGCTTCCCGAGGCGAGACTCTGCCCTTCGACATAGCCTCGTCTGGGGATTCTCTCTGCCAGGAGACAGAGAGTTTGAGCAGCACAGCTGGAGACGAATCTCCGACTGCAGACCAACATACAGTATTTACTACTGCATTTATGTGAATGGGGACATGCCCATTATCGTCCGTAGGTATGCTACAACACCGGCCAACTTTGATCTTCAAAAAATTAAATGCAATGTCAAATGCTATCTACTATCTTAGTTACTATTCCATCCTTAATTTTTCTTCTTTTTTTGTCATGTTCTTCCAAACTTAGTAACCTCTTGTATCTTAGTGGCTTTACTACCTTGCATGGGGTGATATGATTTTTTTAAAGAAAGACATTATTTTTATTATTTCAAAAGTTATTTTTAGTAGATACCTCTATTTGTGTAGACGTTCCGTTTATTATAGACACAGTTTATTTTAAGTACCTGCCTGCACACTCAAGAGAACATATTAAAGAAAATGTGCCCTCTAGCACGATTTGAACATTTGTCTCCCTTTGAAGGAGGAATCACCGTCTAATCCGGTGTAATTTTACCGTTCGGCTATGAAGGGTGTCACAATCAACCAAGATTCAATTTTGCCTTTAAAACATAAACAAAGCAATTTCTAAAGAGTTAATGGATTTTATTTTTTAAACCGACAGATTTTTATTACTTCAACCGGATGGCACATTTTTAATACGTTTTCTCGAATGTGTAGGCCGGTAGACGAATGCAACACCGTTTAAAATAAACGGTTTAAATTAGTTTATCAGGGCTTTTGCCTTGTTTGACGTGAAATGATTAAAAAAACAAAAATTTCCTTAGCGCGTATTGAGGATTGAACTCACAAACAATGGATTGCTTATTTCCCATCATTATATGGCGGGCAAACTAAGATGTATACTTGTAAAAACACTTTTGTGGGGCACTCGGTGAGGATCGTACTCGTTATCAGTAACCTTGGAATATAACACGTTAACCAGCGTACCAGATTTTAAAATTGTTGTACTCTGCAATAGGCAAGTCTGGTTCAAAGCCAAATTAAGGATCAGTGAACAAATAAACGAGTTTACTCCCAGAGTAGACGCCTGAACAGGCACATCAACACTCACTGTGGTTTATACTGTGGTTTATGCTTACAGATTCAGGGAGAGAACTGTCGGTCACGATGACTTGTGACTTCATGCTAACATAACTATCGACGACTCCCCAAAAGTTACGTCTACCCAATTCCCTTTACAAAGCTTGGGTCAGCCTGTGGTATGGTCTTTCAGGCATTTTCCGAAGGTGCCACACGCTCTACAGTCCGACAGTATCAGCTTCATTACAAATCGACCCTGGTGAGATTGGAACCCGGGGTCTCATGGTCGGAAAGTGACCTTTTTAACCACGCGACTACCTGCCCACGGTTTTCTAAATACAGACGGAAAAAGGGAAGGTATTTCGCAGATACCGAATAAAAAGATTGAAACCTAAGAAAAGAAAGAGACATTAAATGTAGTAGCCCACCCGTGGTTATTTTTCTATTCTCATGACGTGACACACGTCAACACAAATGTTTCGTAAGATGTAAACATGATTGTTAACAGAGTGTCGCAATCTCTATAAACAAACAGTTACTATAAAGTCTATAAGTATTATAAATGATATCGCAACGTCTATTACTCTATAATTACGAAAAACGAAAACATATATATAGATATATATAAACAAAATATTCTCATTTTTATAAACATATTATAAACATATTGTAAACATATACAACATATAAAAATAACACACACACACACACACATATATATATATATATATATATATATATATATAATAATTTATTTAAAAATATGGTTCCAACACGCTACATAAGAGTTCTCATGTTAACTCTTATGTAGCGTGTTGGAATCATATTTTTAAATAAATAATTATATTTATGCTCTACTTTTGTATCGAGCACTATTTTTTAAAAATAATAACTAAAATACTAAAGAACTTTGGATTATTTACCTAACGAGTTCTTTCCTATATATTTTCACACACACACACACACACACACACACACACACACACACACACACATATATATATATATATATATATATATAGTTGTTTTACATATAATTTTTTTCCATATAAAAATATATAAACATATAAATGGTGTTCCAATAAATTGGACCGATTTTAAATGTGAATTAATTTTAAGCGTTTAATGATTTTTTTTTTTTCATTTTCTTTCAGATTTAACAACTTAAGTCTTTGGCAATTTTATCCATAAAAAGATGGACAATCAAACAACGTGTTAAAGTTTCAAGAGTACAATTGGAAAAATTGTTCGTAAATTAAAACAAAATGGGTCGGTGGCAGATGTGAAAAACACCATTACGTGCTCGTTTACGCAGTTCAACTGAAAACATTGCTGCAGTGCACGAGAATATGGCCGAAAATCCAGACACCTCTATTCGTCATCGTACGCAGGAATTGAACCTCTCCACAACAACGTTACATCGTTTCCAGTTGAACTCTCTGTTGATCGATTATGTTGACCCAAAAATCGTGGGTAGAGTGTATTATTCCGGAGGGTGAAAGGTATGTATGGTCTATTCCATCAACTTCATCGGATTAAGTTCATGGTTACGTTGATGCGACTACACATGCGCACGAACGAAAGACGTTGGGAATTTTAAATTTAAAGTTGATTTTTTTATGTGTGTATCTTCTTTATGATGAAATGAAGTCCTAAAGGACAAAACGTACGACATGAAAACTTTTTCCCAGATTGTCATATACGTATAAAACATTAGGCAGCATATAATTTACATACAAAGAAATAATCACACATAGAATCAATCAGAAATATTAATGCCATTAATGGTGACATCCGTCACTAGAGACATAATATATGCATTAAAATACTGTTAATCCATAGAGTGAAGTGATCATCGTCGAAACCATTGATGTCTGTAGTTTTCAGTCTATTTGATGTTAAAATGCTAGTACTTACGAATAGTCCTCTATTCATCATCAGGCATGTGTTTTTTTCCTTATAAAATCAAAAACTTGAAGACGAAATACTTGTTTGCCGACCGAAAGATGTTTTTTGAATATCTGCTATTAATGACTGTTATGAACAATTTCGAAACGTGCAAAGACGCAACGCTAAGTTTTTCAAAATTTTAAGTGAGAATTTTATTTAAATATTTCTTGTGATGTGTTAAATCCACGAATTCTATTTTTACAAGTGTATTCAGTTTATATGTCATGAACTAAGGATATAGTTCAATAATGTAGTGTAATGTCTTAGTAGTAGTTTTTTTTATAGGAATTTTTCTGTACTGCGAATCAATAGCTTTTTATAAACATAAAACATTAGGCAGCATATTTACATACAAAGAAATAATCAGACATAGAATCAATCAGAAATATTAATGCCATTAATGGTGACATCCGTCACTAGAAACATAATATATGCATTAAAATACTGTTAATCCATCGAGTGAAGTGATCCTCGTCGAAACCATTGATGTCTGTAGTTTTCAGTTTATTTGATGTTGATATATATATATATATATATATATATATATATATATATATATATATATATATATATATATGAGATCTCTCATAAAACCGTGCCTAGGGTGGTTGTTCTATCCCAGTCTGGTTATATCTGTCAGTCTTTGTTCATATCTATTTATCTATACCAGTTTATTGAATCAGTCTTTCGAAAAGTAGAAATACAGCGGAAGATTAGATCAGATAATACACTTTAATCCCACTACGAAGGTAGGTCATTCCGGTGTTAGATCAATTTATTTTCCCCTCCTATCCACAGTGGCAGGATGTGACACATTGTCGTTTTAACATGAGCTACCCGTCCGCGTATATATGGGCCAAAGACACAAATCGTCAACTCCCTACGACTACTATCAGGCTAGTGTCGGTATCCACCAACTTTCCCTGTTTAATGCAATGAGGGAGTTGCTACCACAGGCTTGGGATCTCCGGGGCCAAGCATACCTCATTACGAAACCGTGAATTACCCGAAGTCAGAACTACGACAGAGAGGTGAAAACATATACTACACTTTGATCCTGTATTAGGTTGGTGAAAAAATAATGACGTAATAATGTCGTTTTTTGACGTTAAAAAATACGTCAAAAAACGACATTATTACGTCATTATTTCTGCACCAACCTAATATTTAGCCATCACCCCATGGTGATAGGATTTGACACGAAGTGGGTTTAGTGTAGTATGCCGTACATACTGGCCACGAACTAAAACGACCACTGGCACGTTGACGTCGGTATCCACCGAGCTTCCCTATTTGGTGCAATGAGAGATATGCTGCCATAGGGACTAGATTTCTCTCAAGACCTTAAGTGGAAATTACCAGGTCATTGCAAAAGTTTGTGACCGATTCTCATTAATTTAAAATGACCGCAAATTGACACTGAAATTTGTTTTGATACGGATTTCTGGTGTGTTATACACTGAAACCTTATATCGTTCAGTTGCACCTCAGACTCTATTGAATATTGACGTTTGGTCCAAAAATGAATGGCTTTAAGATGGAGGATGAAAAGTTGCACTTTCGCCGCCATATTATGCTTAATGAATTTTGGAAAGGAGTAAGTGTCGGAACTGCATCAAAAAAAAAAAAAAAAAAAAAAAAAAAACTTTCAGGCGGTTAGTTTGGATTATGCTCAACTTCTTTGGACGATCAAAAAGTGGTTTGGTAAATTTTGCCAATGTGATTTTAAGTTAAACTATCAACCATGCTCCGATCTTCCGACGTTGATGAAGACGCTCTGCTTGCCATCGTGAAGAATAAACCGAAAATTTCGGGGAAGAGATCGCTAAGAGTTTGAAAATCGATATCTCAATTGTCTTTCGCCGTTTGAAGAAAACTGGATCAAAGAACACCGACAGATTTTAGCAAATCGAAAAGGTATCATTTTTCCACCATGATAACGCAAGTCTACATGCTGCAAATTAGACCTTGCAGAAGCTTCAAGAGTTGAAATGAAGGCCATAGCATCCATCCTTTTTCTCTTGACTTGGCTCCTTCGGATTTTCATTTGTTCAACAAAATTTAAATAATTTAAATAACAAAAAATTTTGATTCTGTACCAAGTTTCTATAAAAAACTTTGGAACTCTCTTTCGTTTTCTTGCTCTTCTGATAGCAAAAAAAAATTAAATACAACGTCAATCGCCATTTTCTATCTTCTTGAACCCTGTTCCTCTTTTGTCCTTCCGTCAATCTTCCCTATTCTCAATCTTCCTTTTCTTTTTCACTCCCTGTAACCCCCTGCGTACTAGTGGCAGTTCTGCCTGGTTTGGGGGTGAAATGATTTAAAAAAAAAACTGCCTGAAGACAAAAACGCAACAGAGATTATTACACTTTGAGCCAATAATTATCGCCCGATGGTGAATGTAACATGAGGTCTCTTTAATATCCGGTGCCCATATGCGTATATATATATAATAAAAAAAATTGCCCAAATACCACCATGACTGTCATGCTGACGTTGGTATCCGCTAATTGTCCTTATTTTGTTCCAATTAGGGAGGTGCTGCTGTAGCGTTGGAATCTCAGCAACTAGGCATCAGTCGGGGTTTTTTTTCCGTAAACCCGTGTTATTCTGATTGTACTTACTCACTTGTGTCATACAAAGTGAGACGAAGTAATTAGAATACAAAAGACAAGTTGAGAGACCTTTTAAATGAACGAAGACGGACAGTGTGAAATGCTGAAGAAATCTCGCTAAGATTGGAGAGATGCGAACAGATAAAGAAAACTGTCGTTAGTTTCTGACTGTATGTGAAACTTTGAATAAAATAAAAGCCTAATTAAAATCGCCGACGATTGTCGGCAGTTTGCTAACATTAATACAAACATCGCCTGAAAACATCTGCTCGACATGTAACGAAATTTGTTAACGACAGCAAATTGAGTCAGAGTGGGCTGATAAACAAGCAATAAAAATATGGATTAAAACTAGCAATAAAACAATAGTAAAAGAGTATAGTCTACAAAATAGTAATAATAAAGCGTATATCTGACCAGAGGGTAGACATTAAAAGCAACAATAAAGATGTAATAAAATATGTAATAAAAGATTTCTAATCATGAAATCTTCTCTGGCCAGAATGTGGATACACAATACATAATAATGAGATAGATAAAAAAAAATAGTAATAAAATAACAGAAACAAGTGGAACGCCTACATTGAATCCATTGCTAGGTCAGCTGCTAAGAAAGTAGGTTCACTGTGTTATGCAAGACAATTTTTGCTCTCCAGAATCGCAATGGATAAATTGTCGTCTAAATTACACAAAAATGAAAATAACACTGACATTGCATTGTAACAGATATATTTACCAAAATTACACACAAATATCTTGAAATGCTAAAGAGTAAGTTTATTCAATAAAATCGCCATTGGCTTCAACCACGGCCTCAAGACGACTTCAGAATCTCCCGAATCTCTTCTGGACGGTCTCCTTGTTTAAGTTGGTGAATACTGCCATAATCTTTGCCTTCAGTTCATCTTTGATGTTACAAGGAGTTTTGTTGGTCTCTCGCTCAACTGTGCCCCATACATAATAATCAAGAGGGTTGGAGTTTGGGGAGTTAGGTGGCCAGATGTAAGGAGTGATGTGGTCGCAGAAATTGTCTGACAGCTACGCCTGGGTTTTCCTGGTTGTGTGGTATGGTGCAGTGTTCTGTTGCCAGACATAGGGTCATCCATCATCCACCCTCTTGACCCAGGACAGCACTACCTCCTCAGAGCACTTGATATACGGTGTTGAGTCTGAGGCCTTGTGAAAAGGTGAATGCAGGCATAACGTTACCATCGCTAGTGATCGCTCCAAACACCTTCGTAATCGCAATTAAACTCATCCAACTCTTTACTAATCCTCTGCACTGTCGACAGATTGGCACTCAAGCACAACAAATATTTTCAAGAGATAAATAACGTATGATTTTTTAAATTCTTCTCTACAGTCCCAACTTAAAGAACAGAAAAATGTTATCCATTAAAACTGCATTTATCAACGAAGACGTCCTCAGTGCAGCTTTGGAAGCGACTACACGCTACGATCTGGTGTTTCTTTATTTCCTTCTTTCTTTCTATCTCAGTCTGTTCATATATATATATATATATATATATATATATATATATATATGGTACGATGGACAAAATGTCTTCTAAATTACGCAAAAATGAAAATAATGCTGACATCTCATTTTAATAGATATGTTTACCAAAATTACCCCAAAATATCTAAAAATGCTAAAGAGTAAATTTATTCAATAAAATTGCCATTGGCTTCAACCATGGCCTCCAGATGACTTCGGAATCCCCCGAATCTCTTCTGGACGGTCTCCTTGTTTAAGTTGGTAAATGATGCCCATAATCCTTACCTTCAGTTCATATTTGGTGTTACAAGGAGGTTTGTTGGTCTCTCGCTCAACTGTGCCCCATACATAATAACCAAGGGATTTGCAGTCTGGGGGGGTCAGGTAGCCAGATGTAAAGGTTGACGTAACCACACAAATTGTCTGACAATTCCTGCTTTGTTTGGCATATGCAGAGTCCTTTTACCAGACACAGGGTCTTCCAGCAGCACCCTCTTCACCCAGGGTACTACCACCTCGGGGCATTTGATGTTGACTTCCGTGTTGAGTTTGAGGTCCTCACCAACAAATTCGGGAGTTCTTTTCTTATCAGAACAATGAGAGTGGGTTTTCCTAGCTACCGTACCTTTGTAATCACCATTAGACTCATCCAACTCTTTCCGTATCCTCTGCACTTTCCTCAGATTGACACCCAAACACTCTGAAATATGTGTATTGGAGATTCCTACGCAAATGCCAAGCAATACGGTATGTTGTTTCCAAATTTCTGGCGGAGTGAATTGCATCATGGTGCTCTTTTTCTCACAGACGGTGCCCAACTGACCCTACTGTACTGTGCAGTAGACAAAATCAAAAACAACGCGCATGGGCGAAATTTAAAATATTAAATCGCGACGTTGCACACTGTATTTATAAGTATACCATTCTTCAATGCTTAGAATATTGCTGCCACATATGATCCAGTGCTCCTGCTATATATCTATTGGTCCTTGATGAAATCCAAAAAAGAATCAGCAATATCATTGGTCGTAATCTGGCATCTCAGCTTCAATCACTTTCCCACCGCCGTAAAGTTGCCTCCCTGTGTCTTTTCTATAAATACTTCCATGGCAACTCTTCGGATGAGCTCTTCGTTATGGTACCTAGACTCCATGAATTTACAGCTGAATTGGCTAGATGCAACCGTAACTTCTATGCTAAAAGTTACTTTTCTAGCACTTCTCGTTTGTGGAACACTCTTCCGGCTCCATGCTTTCCATTCAACTTTAATCTTCAAAAAATTATTATGCAATATCAATCGCTATCTACTGTCTTCGTGGTTACTCTTCTTTTGTTCCCGCTTCTTACCAATGTACAATATACAAAGAGCGCAGAGTGACAGGGAAAAATGCATTTCAAAAGCTAAGCAAAGTATTAAGAAACAGGAAAATCTCGTTAGAAACGAAGAAAAGAATACTGAACTATTATGTAATATCAGTCCTTCTATATGGCAGTGAACACTGGACAATCTCCTCAGAGATGAAAAAGAGACTTGAAGCAACAGAAATGTTATTCTACAGAAGGATGCTGAGAATACTATGGACTGAACAGCAACGACGAAGTTTTAGAGAAAATGGAAACAAAAATGACACTTATGCTTAACATCAGGAAGAGACAGTTGAAATTACTATGGCACATAGTGAAGAAAGACGGCTTGGAAAATTTGATATTTACAGGGCTTATTGAAGGCAACAGGAAAACAACACATGACCTACTTAATGAACTTGTGAAAATAGATGGTAGAACAGGGATTAGAGGAGACAGCGAATAGACAAAATTAATTTCAAGCCGGTTTTGATTGATTTTTTTTTAAATACTGTTTTTAAAAATTGTTTTTTAATATTTTCTATCAACAAAAGTTTTGATTGACCATAGATCGGCGGCCGTATATTTTTTTAATCGATTTCACCCCATGCAAGGTAGTAAAGTCACTAAGACACAAAGGGTTACAAGGTATGGAATAATTAGGAACAGAAACATTAATAATGAACGGTAAGAGTAATCAGGAGGACAGTAGAAAGCAATTGACATTGCATTTAAATTTTTGCAGATTAAAGTTGGCTGGAAAGCATGAAGCCGGAAGGGAGTTCCACAAGCGAGAAGTGCAAGAAAAGAAAGCATAGGTTTTACGTTTACATCTAGCCAGCTCATCTGTAAACAGATGAGATTTCGAAGCCAGTCTAGTACTGCGCTTAAATTTAAAAAGTCTAGGTACCATAGCGAAGAGCTCATCGGAACAATTACCATTAAAATATTTATAGAAAAGACATAGGGAGGGAACGTTATGGCGGTGAGAAAGTGATTGGAGTTGAGCTGCCAGATCAGGACCGATAATATTGATGATTCTTTGGATTGTATCAAGGAGCTCAAAGTAAATAGCAAGCTCATATGTGGCAGCAATATTCTAAACGTGGACGAATAGTAGACTTATAGATATGTATGATAGATTTCGGAGAAAAAAATTGTCTCCCACAGAAAAATCAACAATAATAAAATGGCGTCAAGCTTGTAGTAAAATAATAGTAATAATGAAGATTGTATGTGACCAGATTGTTGGCATAAAAACAGCGTTAATAAGATGGAGAAAAACTAGCAATAAAATGATAGTAATAGTAGTAATAATTAAGAGCGAGATAAAATGCAACAATAAGAAAGAGTCAAACTGTTTATAAAATAGTAGTAATAATGAAGAACGTCTCGACCCAAATTGTTTGGGATAAATTACGACAACAATAAGATAGAGTCAAACTAGTAATAAAATATAAATACTGTATTTAGTTGTCAATAAAATCGCCAATTTTTGTTAACAATTTGTTCAAATTACCATTAAGCAGTGCTTCAACATATTTGCTTGATATTTGAAGCTGTTTTTAGTCACATAAAATTATTACAACCCTTGCTTCTGATAACATTGACAATTATCTGAGCCAAGTATTACCACGCCTATTTCTAAAATTCAACGAGCAAACTAAATTATAGGAGCGGTTAAAAGGTTCGTTCAGCTTTTGTCATCAAATGGCATTAGAAGCGTTCAGTTTTATCTAGATTTATTTTAAATCACAACTGATTGTATTGTACCAAATGTCATATTATAATATGACATTTTTCTGAAACGTTTTGATGATAGCAAAAATAAACAATAGCATATTATCCTTCTTATTATAAGAAAATTAATGTCAACCAACAAACACGCAAGCAAACAACATTTATGCAGCTCATAGATGAGTGACATTAGCTTTCCAATCATAAGACCAAGGTTCAAGTTTCGCCATGGTCGATTTGTTAAAAATGTGACTTTCTAATATTGATGATAATGCTTATGGATGACTGACTGTGGAGTATTGGTTAGCAATTGGTTCGCAAATAATTAATAAGGAATAGTAACTTAGATCCTCATTGGGGACACCATTATTTTGGTGTTGAGTTAGACTAAGTTAAGAATAATAAATATTTATGATAATTCGCCCTGATGCAATTTTCAACAAGAATGTCTTGAAAATAAATAGTAGCTTGTAGTGACTTCGATCCTCATTGGGTACTCATGTTTGCAGATTGTATAGGACTAAGCTAAAAACGGTAAATATTTATGTACGTCTCGCCGTACAGTAATAGTCAACAAACAAATCTTCATAATTTATGATTTAGATCCTCATTGGGGACACCATTATTTTGGTGTTGTGTTAGGCTAAGTTAAGAATAATAAATATTTGATATTTATGATATAAATGATTAGTATTGGGTAACGACATCAACCCTCATTGGGTACCCATGCTTGTGACGTTATCCCAGACTAAACTAAGAAAAGTAAATGTCTATGGACAACTAACAGTTGGCTTATGGGCAGCAAGTATGTCGCCCAGATGATTAGCAATGACAAGTGACTTAGATTCTCATTGGGTACCCAGTGCTTGTGACATTGTGACAGACAAAGCTAAGAATAAAGCTTACGACCACATCCTCGAAGTTAAGCAACGCGCAGCCTGGTCAGTATCTAGATGGGTGACCGCTTAGGAATACCATGTGTTGTAAGCTTGGATGTGCGGGTGGTGTAATGTATAATGGTTCGGAAAGCCGTGTTCTAATTCCAGTTGGGGTCGTTATATTCACTTATGTGCAAATACCCTTGAAAAAAGAATGCATCCACCTCCCCTGTATCTATCTATGGGTTAATTAGTAAGACTTGTATTACTAAAACATTATTATCTAAAAAAAATTATTATTAAATTCTAAAAAGCCGTAGAACACGAATCAATCAATCTCACCATTTAAAGATGGTAAAGGAAGTTAATCTGAATATATGTCCTCTGAAATATAAATGTATAGAAACTACCGTAGCCACAAAGTGAGGGATCAGTTTGTATATAGATTTAATATAGAATTGATCCCCCACTTTATATCCACATTATCAAATTCTAATTAGCTATGGGCTAATTAGTAATATTTGTATCACTAAACTATTATATCCAAAATTAATCTTACAATCTAAAAATATTTTCTGACTTTAAATAACCTACAATGGGTTGATAAGCCGTAGAAAATGAATCTATCAAATAATCTAAGAATAGTAAGTATTTATGGACGTCAAGCCGTGGGGTAATGGTCAATCAGCAGTTGTTTTTTTTTTTAATAGGTATCACTCCATGCAAGGTAGTAAAGCCACTAAGACACAAGGGGTTATAAGGTGTGGAAGAATTAGGCAAGTGAAAAATTGCAATCAGGACAGTAAATAGCGATTGACATTGCATTTACATTTTTGCAGATTAAAGTTGGCTGGAAAATATGGAGCCGGAAGGGAATTCCACAAGCGAGAAAAGAAACTGTTAGCATAGATTTTACGGTTACATCTAGCAGCTCATCTGTAAATGGATGAGAT
>OZ010612.1:47520545-47593900 GCA_963932145.1 Acanthosepion lycidas
CCCAACTACAATTTACATATTAGCTTTGTACAAACACTAATGAATATACTACAGCTTTTATTGTTTAACCTATATGGCTTTTAATCAATTATAGCTTTTCCTGGATTCTTTTCATGATTACTTCTGCAATATCTTATAATAATTCTGCTTGCCACCCCACTAAGTTAGCACCACCGTTACACCCTGCCAATACCTCGTAAATAATGGACTACGCCGTTTTGATCGCCTGGAAAGACAAAATACATATCAGCGACGTTACTTGGTTTCAGTGGGGAAATGAAAGAAAGAAAGAAGTGTTTAACGGTGATTTTCTGAGAGTAGCTTAGATGTGGCTCAAGGCCGAAAGTATGTGGCACCCAGTGAGGATCAAACTCACTACTCACTTGTAATTGTTCTTGAGAAACAAGCTCGCGCGAGAGAGAAAAAAGTGTTTAACGTCTGTTTCAGTGAAATGGGAAAAGTTGTCAATTTCAAATCTTTTCATTTGTACCCCCTTACTTCTTTAAATAACGATCAGCATTCATATTTATAATTGTTATTGCAATATTTTGCTAAAGTTGTTAGTGGAATTGCGATAGTGGAATTTCTACGGATATTTTATTCACATTATTTACATTGTTCGGACTATCATCCTCATCTTTGTTGCCATATTTATCACAACGTTTCAGCCGTTGTAAGCTCCGGCTATCTTCAGGTGGAATGTTGAACTGAACCCTTTATCTCGCTCGCTGGGGTAGACTGTTCTAGTTCCACGTATAATGGATGTGAGTTATCAGTTATCTCCTGTTAATGTTATTTTATTGTCGTAGAACTCGCCGTAAGTTTATTATCAATCATTAACTGAAAAATTATGATTCATCAGAATATTAGCGCCTAACAAACATGAATTTTTCCCAGGTATCTCTAGTTCATTATTACTTGTACTCATTGCGTTTTCACACTCATATTGTAGTGGCTTTCACTGGAGATTAATTGACAGCAAGTCTCATCAATATTCCAGCACCCTCGGTATTGCCTTATTCAATGCATTTTCAAACTAGTGGTGAATGGTGGCTTTCAGTGGAAATCAAATGACAGCAAGTTTAATGTCTTCAGTACTTTTATTATTTTTATTATTATTATAAACCTATATCGCCAGAGATCAAATGACAGCAAGCCTCAATGTTGTATTTGATTTTAGTAATGATCTCGTCTAGATTCCTCTTCTAGCCACTTCGTAAAGGGTATCTTCCAAGTGCTCACATAATTATGGATGCAACTGTCACCTTCATTCCCCACTTCTTTTTTTTCTGTTCTATTGCAAAATCTCAATATTTTTTTCTCTTTTGATTTTTATTTGTTGTCTGCGACATCGATTGACATATCTTCTTTTCTATGTTGACGCTGGCGAAATCTAAACTTGGAATTGGATAAGGTGCTCCGTTTGAATTTCAAAGCCTCGGAGAAATTAATCTTTTGGAATTCTCTAAAACAGTTCCTGGCTTCTGATAGAGATTGAGGGTTCGTTTGAATGTAAAAAATCTCAAATTATTTTATATTTCATTGTCTAATGCTGAGCCTATTCGGTGTATATTATTATTATTATCATTATTATTATTATTATTATTATTATTATTATTATTATTATTATTATTCGGTCAAGCTATCTCGGACATTCATGAGTATATTACGCCAATCATCATGGTCCTGCATCAAGGTCAGAAGTTCATTAGATTAACATTCTGTGTCATAACATAGCTGGTCAATGTAGGTGGTCAAGGCAGGTGGTTACTGGGTGACCAGACGGTCTTACGCCATGTCTAGTTATCCAGACCAGTAGATCGCTCGCCAACATTGTCCTGCAAATCGTATTCTTCGTTCGCATAAGATTGTAGATATATCAGGGATGAGTCCATAGAGCTGTGATGATGTCTCCAAGAGATGTTAAGTATGACTCTCAACATCCCCGTGGTTCCCAACGTATATCTAACGTAACACGGGGGTGGGAGGCAATTTGATTTTTAATGGGGGCAATTTTAGGAATAAGTTTTTAACAATGTTTTTTTTTCTAATGAGTGTGTGTGAATATGTGTGTGTGCGAGTTAATACATACAGTGCATATACAGTATGCATACATAAAAATATTGGTGTGTATGCATGTACATGTGTAATTACATATGTGCTGTATGTAATTGTAATAGGACCTTGATTTTTCATGAAAAGTAATGTTTTATTTACAAAAATTAATAAGAAACATGTCACTGAAAGTATTGTCCATCGCTAGCCACTAGCCGTCTTTTCGGCAGCATTTGAATTCCACGCCGGAAAAACTAATCACGAGTCGGCTCATTTTTTTTTTTGCATCTTCATAAGAATGAAAGTGCTGCTCAGCCAGGCCATGTGCCACCGAACGGAACAAGTGATAATCACACCGGGGAAATGTCTGGTGAATACAGCGGGTTGGGTAGGACTTCCCATTTAAGCGTTTCCAATTAGGTTTTCACCCGTTTTGCAACATGTGTCCTAGCGTTGTCATGTTGCAGAATCACTTTGTCGTGTATCTGCTCGTATAGCGGCCGTTTTTTCTTCAATGCTAGACTCAAACGCATCAATTGTAGTCGATAGCGATCTCCAGTGATGGTTTCAGTCGGTTTGTGCAGCTCATAATAAACTACACCCATCTGATCCCACCATATGCAGAGCAGAAGCTTCGAACCCTGGATATTCGGCTTTGCCGCGGATGTTGATGCATGCCTCAGCTTACTCAACGATCTTTACGCTTAGTGTTATCGTAGTGTATCCACTTTTCATCGCCAGTCACGATACGATGCAAAAAAAACTTTCCTTTTCTAACGGTGAAGCAGCTGTTCACGCGTGACAAGACGCCGTTCGACGTCTCTCGGCTTCAACTCATACGGCACCCAATGCCTTGCTTTTGAATCATTCCTAATGCTTTCAAATGTTTCAAAACTGTTGTATGATCAACTCCTAACGATTCTGCAAGTTCAGCTTGCGCCTTCATGAAGTAATGCCTCCTATTCTGCGTCTTCAAATTTTTCGGTGCGCCAGAGCGTTCTTTATCTTCAACATCAAAATCATTATTTTTGAAGCGTCTAAACTAATCTCTGCATGTTGTTTCCGAAAGAGCATGGTCGCCATAAGTCTCAACAAGAATTCTGTGTGCTTCAGCTGCAGATTTCTTTTAAATAAAATAGTGCAGTAAAATTCCCCGCAAATACGCTTTTTATTGACACGGAACCCGCCATGTATAACGCTATGAAAAAAACAAAGTTGTTTACACTTCGACGAAATGACATACACTGAATTTCAAGCTAGCTTATAGTACTTCCTTATAGATGCGCTACCATCTGAAACTACACGCACGCAGTTCTGGGAACGCCATCTGTTGAAAAACAGCAAGAACTTATTCAAGGTCCTAATATATATATATATATATATATATATATATATATATATATATATATATATATAATGTAAATCTATTTACAGTCGGTAGGTGAAAAAAACCTGGATAGCACAATTTTCAAATAAACTGGCATCCGAGTCAAAATGGGGAAAAAACAAAAAAGCAGAAACCTCCAAACAGGGCGAAAAAAATCATCCAGTACCTTAAATCTCTGGAACAAAGAAAAATAACAATGAGTAATAAGTTAAAACAAAGAGTGCTCAATATGGTAAGTAGAGCAAAAGAAAAATAAATAAATCCTAGGTTTCACTGCATGGGATCATCACCCTGATTATCCCATGTGGTGAAACCTAGGTAGGTAGTACCTGGCTCATTAGGATTTATTATATATATATATATATATATATATATATATATATATATATATATATATATAAACAATTTCTTAGTAATTTCTTCCTCAGTACTACAACTATCCATTCGTTCTTTCATTTATTTCTTTTGTGGATGCCATGTTTCTAGAAAGCTTGTTTAGACGATGTTAATGGTCCTTTAGGCTTCCTCCTCGTGAATAGGAGTTCACTTTCTGAATAATATGAATTATATGTCACAGGTCGAGATTATCAAAACTTTAGCGATACTTAGGTGGGCCATGGACAAAAAGGTTGAGAATCACCGGTTTCACCATTCGTTGTTCAATGGATAGAGCACCGCCCTCCTGTGATTTTCTAAGCGTGGCTTAGATATGGCACAATGCCGAAAGGATGGGACACTCAGTGAGGATCGCTCTCACTACTCAGTCGTAATTGATCTAGTAAGACAATTTTTCTAACCATTGCACCACGTCGAGTTGCCTTCGCCCTCCTGAGCAATATGGCCAAAATGCTTTAATGTTTTAATTAGCACAAAAAAACAATGATTCTTTGATTTGTTTTTAGGGCTTATTAACCTTTTAAAGGTTATTTAAAGACAGGAAATATTTCAGATTGTAAGAATATTTTAGAGGTCATATTATTTAACCCTTTAGCTGGGGAGAGAAGACATGGATTCCTACCATTTCCAAGGTATTTTCGCGTGTGAATATAATGAACCTTACTTGAATCCGAATCCCAATTCCGAGCCGTTTTCCAATTACTCCACCCGCACATCCAAGCTAACAGTACCTGGTATTCCCAAGCGGTTACCCGTCTAGGTACTAACCAGGCTCGACATTGCTTAACTTCAGGGACCGGTGTTTCAATGTGATATGGCCGTAAGCCCCTAAAATAATAACATCATTAAAGCTGAATAAGGATTTACAAAACAGGCCACAAAAAATGTCCCCTGAAATACATGGATAAGACACCTTGGAATTTAAAACTAAAACAGGGTATGAACATAATGGGTGGCTTTAAAAAAAACAAATTCGTTGCATTAGTCATTCACTAGAATAATTGTGTCTCACCTTCACGACTACGACTCGCCATGCCACGCCCATTGCACCCTCATTCATTTCGTATTCCAGTAGTGAGATGTAAGTTCCACTCGAGTAACTTCTTCCCGCGAACCGCTGCTTTGTGGAAACGAGTCCCAAGAGGATGCTTCCTCGATCACTACAATCCTAACCTGTTCAAGTCTAGAGTTAACCGTTATCTTCCCCACATAACCGTAAAAACAGTGCCTATTACTCTCTACCTCGAGTGACTTTCAAGCCTTGTGCAGAGTGAACATCATTGTAAAGAAGACACAATTTTGACTTAGCGTAATTCTGATTAAAAGAAAAAGTAATTTATTAAGGAGAAAATGTATTGAAAGCGCGCTAATTTCGGAAACTTTCCGTAAATTTATATCCAAGATCGGACATATTTTCATTCCACACAAAATTACTTTTAATACAATAATTAAAACTCTTTCCTGAAAAAAAAGCTGCTCCATTATCCTTTAAACATTGTCTTCATGTGAATTTGCATGTACATATATAATGTATATGTGTATGTCTGCGTTGTGTGAGTGATTTACATGAGCGTGTGCTATTTAATGTACACACAAGCATATGCACACATACACATACAATTTGACTGAGTTCAAAATAAGATCAGTCAGTTACTTATGTGCTATGCGTGATACACGCTTAGGTGATCATTCATCTTTCGATATATGAATGACGAGGCAATTTTTTTCCCGCAGTAGGTTGGCATTCCTTTCTGCGGTAGACCAATTGTCATCTAAGGCTATAGAATCCGGGCTGTCCTACTATTTACCCATAGCTGGGGGGAGAAGAAGAGGATTCATACCTTTCCCAACGGAAAAGCACGTAAGTGAATGTAATGGATCTGACTGGAATTCGAACTCGGCTCTCCGATTCCTTAATCCGTGCCACTATCCATTACCCCACAGTAAGATACGGGCTTAAAGCATTACCCTCCCACTTTGTCTGAATAAACTCTACATAGAATATCTGTCTATATTTCTGAGATGAAGTATTGTAACTATTTACACTATTTACTTTGTTCAAACTTTTATCCTCATCTTTATTGTCGCATTCACGACCTTTTCGACCGTTGTACGCTCCGGCCTTCTCCAGGTAATTCGTATTTCGAACTGAACCCTTTATCTTGTCCACCAGGAGGACACACGATCCAGTGGATAAAAGCGTTGGTTGAAGTAATCCAGTGACTTGACGAAGAGTTGTGAGTTCAATACCTGGTCAGAGCAGCGGTGAACGAAATCTTGAAGAGTTGAGTTACTAATGGGAAATAATTGAAACTGAGATATCTGAAAAAGGCATGGCACGTGGAACTAGAACAATCTACTCCGGTGGACGAAATAAAGGGTTCGGTTCGAAATTTCAATCACCTGAAGAAGACCGGAACGTACAATGGCCGAAACGTCGTGAATATGACAACAAAGAACAATGTAAGTAGTGTAAACAGAGATAATGTATTAAAGTGAAAATTTATTGAAGTAACACCACCCTGATGAAATTCGCCTTATTAAAAAAAAGACCTACTAACTCCATGATCACTACAACTGAAAAGAATTTATTCAATTTTAAGATAAATTTGTCACAACTACTTCAAAAACAAGAAGATTTAATCAACAAAAAACAAAATAACAACATCGTTAGACTTAAAGCAGGAATTTTAAAAATAGGCTACAAAAATGTTTCCTGAAATACATAGGTGAGACATCT
This sequence comes from Acanthosepion lycidas, assembly GCA_963932145.1. Taxonomy (NCBI): domain Eukaryota; kingdom Metazoa; phylum Mollusca; class Cephalopoda; order Sepiida; family Sepiidae; genus Acanthosepion; species Acanthosepion lycidas. The sequence continues at coordinate 47,527,124 of OZ010612.1, forward strand.
AGAAATGCAATAGAAAGTATTATATAAATATGAAAGAGATACAGTGTAACCTCGGTTCACGAATTTAATTCGTTCCTCAAGGCCGTTCGTAACCTGAAATGTTCGTAAACCGAAACTATTTGTCCAATAGGAATCAATGTAGAGAAAAAAAAGCATAATACGATAAAATTGGGATAGAAAAGCAAAGCACGACACACGAATATATACAACATGGCGGTCGACTCAGAAATGATTCCGTTCGAGTTAATTCGGTTAGGGTCGGTTCGGCAAAGTTGTCCGAGAACCGAAATGTTGTTTGATAATTGACGTTTTTTCATCACGAATTTGCCGTTTGAAAACCGATTTTGTCCAACATGTGAGGCGTTTGAGAACCGAGGTTGCTCTGTATTTTACAAAAAAACACACTCAATGCAAAAATATAAAACCCATTTTTATCATTTCCCTCCAAACAAGGCAATAAAGCCACTTAGATGCAAGGAGTTACGTGAGTGTGAGAGAATATGAGAAGAATAAAGCATTATTAAAGAGAGAGTAAAATAAAAGAACAGGAATTAAGAAAACAGAAGTTAACGATTGACATTGGATTGAAATTTTGAAGTTGTCTACAAAGTAAGAAGTTAGAAGAAAGTTCCACGAGCTACAGAAATGTGGCACAAGGCCGGAAAGGGGGTTGGGGAAAGGACGGTCTTCTTCTGTCTTAACGATAACTTAGCTAGCCGCAAGCACTGACCCAATCGTACGAAACAATATTCCTTACACCAAAACAACACATTCATACGTACCTTTCTTACTACATCCACCATAATACCACATTGTCTCTATGAAAATACTAACTAGTCCCCATATTTACAATTCATTGTCTGTCGGGGAAGGGGAATAAAACAATTCTAAAAACTAGCCCCAATAAGTATCAATTCGAACAGGACAATTACCGTGAAAGTATTTATAGAAAAGGCACAATGAAGCTCTCTTACGTCGGTGGGAAAGTGACTGAAACCGAGATGTCAGGTCAAGGCCAATAACATTGAATATTCTTTTTTTTTTACCTAGAGAGTACAAATTACCAGCAGAAGCAGCAGCAATATTCAATGCATAGAATAATGGTAAACTCATAAATGTGTAAAATAGAATCTGGCAGGAGAAAAAATTGTCTAGCCCGACACTGTAAACCAAATTTCGAAGCAGCAAACGTAGCAGTTGATTCGATATAAACTCAAAGCAAAATTACAAAACAATACACCCATTCGCCATAATAAATCTGGCTATAATTTGGGCTTGAAGAATGAAAATCTTTTATTAAAAGTGAAAGTAATTAATGAGGGATAACATTTATTGAAAGTTGTACTAATTTCGGAATCTTTTTTCGGGAAATTTATGTCCAGGATCATAGAACGTATCTCCTTTCCTTATAAAATTGCTGCTAATACAATGTTGTGGCATTAAAAAAAACAATAACGATAAAAAAAAAATTAAAAAAATAATTCATAGCTAAATGAGTTAACATCAAGCGACAACAGAGGTTAACATTTAAGTTTGACATTATGATGTAAACGGGAACCTCCTTGTTTTACATTTCTCACCACACACACACTTTTCTTCTTTCTTATATATAATATGGATTCCATCAATAAAATCGTTGACTGAAGAAGTTCCTTTTCGGAACGAAACGCATCATTAAATTCCAAGAATTTCCCATTCTCTTAACTTCTAAGTGGTTTATATATATATATATATATATATATATATGTGTGTGTGTGTGTGTGTGTGTGTGTGTGTGTGTGTGTGTGTGTGTGTGTGGTAAAAAATATAGTTTTAAGGCATGCTATATTTAGGGGTTAAAGTGGTCAATATCAGGGAGAGATCACATGTAGATATAAAAGTGGACATTGAAGTCAACACCTAGTGGCAACAGTTTCAATCACGCTTAAATGCAATCTTCAGGCCTGAAGATCACGTTTAAGCATAGAACAGACTATCGCCGCTGAGTGTTGACCTCAATGTCCACTTTTGTATATATATATATATATATATATATATATATATATATATATATATATATAAATGGGAGAAAGAACAGATGAAGTAAAAATCCAGTGTTCGTAGTATTTACTTTTTTTTTAAAAAGTGCTCAATACAAAATAGAGAAATGTATTATTATTATATTTTTATTATAAAAGATTATAATAAAAAACATTTTGAAATCGCTACACAAAAGCTTTCAAGTTTCAACACTATGACTGTACTTCTTCAGGCGATGGTAAGTAACTGGTGATTAAATGAGTTTTAAGGAAATACCCCCCTTTAACTTTCAGAAAAGAGGGAACAGTTTGTTTTTAAATTTCCTTAAAAATAATTTAATAACCAGTTAAGTACGATGGTACTTCTTCACCTGAAGAAGTACAATCGTAGTATTGAAACATGAATGTTTTTGTGTAGCGATTTCAAAATGTTTTATTACAATTTCTTATAATAAAAATATAATACACACACACAGAGAGAGAGATATATATATAAAAAACAAGTAAAAAGTTTCAAATTAAAAAAATAATAGTTTTTATGAAAGTATTTATTTATATTTTTTATGTATATTTTTTTATATTTACTTATATATATACGTAGTTTTGATCGACTTCGATCTTTCTTTTTTATTATTTTTTTAATTTGCAACTTTTTAGTTGTTTTTTCTATATATACATATTAAGAAAGTATACGTGGCTTCTCATTATGCTATATATATATATATATATATATATATATATATATGGACCTTGGAAAGGAGATGGGCGCCACCAAATTATCTACCAGCCCACTGAAAGAGAAGCAAAATATTTATGGATTATGTCAAGGGTATGATGCTGATGATGATGACGATGATATATGAACGAATTATATATATATATATATATATATATATATATATATATATATATATATATATAAGTATAAGTATAAGTGCGCAGGTATGCAGAAAATAGAAAAGAACACGTTGGGTGCATAATTCGGGGTTCCTTAGTATTTTTGTTTTTATTTTTAAGAAGACAGGGCTCCATACATAAGTAGAGCTTTATTATAATAATATTTTTTTGTTTAAAAATATGATTCCTTCGCTACATAAGAGTTCTCATGTTTCAAAAACGTGAGCCGAAATCATCCAAATAATTATTAAAATTAAGTTGAGGTGTTTAGTCTCGTTTCATTTTCGAGCGAAATTTTAGGAATCTAAAATAATGTTTTTTATGAAAGTATTTATATTTTTTCCTAAAATTTCTCTTGAAGATGAAACCAGACTAAACACCTCAATTCAACTTAATTTCAATAATTATTTGGATGATTTCGGCTCTCGTTTTCGAAACATGAGAACCTTTATGTAGCGAAGGAATCATATTTTTAAACAAAAAAATATTAATATATATATTATATATATATATATATATATATATATATATATATATATATATATATATATATATATGAACAAATTGTAAAAAGTAAATATTACAAAATTTATTTTTCTGAAAAGTTTTATAAATCTATATATTTTATAATAAGATAGCAAAACTAAGACATCATCATAGTCATCAGTCATAGTAGTGAATATATTACCAGCAGCAGTTGCCTATTTCCAGTAAACAAACAAACACAGTAGCGCCCAATTTGTGCCTGTTTGCGTTACCCACTTCTCCTTTATTGTGGCTGTAAACCAACGTACCAAAAGTGAAAATTTCTTTTATATAATAAAAATCAGAACATCTGAGTATACAGTGCTTACTCTAAAATTGCCATGGTTAATTATTAAGTAAAGACTTTGTAACTTAATGCATGAATTCGGTGAATAATTTGTTGAACAGTTATTTTAATTTAAGGCATGGTTCTGTTGTGTCTTTTAGCCCAGTGTGTGTGCTTTTTTTTTGTGCAACATACTCGTACAAAACACGAATATAATAGCCTTGACATGTAAAAAACAACGCTACAGCTAATGGAAGCATTAATAATGAAGAAGAAAAAGCCATAACTCAATAATATCAACTATGAACATGGCCACAACGTACTGACCGTGTTGTAAAATAGAAAAAAATTCCACCACTATATACACATATATAAAAGTTTACATATTCAGTTAAAAAGCATCCTTGATAATGGCTAACTGAATATCCGAAAGCGCTCGTATATATAGAGCATTTAGACAGTTTTTACACGCTTTATGTCCAGAAAGAGATTACACTTACACGAAACATTGAATACAAAGCTTAATTGTAGTACTTTGTTTTTAACGAAACATGTATAAAAGAGAGATTACTACCCAAGTATATATATGTGTGTGTGTATGTGTGTGTGTATATGTGTGTGTGTATGTGTGAATAGACAAAAGGAAAACGTATCTTAGCCGACGCGTATAAGTTTTCCTTTTCTCTTTATTCATATTGTCCTTTTACAGATATAGTCTAGTTATAACTGAAATTTTACATACACATACATACATACATGCACACACACACACACACATACACACATATATACATGTGTGAGTATGTGTGCGCGCGCGTGTGTGTGTGTAAAGTAATGACCAAGATATCCTTTATTACTGCTAACGGCCACATCACATTAAAATATCGGTTCCCATACGATCACCGAAGTTAAGCAACGTTGAGCCTGTTCAGTACCTAGATGAGTGAGTGCTTGAGTATACCAACTGTTGTAAGTTTGAATGTGCGAGTGGTTTAATGAATAATGGGTCGGAATTGTTAAACGGAGAGCTGAGTTCCAATTCCAGTTGGGTTCGTTATATTCACTTACGTGTAAATACCCTCAAGAAAGGTATGAATCTCCCTCTTCTCTACTCCCCAGCTATGGGTTAATTAGTAAGACTTGTATCACTAAACCATTTCTATTCTCCCCCACCCCACCACAAAAATAAATTCTTTCAATCTAAAAATATTTTCTAGCTTTAAATAACCTGCAAAGAGTTGATAATCCGTAGAAAACGAAACGATCAATCTTTGTATATTTTTTTGTTTTTTATTCAGTTGACATGTGGGAGCAGAGTATTTTTTTTTAATTACTTTTCTATTGTAGTTCCCATATGCCAACTAAATAAAAAACCATGAAAAATATACAAAGAATATCTTGATCATTACTCATGTATATATTTGATTGAAGACCATAGAAATATTTTTGATAGATTTTAAAAATAATTTTTGTTGTTTTCTTTTAAGTGTTTTCCCAACATTTCTTCTTTAGGTACTTCCAACCACTTGGCCAACTACACGAGAAATTTTTTTTCGGTCAGTTTCGAGAAATAATATTGGGATATATATCTACGATCTGGAATCATCAACAAAAAAAAAATTGCAAGAAAAAAAAGAAAAAAAACTTCTTAAAAGAAATATTTCCAGGATCTGTATACAAAAAAAAAATGATTTGCTGACAATATATTTAATACAGTAAATTGTGAAATTTAATCAAATTGATTTCTTACCTTTTGCGAGAAGATTTCATATTCGTAGAAAGTTCGACTCTCAAAAAAGTCCCTCCAAGATCGATCGCTCATAATGCTTGCAATATCTTCTCGAAGAAATGACGACTTCTACCCCGCCAGTCGCCCACCATGCGAGGACGCCTCCGCGTCTTCCGGATTACCGATCGTAAGAAGTAGAATTTTTTTTTTTTTATATTAAGACTGGATGTGTTAGCATTTTCGTTTTTATTTTTATTATCTAGTCATTATTTTTTTCTTTTTTTTTTTTTTTTTTTTTTTTTTTTTTTACTATTGACCAAAATGTAATGCCGGGATTAAGGTATTATGTGGGAGAAAATAAAATTAGTATTACTATTCTCCTATCAATAATCACACGTTTTTTTTCTTCTTTTTTTTTTTTATTGTGGCTTTACATTTTCGATTGTTTTATTTGAGACAAAACGACATTGAAAATCGGTCATTTTACGACCGAGTTGAATCTTCTTTTGAAACATCTCAGGGACACATTTTGATGCACTTAAAGAATATATAAAAATATCGTGATATATTTACGGATATTTTTTTTTTATTCTGTGTCCTCATTAACATCAATTACGACAATATTCCGATCAACCACTTTCCGGTCGTTTTGGGGTTATTTTTTTTTTTAATTCTGACATGTAAATCCGAATATAAGTAAGGTAAGTAAATACTTCCTTTTATTTAAATTCTGCGACACCTTATTTTTTTAGATATATAATTATTAAAAAGAAACAAAAAAAAAAACACATATACCCGCGCGTATATGTGTGTCAATATAATGTTTTTAAGAATTAACAGAGAATTTCCAAAATTTATTTCTCTAATTAGGTAGGTAAAAAAATATTTGTTTTATAATTCACGCGAAAAAATAAAATTGCTTGTCACGTGTTTTAAAACTTCATACATCGACTTGTAGAGCAATTGTTGATCTCGCAGGAAAACAAGTTATAAATAATAACAATGGCTTTGTCGGATATATAACAAATGCAGTGGGAGAAAAACCGTAAGCCTTTCTCCATAAAATACCATCTTTGTTCCTTGCTATATCGTCGAAGGTAATTCGTCTTTCCTTTGCTTTTTTTTCCCTTCTTGTTTGACGAAGTGTCCGTTTTTAAGTAGCCCTTCAAAATCGGCACATGGCCCGCATTTACTTACTCATCATGTTCATCACTTTCTATCCCTGAAGTGCTTTCGTTTGTGACGCGTCGTATATGTCTAATAATTTGCTTATTTATCTTTTTATCTACGACTATATATATATATATATATATATATATATATATATATATATATATATATATATATATATAATATATGTGTTTCGGTTTGCTTAGACTGTTGCTATCTATCTATCTATTTATTTATCTGTAGATCTGTCTGTTTCTCAGCCCCCCCCCTCTCTCTCTCTGCCAGTTGATGCTTGTTTATTTATCTATCTATCTATCTATCTTTCTCTCTCTCTCTCTCTCTCTCTCAGTTGATATCTATCTATCTTATTCTGTTTATCTATGCCTTTCTGTTCATATCTATCTCTCTGTCTCTCCCACTTTCTCTCGTTCTCTCTCTCTCTCTCTCTCTCTCTTTGTCAGTTGATGCTTGTTTATCTATCTATCTGTCAGTTGATATCTATCTACCATATTCTCTTCATCTAAGTCATTCTGTTCATATCTATCTATTTATCTGCCTACTACCTACGTGTCAGTCTGTCTATCTGCCTCTATCTCTGTCTGTCTGTCTCTCTCATTCACTCTCTCTCTCTCTCTCTAACTTTTTCTCTCTTTAACTTTTTCTCTCTTTCATATGATATGTAACATATTCTCTTTTTCTATCTACTTCAGTTTTTTCATCTATCTATCTATCTATCTTATCTCAGTCTCTTCATATCTATCTAGCTATGTATTTATATGTAATCAAATCTTCTTAAACGTAATTGCTTATGTATTATGTGCGATACGTGTGTAGATTGGGCCTCCATATTTTTCTTGGCATTTACTCATGTTTCAACAGAGGCGGGAGATGACACAACGCCTTGTTTAAATTGGGACTTCATGAGTACACGGAGATGATGATGAAAATTCTCTCAGCACTTTCCCTTGGGACGCCTCAGGAATTGACTCTCCTTCTACAGCTTCCGGTGAAATGAAATAAGCAGTTCCTATCTATCTATCTATCTATCTATCTATCTATCTATCTATCTATCTATCTCAGTCTGTTCATTATCTATCTATCTAACTATCTCAATCTGTTCATTATCTATCTATCTATATCTATATATATATCTATCTATCTATCTATCTATATATATATATATATATATATATATATATATATATATATATATATATATATATATAATCCATCTATCCCTGTTCAGTATCTATCTACCTCAGTCTGTTCATTATCTATCTATCTCAGTCTGTTCATTATCTACCTCAGTCTGTTCATGATCTCTTTCTCTCTCTCTCTCTCTCTATCTATCTATCTATCTATCTATCTATCTCAGTCTATTCATATCTATTTATCTATTCACCCATCTCTATAGAGATTCAGGGCTTACGACCACATCACGTTGAAACATCGCTTTCCTCACGAGCCTGGTCAGTACGTAGATAGATGACCTCCTAGAAATTCCAGATGCTGTAAAATTGGATGTGCGATTCGTGTAATGGATAAAATCTCGGAATTGTTAATCGGAGAGCCGAGTTCGATTTCCAGGTGGGTTCGTTATATTCACTTAGGTGCAAATACGACTGGTAAATGGTTAATTAGTAAGACTTGTATTATTAAAACCATTATATCCCCACCCACAAATAAAGTAAAATAAGATAAAAATGTGTACAAAATATTTCGGCATTAAATAACACATAGATGTTGATATATCGCTAGGCAAAAACAAACAACCAAGTATCTCTCTCTCACTCTCTCTCATATATATATATATATATATATATATATATATATATACACACACACACACACACATAAATAGATAGATAGTTAGATGTGTGTATACATAGATAGATAGTAGATAGATAGATAGATAGATAGATAGATGTGTGTATGCGTGTGTAAGTATGTTCCAACGAAAGAGAAAAATAGGAAAAAACATTTTTTTCAAAAATGAGAAAATAATTCTTTTTTAATAAGATGAACGAATATAAAAATTATAGACTTTTTATTTTATTTTTTTATTTTGTTTTTTTTTTTTTGCTAAAAAATTATACCTTTTCTACGGAACAATTCGTGAGTTAATAGGCTAATTCGTGAATTGGATGACATAGTAATTGTGAGTTCAATCCCTGTGTTGAAGCGTACATATTTAAATTCAGTGGTAACAAAGGTGAGTAACAACTGAGAACAAGACGAGATATCCCGAGACGTGGTCAGCTGAACGAGAACAATTTAACCCCGTAGATTAAATAAAGGGTGCAGTTTGAAATTCCCTGAAGAATTGACAGTCACCTGACGAAGGCTAGTGAGTACAACGACCGAAATGTTGTGATAATAAAAGCAAACATGAGGATATTAGTACGAATGTAACTAACGAATGTTTTCTCTTCCAAATTTCATGTAAAATAATATTAACTAGGTCAAATTAATATCTCTTTTATTATAGTAGGCATATGACTGTCAACATTTCCTGCAGGAAAACAAAAATAAAGATTTGAACGTCCGAGATAAATAGAGTTTTTTTTTTTTCTTTTTTTTCTTCTTCTTTATTGGTCGGCCCAAATGAAGACTGTCCGCGGGCTAAATACGAAAAGAGCTCTCACTTTTTTACTTAATCAACACTACATTGTATAGCAAGATAACAAAACAAGCTCTTTTTTTCTTTTTTTTTTCTTTTTTTGTTTGTTTCTTTTTTTTTTTGTTTCTTTTTTTTTTATTTTTGTTTAGTGTTGTTTTTTGTTTTGCTTTTTTTGTCTTTTTTTTTTTGTTTTTTGTTTTGTTTTGTTTTTTTGCACACCCAAACAGACGTTATTATAACGGACAATAAATAAGCGTTGCGTTTTATTGCAGTAATTGTGGGTGGAGACGACAAAAAAATGTTTTGTACCAAAGAGGTGTGTAAGTTTTTATATTTACTCATCTCTTTACGCAAAAGCCAACGATATACAATAGTTAACACCTCGGAACGAAAAATTTGCGCGCCGAATTCGAATTCCACTGCATTTCATTACATTCACCTTGGCGTAAAAATATGAATTTGTCTCATCTCTCAGGTTTGAGTTAAGTAGAAGATCAGACCGTATAAAAATGTATGTAAGAAATGTAAAAGTATATAAAAATAAGTAAATAAAAAAATAATACAATAGACTAGGTTTGTTTATTGCGGTTTCTTTTGAGGGGTGTGTTTCAAAAAACTTACTAAAAGAAGACATTTACTAACACGACTTCTTACAAAAATGCTAAAATGAAGCCTGACAGCTAATAAAAAAAAATGGCTTCCGTAAAATTTGACGTGTAAAGCTTTGTATACGTGTCGCTCAAATTAATACTGTAAAAGAACCGATAAAATGAATCCTGGCTGTTTATAAACAAAAAAAAAAAAACTCGTGTCCTTCATAACTTGCTTGACTTTTCAATTAACTTCATGAATATTTAATGATCTTTCCTATACCTAAATTTTTTGAAAAACCAATAACATATTGCTCTTGTATATATATTTTCTACAAAATGTTCGCATTTCCCTTGATATATTCCCTCAGAGGACGAAATGCGTCGGCTAAGTTTTCCTATTGTCTTTATTCAAAAATTACATGTATAAAATTTTGTTTTAAAATTTGTAAAAAGAAAGAGAGATTCAAGTCTCAAAACATGCCTAAATAAAAAATGCAAATAGGTGTGGTTTTAAAAAGATACATTTTGTGATTTTTTTTAACCACTCCATAATATCAAATTTCTGATTTAAATATGGATCATGAAAATCGAGAGGTGGGAAGACATCGCCGACGATCTCTCACGCTGAAGACACGATTTACACCGAGGGTTGAAGCGAGGAGAGAAGAAACGGAGGTTTGCCGCCAGAGAGAATCATGCTTTTTTTTCTTTTTTTCTTTTTTCTTTTTTTTTTTGTCGAGCATGGTTCTCTGCGGCGGCAAACCTTCGTTTCTTCTCTCCTCGCTTCAACCCTCAGTGTAAATCGTGTCTCCAGCGTGAGAGATCGTCGGCGACGTCTTCCCACCTCTCGATTTTCATGTCCATCGGCCGCATGTCCCTTTTACAGGCGTTCTTGAAGCGAAGATGAGATCGCTCGCGTGTCCTATTGCCGATGGCCAGTTCTCCTTACAGAAGGACCTTCGGAATACTCCTATCCAGCATACGGTGTACATTAATAATAATAATAATTTCGGCTTTCACCGGTGAACGACCGCGAGCAGATTCGGGGTTAACTTAACGCCAACGACGACGAAGTAAAGAAAGAAGCCGAAAGGAAAGGGAAAGGAAGTAACAGAAGAAAAAGAAAGTTTCTCTCCCTGGGTGTGAATTAAATAGTTTGGGTTAACAACCAGTCTACGAGACGGAAAACTCTGAATTCAAACCTAAGTAGGGCTGCTTGGGGACTTCCTGACACACAATGTACCATTTCTCTGTTACCATTTCTTTCGAAAAGTCTGGTTTGTTCTACACAAGTTTTCAGTATTATAATCTACGCTTCTGGACAGTCAAAGGTTCTAAAAAAAGGAACTAAAAATCGATAGGAGAGTACACTATATATATATGACAAAAATATAGTTTTAAGGTATGCTATATTTATGGGTGCTCAATATCAGGGATAGAGCCTATGTAAATATAAATGGACATTGAGACCAACATCTAACAGTGACAGGCCTGAAGATTGAGTTTAAGCATGAAACAGACAGTGTTAACCTCAATGTCTACTTTTATATATTAAACTGGTGCGAAAAAAGGTTGTAAGGTAAAAGGAAATAATCCCCCGTTAATCACTTCTAAAGCCGGTCTACACCTGGAGATGATGATGCTTTATATCTGGAAAATGGAAAGGGTATTGTATATTACGAGAATCATTGGACCCATTAAATGCAGCAATCGTTGAAAAGCGTTCGGAACTGGCCAATCGGAAACGTGCCGTCTTCCATCAGGACAACGCTAGACCACAAGTCTCTTGAAGACTCGACAGAATTGCTAATGCTTAACTGGGCTGTCCTACAAAACATGGTAGTTTATTTTTAATACGAGAATTATTGTTCCAAAGTGGACCTTTTAGAAGCATCAATCGTAAAAGCCGTTCTGAATTGACGAATCGGAAGGACGCCGTTTTCCATCAGTTCAACGCTAGACATCATGTTTCTCTGAAACACGGGAGAAATTGATAATGCCTAACTGGTCTGTCCCACTACACATGGTATTGTATATTAAGTGAATCCTTTTTCCTAATTTTATCTGTTAAAAGCAGCAATCGGTGAAAAGCGTCCGGAATTGACCAATCGGAACAATTTCGTCTTCCATCAGGACAAATCTGGAACTCACGTCTCTCTGCAGATCCAATGGAAATTGGAATAGCTTAACTGGGCTGTCCTACTACACAGGATATGTTCACAATTGGACCTATTGAATCAGAAATCGATGAAGAGCGTCCGGAATTGGCCGATTGGAAGGGCGTCCTCATCCATCAATACAACGCTAGACCTCACTTTTTTCTGCAGACTCGTTAGAAATTGATATAGCTCAACTGGGTGGTCCTACAACACATGATATTGTATATTAAGTGGACCTTTGTTCCTAAATGGAGCTATTAAACAGCAATCGATGATAAACCTCTGGAATTAGCCAATCTGGAGGGTGCCGTCTTCCACCAGGACAACGCTAGACCACACGTCTCTCTGCAGACCTGACAGAAATTGGTATAACTTAACTGGGCCATCCTACTACACATGGCATAATCACCTGACCTTGCAACTTAGGATTACCACTTATTTTGATCCCTGCAAAATTCTCTTAATGAAATGAGCTTCAAGATTCTGGGAGGTTCTAAAAACACTTAGACGAGTTCATCACTCAGAAAAATGACAATTTCTGGAAGGATGAAATCATGAAGTCGCCAAAAAAATGGCGAAAAGTAGTTGAATAAAATGGCACATATGTGATCGAAAAATATCTACAAATATCTAAATATTATCTTTGAAATTTACTTAAAAATACTATGAACTTTTGTACCGACCCAATATATTAAATTCGAAATGATTTTAATGCTGTTCAAACCTGTAAAACGTTCAATATTTTTAAAGTTTTTTTTCTTTTAATATTTCTTTCATATAAGATTTTGCAGTGTTTGAAAAGCCCTTCTTCATTTTAGAGGGATTTTTTATTTTGTCTTCCTCATAAGACTTGTACATGGTGTCTGTAAAGGTCTTCTTCCATTTAGAGGTTTGATAATTTACTGTCTACATAAGATTTATATATCGTATCTTTTTTTACAGTGACGTTCACACTCGAGAGCCACTCAAGGTAGAGGATTGCAGAGTAAGAAGCACAGTTTATGGAGATATATGGGAAAGATAATGGTTGGCACTAATGGTTTGTTTTACAATGATATTCAGTCTGTACAAGGCCCAAGAACCACTCAAGGTAGAGTAAGAAGCACAGTTTTCGTGGATATGTGAGGTTAGTCCTAGATTTGAACATATTGTAGTGACCGGAGAAGCATCCTCTTGGAAGTCAGTTCCACAAAGCAGTAGTTCATGGGAAGAACCTGCTCGAGTGGAACTTACATCTCACCACTGAAATACGATGGGAATGAGAGTGGTTTGCTACAGTGGGCGTGGCATGGCGGGACTTACCTATGAGGGTTAGAAATAGAGTAAGTAAGAAATATACTTCGACTAGATATTTTCCATGGAAATAGCGGTATAGCAGACAGAGTCTTGCGATGTTTCTTCTATGGGAAAGTGGTTGTAGTGTGGAGAATAATTTATCACCGACAAGGACGTGGAGGGGCATTTGGACTCTATCAAAACTGGTAAGTGAAGACTGGTTAGCTCCTAGCCCTATATAGAAGCAGTACTCCATTTTCAGTCTGATCTGGCTCTTGTAAAGGCAGAAGATAACGGAGATGCATCTGGGCTCTATCGAGAGTGGAAAATGAAGACTGGGCAGTGTCCCCCCAGCCCGTATATAGCAGCAGTACTCCATTTTCAGTCTGATCTGGCTCTTATAAAGGCAGAGGATAGCGGCGATGCTTTTCGGCTCTATCGACAGGGGAAAGTGAAGACTTGGCAGACCACCGCCCATATATAGCAGCAGTACTTCGTTTTCGATATGACCTGGCTCTTATAAAGGTAGAGGATAGCGGAGATGCTTTTCAGTTCTATCAAGAGTAGAAAGTGAAGACTGGGCAGCCCCCCGCCCATATATAGCAGCAGTACTACATTTTCGATCTGATCTGGATCTTATAAAAGCAGAGGATAGTGGAGATGCTTTTCAACTCTATCGAGAGTGGAAAGTGAAGACTGGCCAGCCCCCGGCAATATATAGCAGCAGTATTCCATTTTCGGTCTCATCTGGCTCTTATAAAGGCAGAGGATAGTGGAGATGCTTTTCGACTCTATCGAGAGTGGAATGTGAAGACTGGGCAGCCCCCTCCCATATATAGCAGCAGTACTCCAGTTTCGGTCTGATCTGGCTCTTGTAAAGGCAGAGGATCGCGGAGATGCTTTTCCGTTCTATCGAGAGTGCAAAGTGAAGACTGGGCAGCCCCCCGCCCATATATAGCAGCAGTACTCCATTTTCAATCTGATCTGGCTCTTATAAAGGCAGAGGATAGTGGAGATGCCTTTCGGCACTATCGAGAGTGGAAAGTGAAGACTGGGCAACCCCACGCCCATATATAGCAGCAGTACTCTATTTTCGGTCTCATCTGGCTCTTGTAAAGGCAGAGGATAGCGGAGATGCTTTTCGGCTCTATCGAGAGTGGAAAGTGAAGACTGGGCAGCTCCCCGCCCATATATAGCAGCAGTACTACATTTTCGATCTGATCTGGCTCTTATAAAAGCAGAGGATAGTGGAGATGCTTTTCGACACTATCGAGAGTTGAAAGTGAAGACTGGGGAGCCCCCCGCACATATATAGCAGCAGTACTCCATTTTCGATCTGATCTGGCTCTTTTAATGTCAGAGGAGAGTGGAGATACTTCTCAACTCTATCGAGAGTGGAAAGTGAAGACTGGGCAGCCCCAGCCCATATATAACAGCAGTACTCCATTTTCGGCCTGATCTGGCTCTTATAAAGGCAGAGGATAGTGGAGCTGCTTTGCGGCTCTAACGAGAGTGAAATGTGAAGGCTGGGCAGACCCCACCCCCCATATATAGCAACAGTACTCCATTTTCGGTCTGATCTGGCACTTATAAAGGCAGAGGATAGCGGAGATCCGTTTCGGCCTCTATCGAAAGTGAAAAGTGAAGACTAGCAGCCCTCCGCCCATATATAGCAGCACTACTCCATTTTCGATCTGATCTGGTTCTTATAAACGTAGAGGATAGTGGAGATGCTTTTTGACTCTATCTAGAGTGGAAAGTGAAACTGGCCAGCCCCCGGCAATATATAGCAGCAGTACTCCATTTTCGGTCTCATCTGGCTCTTGTAAAGGCAGAGGATAGCGGAGATCCTTTTCGGCCTCTATCGAGAGTGGAAAGTGAAGACTGGGCAACACCCCGCCCATATATAGAAGCAGTACTCCATTTTCGGTCTCATCTGGCTCTTTTAAAGGCAGGGGATAGCGGAGATCCTTTTCGATTCTATCGAGAGTGGAAAGTGAAGACTGGGCAGCCCTCCGCCCATTTATAGCAGGACTACTCCATTTTCGATCTGATCTGGCTCTTGTAAAGGCAGAGGATAGCGGAGATGGTTTTCGGTTCTATCGACAGTGGAAAGTGAATATATAGCAATATATAGCAGCAGTATTCCATTATCGGTCTGATCTGGCTCTTATAAAGGCAGAGGATAGTGGAGATGCTTTTTGACTCTATCGAGAGTGGAACGTCAAGACTGGGCATCCCCCCGCCCATATATAGCAGCAGTACTCTATTTTCGGTCTGATCGGGCTCTTGTAAAGGCAGAGGATAGCGGAGATGCTTTTCAACTCTATCGAGAGTGGAATGTGAAGACTGGGCAGCCCCCTGCCATATATAGCAGCAGTACTCCAGTTTCTGTCTGATCTGGCTCTTGTAAAGGCAGAGGATCGCGGAGATGCTTTTCCGTTCTATCGAGAGTGCAAAGTGAAGATAGGGCAGCCCCCCGCCCATATATAGCAGCAGTACTCAATTTTCAATCTGATCTGGCTCTTATAAAGGCAGAGGATAGTGGAGATGCTTTTCGGCTCTATGAAGAGTGGAATCTGAAGACTGGGGAACCCCCCGCCCATATATAGCAGCAGTACTCCATTTTCGGTCTCATCTGGCTCTTGTAAAGGCAGAGTATAGCGGAGATCCTTTTCGACTCTATCGAGAGTGGAAAGTGAAGACTGGGCAGCCCTCCCCCCATATATAGCAGGACTACTCCATTTTAGATCTGATCTGGTTCTTATAAACGTAGAGGATAGTGGAGATGCTTTTCGACTCTATCGAGAGTGGAAGGTCAAGCCTGGACAGCCCCCCGCCCATATATAGCAGTAGTACTCCATTTTCGTTCTGATCTGGCTCTTATAAAGGCAGAGGATAGTGGAGATGCTTTTCGACTCTATCGAGAGTGGAATGTGAAGACTGGGCAGCCCCCGCCCATATATAGCAGCAGTACTCCAGTTTTGGTCTGATCTGTCTCTTGTAAAGGTAGTGTATAGCGGAGATGCTTTTCCGTTTTATCGAGAGTGGAAAGTGAAGACTGGGCAGACCCCGCCCATATATAGCAGCACTACTCCATTTTCGATCTTATCTGGCTCTTGTAAAGGCAGAGGATAGCGGAGATCCTTTTCGACTCTATCGAGAGTGTAAAGTGAAGACTGGGCAGCCCTCCGCCTATATATAGCAGGACTACTCCATTTTCGGTCTGATCTGGCTCTTGTAACCTCAAAGGATAACGGAGATGCTTTTCGGTTCTATCGACAGTGAAAAGTGAAGACTGGCGAGCCGCCGGCAATATATAGCAGCAGTATTCCATTTTCGGTCTCATCTGGCTCTTGTAAAGGCAGAGGATAGCGGAGATGCATTTTGGTTCTATCGAGAGTGGAAAGTGAAGATTGGACAGAACTCCCGCCCATATATAGCAGCACTACTCCATTTACAATCTGATCTGGCTCTTATAAAGGCAGAGGATAGTGGAGATGCTTTTCGGCTCTATCGAGAGTGGAAAGTGAAGACTGGGCAACCCCCCGCCCATATATTGTAGTAGTACTCCTTTTTCGATCTGATCTTTCTCTTGTAAAGGTAGCGTATAGCGGAGATGCTTTTCGGTTCTATCGAAAGTGGAAAGTGAAGACTGGGCAGCCCACCGCCCATATATAGCAGCAGTACTCCATTTTCGGTCTGATCTGGCTCTCATGAAGGCAGAGGATAGTGGAGATGCTTTTCGACTCTATCGAGAGTGGAAAGTGAAGACTGGCCAGCCGCCGGCAATATATAGCAGCAATACTCCAGTTTCGGTCATATCTGGCTCTTGTAAAGGCAGAGGTTAGCGGAGATGCATTTTGGTTCTATCGAGAGTGGAAAGTGAAGATTGGGCAGCACCCCCGCCCATATATAGCAGCACTACTCCATTTTCGATCTGATCTGGCTCTTGTAAAGGCAGAGGATAGTAGAGATGCTTTTTGACTCTATCGAGAGTGGAACGTCAAGACTGGGCATCCCCCCGCCCATATATAGCAGCAGTACTCTATTTTCGGTCTGATCTGGCTCTTGTAAAGGCAGAGGATAGCGGAGATGCTTTTCAACTCTATCGAGAGTGGAATGTGAAGACTGGGCAGCCCCCTGCCATATATAGCAGCAGTACTCCAGTTTCTGTCTGATCTGGCTCTTGTAAAGGCAGAGGATCGCGGAGATGCTTTTCCGTTCTATCGAGAGTGCAAAGTGAAGATAGGGCAGCCCCCCGCCCATATATAGCAGCAGTACTCAATTTTCAATCTGATCTGGCTCTTATAAAGGCAGAGGATAGTGGAGATGCTTTTCGGCTCTATGAAGAGTGGAATCTGAAGACTGGGCCGCCCCCGCCCATATATAGCAGCAGTACTCCAGTTTTGGTCTGATCTGTCTCTTGTAAAGGTAGTGTATAGCGGAGATGCTTTTCCGTTTTATCGAGAGTGGAAAGTGAAGACTGGGCAGACCCCGCCCATATATAGCAGCACTACTCCATTTTCGATCTTATCTGGCTCTTGTAAAGGCAGAGGATAGCGGAGATCCTTTTCGACTCTATCGAGAGTGTAAAGTGAAGACTGGGCAGCCCTCCGCCCATATATAGCAGGACTACACCATTTTCGGTCTGATCTGGCTCTTGTAACCTCAGAGGATAACGGAGATGCTTTTCGGTTCTATCGACAGTGAAAAGTGAAGACTGGCGAGCCCCCGGCAATATATAGCAGCAGTATTCCATTTTCGGTCTCATCTGGCTCTTGTAAAGGCAGAGGATAGCGGAGATGCATTTTGGTTCTATCGAGAGTGGAAAGTGAAGATTGGACAGAACTCCCGCCCATATATAGCAGCACTACTCCATTTACAATCTGATCTGGCTCTTATAAAGGCAGAGGATAGTGGAGATGCTTTTCGGCTCTATCGAGAGTGGAAAGTGAAGACTGGGCATCCCCCCGCCCATATATTGTAGCAGTACTCCTTTTTCGATCTGATCTTTCTCTTGTAAAGGTAGCGTATAGCGGAGATGCTTTTCGGTTCTATCGAAAGTGGAAAGTGAAGACTGGCCAGCCCCCGGCAATATATAGCAGCAATACTCCAGTTTCGGTCATATCTGGCTCTTGTAAAGGCAGAGGTTAGCGGAGATGCATTTTGGTTCTATCGAGAGTGGAAAGTGAAGACTGGGCAGCCCACCGCCTATATATAGCAGCAGTACTCCATTTTTGATCTGATCTGGCTCTCATAAAGGCAGAGGATAGTGGAGATGCTTTTCGACTCTATCGAGAGTGGAAAGTGAAGACTGGCCAGCCCCGGGCAATATATAGCAGCAGTACTCCATTTTCGGTCCCATCTGGCTCTTGTAAAGGCAGAGAATAGTGGAGATGCTTTTCGACTCTATCGAGAGTGAAAAAATGAAGACTGTGCGGCCCCCGCCCATATATAGCAGTCGTACTCCATTTTCAGTCTGATCTGGCTCTTGTAAAGGTAGAGGATAGCGGAGATGCCTTCCGACTCTATCGAGAGTGGAATGTGAAGACTGGGCAGCCCCCTCCCATATATAGTAGCAGTACTCTAGTTTCAGTCTGATCTGGCTCTTGTAAAGGCAGAGGATAGCGGAGATGCTTTTCCGTTCTATCGAGAGTGCAAAGTGAAGATAGGGCAGACCCCCGCCCATATATAGCAGCAGTACTCAATTTTCAATCTGATCTGGCTCTTATAAAGGCAGAGGATAGTGGAGATGCTTTTCGACTCTATCGAGAGTGGAAAGTGAAGACTGGCCAGCCCCCGGCAATATATAGCAGCAGTACTCGATTTTCGGTCTCATCTGGCTCTTGTAAAGGCAGATGATAGCGGAGATGCTTTTCGGCCTCTATCGAGAGTGGAAAGTGAAGACTGGGCAACCCCCCGCCCATATATACCAGCAGTACTCCGTTTTCGATCTGAACTGTCTCTTGTAAAGGTAGCGTATAGTGGGATGCTTTTCGGTTCTATCGAAAGTGGAAAGTGAAGACTGAGCAGCCCTCGCCCATATATAGCAGCAGTACTCCATTTTCGATCTGATCTGGCTCTTATAAAGGCAGAGGATAGTGAAGATGCTTTTCGACTCTATCGAGAGTCGAAAGTGAAGACTGGGCAGCTCCCCCGCCCATATATAACAGCAGTACTCCATTTTCGGTCTGATCTGGCTCTCGTAAAGTCAGAGGATAATGTAACGGTATAGCAGGAGCAGTCAAGACTTACTGGAACGGTACAGAACTAAAACATTAACCAAAAACTTGAGCCATGTTCTGAAATAATTTCCCCTAACACCACAAATTTAATATAGAATAGGCTGTACAAGAGATAGTTTCTCCCAATACCACAAATTGCTACAAAACCAAATCATTAACCTGAAATATGCCGTAATATTCTTAAATAGCCTCGCCAGATGGACATTTTTATATGGATGTCATGCATGTCACCAAATTTGTTCACAATTATCTAAACTGTTACATATATATATGTCACCACTATCTCAGATCAATGGTCGTCCTGAGTATGACGATAAACTACATCCGGCTGCAAGCTCTCTTTATTGCTGTTGTTCCTAGGTTCATCCTGTTCCGGTGTGGTAGTACCTTTTAGGATCCCAGCTATGGACAAAGAGTGCACCCTCAACAGAAATCAACAATACATTTCTATAGTAAAATGACCAATAATACATTTTTATAGAAAAAATGACAATCAATGCAACACTAAAAAGTACATATTTTATAGTAAAATTAGTAAAATTACCAACAATATATTTTATGATCTACAAACTATATATCTAAAAAAATAACTTTACCCTGAAAATATACATTTGCGTTTAAAATATGTAGATTTCGGTCTTAAATAAGCCATAGAGGTTGATATGCTACTAAACAAAATTCAACCAACCAACAATACATATTTATAATGAAATGACCAACAACACGTATTTATAGTAAAATTACCAACAATCCATTTTTATAGTAAAATAACCAACGATACATCTTATAGTAAAATGACCAACAATACATATTTATAGTAAAATGACCAACAATCCATTTTTATAGTAAAATAACCAACGATACATCTTATAGTAAAATGACCAACAATACATATTTATAGTAAAATGACCAACAATCCATTTTTATAGTAAAATAACCAACGATACATCTTATAGTAAAATGACCAACAATACATATTTATAGTAAAATGACCAACAGTATGTTTTATATTATCGTAAAATGACCAACAATACATTTTATCTGTAGTTGAAGAAATACAATTACGTTCAAAATACATTTAATTGAAGTCATAAAATTGTGTTCAAAATATTTTGAATTCAGCATTAAATGACCCATAGAGGTATTGATATGCCGCTGAACAAAATCAACCAACCAACTAATCAAATGAAAGGTTAAAAATGAAGCCTGTAGCATCTTAGCGAGAACCTTACTTCATTGAACCTCAGAGACTGACAATACAGAATTACAAAGAAACCCCATCACTTGAGACATTCAACAGCAACAATAACTAAAATAAATAGCACATGTAACTCGGAGAAAAAATAATGACACAATGTGCTATTTTCCAGGAAAAAAAACTCTTTTAATTGAAATATTTGATAAATTTCAACCGAAAGTATTAGGTTGGTGCAAAAATAATGACGTAATAATGTCGTTTTTTGACGTTAAAAATACGTCAAAAAACGATATTATTGCGTCATTATTTTTGCACCAACTTAATAGTACTGTTGCTCGATCAATAAATGCGAAATGTCTTCATATAACGAAACGACTAATATGTCATTTTAATATACACCTTTCACATGAGAAGCATCCGCCGCATCCTGGAAAGATAAGTTGCACAACACTGAGGCCCTGTCTCGAACAGGTTTACCCAGCATGTTCACACTGCTCAGACAGCACAGTCTCCGTTGGTTGGGCCACGTCCACCGCATGCCAGATGGCTGCATCCCCAAAGACTTCCTGTATGGAGAGCTGGCCGCTGGAAGGAGACCCGCTGGAAGGAGACCCGCGGGGCGGCCACAGCTGCGGTACCGCGATGTCGTGAAACGCGACATGAAAGCTGTGGACATCAACACAGAGTCCTCGGAGAGCCTGGCAGACATACGATCCTAATGGAGAAGAACCCTGACCAAATACCTCAAGTCTGGGGAGAGGAGCTGACACAAGTCGCCACGGAAAGGCGGGCCCGCAAAAAGCAAAGCGACAGCTCCAACAGACCAGAGACAGAACACACATGTGACCTCTGCAACAGAGATTGTTACTCTCGCATCGGCCTCTACAGTCACAGACATTGATGCTCCAGCCAAGCAGACAACTAGGATGCTACCCATGGTCAACCCTGACCGACGGAGGCCTACACACAATATGTCATTACCATTAACATATACTTATAATAAACAATACTTCTTAGATTAGAATAAATTTTAATGAGCTTGTCTGAGATACAATCGACAGTTCTAAATATAGCTTCAGTCATGTTGACAAGCCGCCTCGCGTCCCTCAAATGTTCGAGAATTCACTTCAAGGGCAATCATATTTCCACCCATCTTTTTCTCTATGCGCTGTATCCCCTCAGGGCGTAGGCTATCATAGCTCTCCACAATTTCCTGTCCTTTGCAGCTCTTAATAATGATGCTCTTTTAGCTATTTGGCTTAAAACTTGTTCCACCATCCATTTACTCAATCTCACTGCGTTGTTTTCGTTTGTCCCTATTACCCCCAATCTTTCTTGTGAGTATCAGGACTACCAAGCCCACTTTCCTTATGATGTGCCCTAGAAATTTCAACACTTGACTTGCAAAACATCGCGCCGATACTTGCAAAGAGACCAGAAATATCAACGAGATCGAAATACGACGCTGGGTAGATCACTGGCAAGTCGGTGGGAAGCTTGTTATGTTTACAATACTAAATATGCATTAAAAACGCACGCGCATACACACTGATATATATATATATATATATATATATATATATATATATATATATGTGTGTGTGTGTGTGTGTGTGTGTGTGTGTATGTATCTAGGTCTGCTCTACGGTTGTATTGAGCTCTTTTGTTAGTTGTTTACTGGTATCGGGGTTATTTCTTTGGGCTTCAAACCTGCATCTGTGCGATTTTTTTCGACAGAATTTCATGTTTGTAGCTCTTTCTTTTTTTAAAACCATTTTTTCCCTCGAGATTGATTTGATTATTGGCAAATCAAAAATTCGAGGGTTTTTCGAGACGAGTATAGTTATCTATATTTGTATATATATATATATATATATATATATAGTCGTCTACAGGCAGACTTTTAGTGTATCACAGCTCATCACTTTGGCTAGACATGAAACCCAACCGATTTGAGATCAGTCAGGGACTCTCACCCCTAGGCCATCAGCGCACTCTAGGAAAGAAGGAATTTTTTAACACATTATATACACATTATATGCATTAATGGCTACAAGGGGTCTCATTTAATAGCGAAGATCTTAGTATTAATCAGCAGCAGCAGCCAACAAATTCCCTTTCTCCTAAAAGTGCTCAACCTACGAAAAGGAACGTATATGTATATATATATATATATGTCCATATATATATATATATATATATATATATATATATATATATATATGTATGTATGTGTGTGTCTGTGCGTGTGCGTGTACGTGTGTATGTATGTGTAAAAAAGAGAATAGGAAAACTCTATAATTTTAGTCGATGCGTTTCGTCCAATAAAAAAGTCCACAAGGGAACATTTGGCATTCATTGACCAAGCTGCAAGTACTACTTTCCGTAGAAATATATAAAATTTTTCTCTTAAAACAATTTTTCCTGGAAAATACGTTTCTCAAGTTCAGTAGCTGTTATCGCTCTTTCCCGTACTGATATGGGTGTCCTTTCTAACCTTTTGCTTGAAGTAGTATGGAATGTTAACATCTTGATTATCTCATTATTTTCTTTTCGATTTACATGTGCTATTCATTTTATTTGTTGCTGCTGTTGGTAATCCTCGTATGATGATTGGGCATTAGTACATCAGTGATATACTGATACATTAACACGATGAAATGTAGTACTAGAATGACTAAAATAAATTAATCCCCAAATGAGGTGTATTTGAAAATATTTTCTATGCGACACTAGAATATACAAAATTGTCATACCGTAATACAGTGGACAACCATGTAGAAAAGGGAGGGGGTCTTATCTCAATCTCAAATGTTTCTGTTTTTGAAGTCTGGTATTCTAAGTGGTATCCACTTTGACCGAAGGGGAACGGGGAAGTAAAGGAGTGGATGAGGGTTTTTGGAAACCTAGTGACAACAAACCAAATATTGATTATTTCTGGGTGCTGGTCTATATTAATAGTCATGCTATTGATCGAAGAGTTCTAGTCCACCCTTGCAAGGAGACGGATTTGTTCATCACATGGTTATGATGCCACTCCATTCGTATTGCCAGCCAGATGCTGGGATGTGTAGATGTGCAAAAAGTTGGTAAATGGAAGAACTAATTCATCTAATACAAAATCGAGATCGACTCAAGGTAGAAGGTTACTGTTAAAAGGTTAATCCTAAATAAGTTAATGATATGAATAAAAGAGTAGGTGGTCGGATGGATACTATGGACACCCACGTAGAAAAGGAAGAGGTGTTTTTTTTATCTCGATCTCGTTTCTGTTTTATAGTCAGCAGATGGTTCTTTTGTTAGCCTGTTCTCCTAAGCAGAAGGGGAACGGAGAAATAAAGGAGTGGATGAGGGATTTTAGTTGATCTCAAGTGTTTTTGTTTATAATCAGATGTTTCTTTTTGAAATCTGGTCTTAGTCAGCATCCACTCTGATCGAAGTGGAGCGGAAATTAAAGGGGTGAACGTGTGGTTTTTTGGAAATCAAGCAACAACAAACCGGGTAGTTATTATTTAGAGATTATTTCCGGTGGCATATATTAACAGTTATTGAAGAGTCAGTTCTGGTCCGCCCTTGTTCGTCGCATGATTGCGATGCTGTCCATTGGCATTGGGATGTGTAGATGGTCGTGGCGTTAATCACGAGGAGAGCTGACATAACAGAAGTTGTCCAGTGTCGCCTACCTACCCACCCAAGCGGAGCCGTGAATAAAAACCTATTTATTAAGATGGGAAACAGGGTTCGTGTATATATATATATATATATATATATATATATATATATATATATATATATATATTCTTTAAAAATTAGGAAATAAGTTGATTCCGCTACCTTGACTTCAACCTTACCGTATCCTCAGGGACTCTCACCCCTAGGCCATCAGCGCACTCTAAAAAAGAAGGAAATTTTTAACACATTATATACAAGATATATGCATTAATGGCTACCAGGGGTCTCATTTAATAGCGAAGATCTTAGTATGAATCATCAGCAGCAGCCAACAAATTCCCTTTCTCCTAAAAATATATATATATTCTTTAAAAATTAGGAAATAAGTTGATTCCGCTACCTTGACTTCAACCATACCGTATCCTCAGGCAATTTTTATCAATTGACCTCCCAACGCTTTATCTATCTACTATCTATATTTCTCTTGTTGTCTTTCTGTGTGTCTGTCGTGGGCGTTGTTACCTCGCTCAGGCCGCATTTCTCACCCGATTTCGATGCGGTTTTCACCACAAGTTTGCAAATGGCTGCCGTAAGGACATGACGGAGGCCGATTTTTCAGTTCGGACTCAGGTTCCGAAAAATCGATAATCGAAAAAATCGATAATCGAAAAAATCTGCTTACAGAAGGAATGATCGCATTTCAACCAAATTTGACACCCTCTTAGAGTCTATCATTAGAAATGTTATCCAGAAGTTTCATGACCACTGACCCCTAAACAGCGCTGAAAATCGATATAACCCAAAAACGGATACGCTCAGATTGCGCCTGAACCGCATGTCGGTTTTTAGCGAAAACCGACCGGATTTATGAGGAGGCCATTGGGAGTCACCATGTGAAGTTTCAACTCTGAGCGCCCCCCCCCCCAAACAGAGTGCAAATCGACAATCGGTCAACCCTTAAAAATGTTTTTTGCGGTTGGGTATTTCCTAAATGCAGATTAATTTAAGGTGACGTTATGCGCGGGAAGAAACCAGGTCAGTGTGTGCAGTGGAGTGGAAGAAAACATTTGACCTCAAATTCTGGAATGGGTGCAGGGCCATTGAAATTCGGCTTTTTTATCCCTGCTACCAGTTCTGACTTTGAGCCACAAATGACATATTCGACTTTGTCAACACTATTCCTTTAATCGTAGTAACATCAGCACGGCAAAGGGCACTCCTTTAAAGACAAGGAAGGGCAAAAATATTTTAAGTCAAGTGATAGAGATTGCTCTATGAGTCGTACGATTTTTTAATCAAGCACGGGCAACGCCGGACCATGCTGCTAGTTTTTAAAAAAAGCTAATGAACGCTATATTATTTTTAAAAATAAATAAACAAACGCACGGTCTGATAGAAAGGAAGGAGGAGGATGTGAAGAAAAAGAAGGGGCGGAGAAGAAAAGCAAGGGTATTACAACTGTATCGGTTTGAGGTTAATTAACATGTACATACTTTTTTATCCAGCCTCATATGAGCTTAAGAGGAATATTATTGTATGAATGCAACGTCTCATGATTTCGGGTCTCTTGTTCAAAAGGCTCTTTGGATCTGGAAATGTCATTATTGAATAATATAGACATATTGTGTCTAATTACTTTTATATTGGTTCTTTACAGTCGTCTAACCAGTTTCTTGATCTTGAGATGAAATTCATCAAGGAAGGCGCCATAGTCTTTTTAAACCTAAGTACATTACTAAGATCTATTTTTTTTTCAACATTTTCTAAGATCCTCTTTAGGGCTAAATTACAATGACAAAGATGCTTTTGTAACTGCGATAAAATAATGCATTCAGTTTTAATAGTGATTTTTAAAAAAACGCGCTGTTATATTTTTATTAATGCAATTTTACATTTCTACCAATTCCCGGTTAGTTCCTATATATTGAAACACTTGTTTTGGAAACAAATCCATAACTACAACGGACAAATTTAAAAGTCTAAAATAACGGAAACTTTTTTAAAGTCATTATGACAATCAAATGCGGATTTTATCGTAGTTACAATAGCATGCCTGTCATTGTAATTTACTCCTGAAGAGGATCTTAGAAAAAGCTGAAAAAAAAAAACTATGGCGCCTTCCTTGGTGAATTTCATCTCAACATCAAAAAAATGATTAGATAAACGGAAAGGATCACTATAAAAATATGTCGATATTATTAAATGAAACATATATATATATATATATATATATAAATTTAAATTTTTGTTAACGTTTCATCAGGTGGGAAATCACAATGCTACTAAAAACATGCATATTCTAATGTAACAACGCATAATAAATAAATATTTATTGCTCTAATTTTGTATTGAACCCTGTTTTAAATTGATGTTTTGAACGCTGAAAACTTACTCTACGTTCTTTTACATTTGTATATGTGTATATATATATATATATATATATATATATATATATATATATATATATATATATATATATATATATATATATATATGAAATGGATATGTCTGACAATTATTTAATATATTTTCTGTTTATACGTTATTTCAATATATACAATTTATTTAAAAAACGGAGCATTTACTTAAATAAATTGTATCTATTCGAATAAGGTATAAACAGAAAAATAAATAATATAAATAATATATATATTTATTATTATCATTATTAGTTGAACGTTATTTTTAATGGATACCCATATTTGAATAGATGCACCGTTTATTTATTAAACACTACCGGACGGGATATTCGAGATCTTAGAAAAGGAAAATATGCGTTCTCTGGCAGGATTCGAACCTGTGTCTCCCGATACATACACATACATACCTATATACATACACATACACACACGCGCGCGCGCATATATATATATATATATATATATATATATATATATATATATATATATATATATATATATATATATATATATATATATATATATATATATATATATATATATATATATATATATATATATATATATATATATATATATATATATATATATATATATATATATATATATATATATATATAAGTACCTCCACTGAATTTTCGATAACCTAAGGATAGAAATTATATAGATTGGAATGTCAAATAATTGCTCGATTTTTTTACTTTATTAAAAGCGACCATTTTCTTAATTTGAAGATATTTGTAAACAAACAAATTTATCGGTTTTAAAAATCTTTCAAAATTAAATTATAGATTTGTGACACGTTATTTGAGTAAAATTAGAAAATTTAAATATTGCTTGTAGCATAAAAAATCAATATACAATTACTTCTTAACGATGGGTCCCATCTTTCTTTGATCTTTATTGATTTATTAGGTTGGTGCAAAAATAATGACGTAACAATGTCGTTTTTTGACGTTAAAAATACGTCAAAAAACGACATTATTACGTCATTATTTTTGCGCCAATCTAATATCAAGGTGATGACAGCTATTATGGATGACCAGAACTGACATATTTACGAAATCTAAGTGAAATCATTTTTTTTTTTTTTAGTTTTTAACTATCTAGTAATTTTTCAAATTAACATATTTTCAGCAATTATTTAATATTTTATTAACTTTTAGTTAGCTTTCAAGAAGCTTTATGAAATTTACATCCCGTCTCCTGGTTCTTAAGTTAATTACCTTAAATAAAAAAATAATTAATTGAAGTATGATCCAAATTAAAATAAATACATAAAATAAAAATATTTAGTGAAATGCCAATTAAGAAAAGTAAAACATTTTTTTTAATATTTTGAAGGGATGATTTGCAAAGACGTTAATGATGAAACAGAACTGAATTAAAAGTAAAAAAAATTGCAGTACGTCAGACGACACTTAAATCACGTGACCTTTTTAAAGATTATGTCATGTACAGATTCCCATAGGTAGAAATTAGGAACATTTTTTCCACTAAAAATTATTTTAATTTTTTTTTTAAATATTTAGGTACAAACGACTGTTATGAGCTTATCAAATTTTGATTCGTAGATTTACTTTTCACTTAACGATATCAACAAACCTCCGTCTAGAAAGCAATGAAGAATTTTAAACGATTTTTAAATTATTATATTATTATAATTTAAATTTTTTTAAAAAATGAAAAATTCTTGTAAAAATTCATTATTCATCGAAAAAATTTAATTTCTTCAGACAATAGTGTCCTTAATATAACCTATTAATAAAAGCGATTAAAAGCTTTTCTAATTAAATGTCAGTTTTATTGCATTTTTTATTTTACAATTCAGAGCTGATTTTCGATAACTTACAATTCAGAGCTGATTTTCGGTAACTGTGTTACCAAAAAAAATTGATGATTTACTTTCTCCAAAGAGTCTTGTTTTTAACTAATAAAAAATCTCCCCCATAAAAATTTAATTCTTCGAAATTTCATAAAAGTGGGTGGTAACATATCTCAAAAAATATTTTCTACCAAGATTTTCTAAGAAAAATTTCAAAAATAATTTAATTTATTTCTGAATATGTCCAGAAAGTTTTATTAAAATCCGACAATTATTTGAAATTTGCAAGAATTTCCAAATCAGTGCGTTTTTCACTGGGAACAACTGCAAAAAAAAAATAACTTTTATCTTTGATCCGCCGCTGACATAAAAAAAAACAAGATTTTTAACCAAAATTTACAACGTGATACAAAGGAGTAAAAAATGTCAAAAAATAATAATAATAATAAATACTTTGGTCTTTCCACTTAATAATAACATAAACATTTTACTGACAGAACTTTGTTTTTATTGAGTTTGGGGCCTT
The DNA here is from genome assembly GCA_963932145.1 of Acanthosepion lycidas. Taxonomy (NCBI): domain Eukaryota; kingdom Metazoa; phylum Mollusca; class Cephalopoda; order Sepiida; family Sepiidae; genus Acanthosepion; species Acanthosepion lycidas. The sequence continues at coordinate 47,556,285 of OZ010612.1, forward strand.
TTTTCATCATGCTATGCTGTTTTTACGCGACTAAGTGGTGGTACATATATATATATATATATATATATATATGACAAACTGTAAAGGATTTTGTGACGCGTTTCATGTTAGGATTTCATCGGACTTTACTTTTTCATAAATGTCGTCATCGTTAATGAAGTCCCTCATTTAAATGTGTTTATCCATGATTACAATTTCTAGAAAGTGACCCATTCAAAAACATTCTACCTCCAAACTCTTCCTATTTCAAATACATAGACCACTCACTACTAATATATGTACAAAATACTAATTTAAAGGATCCTGTCAACCAACTTAACATTGAACCTACAATAGACTTCACTTTTGAAACTGAAACCTTCACTTCCTATATATCATGTTACACAAAAATAATGACTAGCTTAATCTTGACGTTTATAGAAAAGCTGCCAACAAAAACGACCTGATCAGTTTCTAATCAAACCACTCCTCTAAAATTAAATCTGGAGTAATTATAGGTTTCTATTTAAGAGCATTAAGAATTTGCAGCGCACAATATTTACCCAAAAAAGAAATATACATAGAAAACACATTCTAAAGCCTACAATACCCATATCATTTCATCCACAACGCAAGAAGAAAGGAATACAAAATATACAACCGCAACAAAAATAACAACACCATCCATAATAATAAATTATACAAGAACAGATATATAATACGACCGTTCACTATCCAGAACAATCTATTCCATCTAAACAACATTCAAATAATCACAGACACTTCCAAAACCATTATGGATATAATCAGATCTAGAAACACCCATAAAATAATAGTTCTGAAGCAGGCATATAAAAAATAAATTGCCAAAACTGTTCCTCACAATAGATTGAAGAAACATGCAAAAACTTTTAAAACACGCATATATGAGTACAATAGAGACTACATAAATAACAATTTGACAAATGCACTGGTCATACATAAAAATACATTCAACTACAATTTTGATTTTAAAAATGCTACATTCATAAAAAAAGAAATAATTCACTCAGAAGGAAAATCCTCGAGAGTGCCTCCATTGAATATTATCCAAATATTAATATACGCCCCGTTTTTTTCCCAATCTCACCTTTTCTAACTGAATCACTACTCTCCCAAGCCAACACACACAGCAAATATATAAAGAAATAAAAAAAACAGTTGAATCCGTCAATGCAATAATACAAATAGTTCTATATGCGGAAAAATTCCGTTCAAACATAAAAAGTAAATGATGTAATTTTTCAGTTGACTAATGAATATATAATAGCGTTTCTAAATTCTTCTAGTTACTAAAGATATTTTGTTTTTGTAGTTGTTGTTTTTTTAGATACTTTGTTTCAATAAATTCATTTCGATTTTTTGCCTTGAAAAAGTCCACATTGGACGTAACGCGTCGGCTAAAACTACACACAATTTTCATATTGGCTCTTTTTCCTTCATATATATATATATATATATATATATATATATATATATATATATATATATATACCATATTACTCTCGTTCCTTCGTTTGAGCACTACTGAGAAAAAGGTAATTCCAAAACAGCGGCCGTCACCGCTATTAAAGCATCGCTCTTCATTAACGAATTGAGCACTGTATCTATTGGCGTTTGTTTACATCCGTACACATTACGTTAGAATTTCCCTTTCTCTCTGTCGTGCGCCGAATGATTAGGGGTAGGATCCCCGACTGATGATAAATGGTAGGGTTTCGATCCCGGCTTGAAGTAAACGGATATCTAGCCACACTGAAGAGCTGTGATACAGTGAAACAGGCTTGTATATGGATAAGCATATATATATATATATATATATATATATATATATATATATATATAAAAGAAAGATGTTGTAGTGGTTCCAACGAGAGAAAAGTATGTATATTAAAAAGAAGAGAAGAGAGGTGCCGCAAACGTTTTTGGCTATAATGTGGATTTTTTTTAAAAAATATGCTTTATTTTGCATAATTTTACTACACGAGTTTCTGGTCACGCGACCATCTTCAGGTAAAAGGCGGAGGTTTACACATATTATTAAAAATAATTAATTTTTTCCACATGTTTTTCAATGTTAAATATTCTCGATATGAGACATTCTCTGTTTTTGTGTTAGTAATCCGAATTCGTTTGCGGCACCTCTCTTCTCTTCTTTTTAATATATATATATATATATATATATATTAATGACAATTGGAAGAAAACGTTCATGAAAGTATAATGGTTCGAAAAAATATCGGATAATGCATTTTGCCAATTTGGATTTATCATTATCAGATATTTTTCCAAAACATACTTTCATAAACGTTTTCTTTTTTTCAATTGTCATTAATGTATAACTCTGTCGGTATCATTTACCCAAACTTATAACACACACACACACACACACACACACACACACACATATATATATATATATATATATATATATATATATATATATATATATATATATATAACGTATATATATATATATATATATATATATATATATATATATATATATATATATATATATAAAATATAATGTTTCACTTTATTAAGCTTCGTCATAGATCAAGACAGAAATGATAAAATTTTATAAAAGCAAAGAGACGCAGATTAATGGTATATTTTGCGTGGTTATTTCTTATTTGTTGGATGCGTATCACGTGTATTAAAATAACAGATATTATTCAAATATGTGTGCCAAAAATTCTCGTCTCTAAAGTGTGTAAAAAGTTAGTAAGATGCAGTAGGATGTTTTGATTGTCATGTTTGTATCACGTGTAATAAAGTGACTGATGATATTCAAATAAGAGTAAGAAAAACATTCTGGACGCTAAAGTGTGTAAAAGTTAGTGAGTGTTTTGTAAAGTTAGGTTAGGTTAGATTTTTTATTAAGATATAACTCGTTCGTATTTTGTATATATATTGATTGCTTATGTATTCAGAAGAGATAAGTTAGATTCATAAATAATGGATCTGTAGAAAAAAACGGTGATGTAATGTAGTTTTTAGACGTGTATTAATAGTTGGTAATATTGCTATAAATATATTTTCATATTTTCTCTTTAAAGTTGTTAGGCTAAAATAGATAGATAGATAGATAGATAGATAGATATAATGTATATATATATATATATATATATATAATGTACAGTGTAACCCGGATATAAGAGAGTTGTCGGGACCGGAGAAGAAGTCTCTTATATCCGGGTTTGGTCTATTTTGTTTAGGTAAGTATGGCTCCAATTTGGGACCAGTGAAAATCTCTCTTATATCCGGGTTTCTCTTATATCCGGGTTACACTTTATATATGGGCAGCAACTTTTCTTTTCAACATCTTTTGCTGAATCTGACAATGAAAATTTGATTATTCTAAAATTTAGTTTTTCCAGCGTTCTTACATTTTTCTGTTTGTCAGGAAGTGCAAAAATTGTCCGTATTTTCAATTGTCCTAAACGCTTTCAGCTATTTTAGCCATTTTCAAGGGGGTTTGTTTTGCGGTGTTATCAATTTCTCTTCATGTATCTTTGTGTGGTATTGAATAGTAGGAGCATTTATTCCGAGCTTCGCTAATTGAGCAGGCTGAAATTCGAGTGAGCGTTTTTCTATTTTTGTAAAACTTTCAACACACCATTTCCGTTGTTGAATAAGGTGAGATTTTACTGGGAACGGGGTGTTTTATATACAGGGCTTCTCTCATAGCAAGACGTTTTCAGTAATGGGATTTATAAAAAAATACCGATGTTTTCGACCAGAATTTTCCTTAAGGGTTCTTGTAAATTGTGGTTGGTTAAATACCTTTTAACAGCACTTTCATCAGATAAGTGGCGTATATATATATATATATATATATTAGGTTGGTGCAAAAATAATGACGTAATAATGTCGTTTTTTGACGTTACGTCAAAAAACGACATTATTACGTCATTATTTTTGCACCTTTCATGGTAATTGCTCCGAGGAGCTGCTTTCGCTGGTTCCCAGACTTCATGAATTCAAGCGCCCTGCGAGACTGGCATCCTTCTCTCACCCTTTCACTGTTGAAACTAGTAAATGTAGCCGTCTCTTCTACTCCAATAGCTTCATGTCTCGCACCTCTCGTCTTTCTTTTCAGTTCTTTTTTTCGCTCCCTCATCTCTCTCTCTCTCTCTCTCTCTCTCTCTCTGTATATATTTCTTTCTTTTCAGTTCTTTTTCCGCCCCCTCTCTCTGTATACATCTCTTTCTTTTCAGTTATCTCTTCCCTTTCCTCTCTCCTTTCCGTCTCTCTTTCTGTATATATATATCGTTTTTTTCTTTCTTGCATTTCTTTTGCCTCTCTTTCACTTTCTCCTTTTCTCCTTTTCATTTGTTTGTCTCTTGTTTTTCCTTTTTGTTAGTTTATGTCTCTTCGTTTCTTTCTTTTTTCTTTCTTTCTTTCCTTCCTTCCTTCCATCTTTCTTTTTTTCTTTCTTATCTTCCTTTCTTTCTTATATTTCTTTCTTCTCTAGTTCTTTATTTTTTATCTTTTTCATTCTTTGCTTCTTTGTTGTTTCTTTTTTCTGTCATCTCTCTTTTTTTTTTCTTCTTTTCTAGTATTTTTCTATTCATTCATCTCTTGGATTTTTCTTTGTCAATTTCCTTTCTTTCTTTCCTCTTTCTTTTTTCTACCTCTCTAATTTTGTTTTTCCTTCCTTCTCATTTTTTATATATTCCGTTTTTCGTGTTTTTTTTCTCTACTTCAACTCTCGCTTTCTTTCTTTCTTTCTTTCTTTCTTTCTTTCATGCTTGCGTTTATTTTCCCTTTATTTTCTTCCATTTTCTTTTTCTTCTCCCTAATTTTTTCATTTCTCTTTTATACCTTTTGTCTCACTTTCGCATACATATTCTGTTTTCTTATATTTATTTTCTTTCTTTCTTTTTTCCTTTCATTTTTTTCTTTTATGATTACTTCATGTTTTCTTCCATTTATTCTTTTTCTTTCATTCATTCATGCTTTTTAATCTTGTCCCTTTATTTCTTTCAACCGTTTTCTTTTCTTTCATTTTTTTAAATTTCTCTTTCATACCCTTTTCTCTTTCCATTTACACCTTTCCTTCTTTTTCATTATTATTTATTTTCTCTTTTTCTTTCTTTCTTTCTTTCTTTCTTTCTTTCTTTCTTTCTTTCTTTCTTTTACACCTGGCTATTTCTTTCTTTATGCTATATCCCAGTTTTTCTTTCTTTCTTTCTTTCTTTCTTTCAGGCGTCCTTCCTTTGTTTCATACTCTTTTTTTTGCTTTCGTTCTTTCATGCCAGCTTTTTTCGTTCGTTCTTTCATGCTTTCCTTCTTTTTCCTTTCCTTTCCTTTCTTTCATTTCTCTTTCATACCTTTTTCTCCTTCCTTTTTCTTTCTTGTTTCATTCTAATTCATTCTATTTTTTTTTTATTTCTCTTTTTTCGTTACAGTTCAGTTGATAACCCCCACTAGCATATAAATATTTTTTACGCATAAATAAACCTTCATGAATATTTTTTTTTATAAATGGTCCATTAAATTTAAAAATTAAATTGTTTTAGAACACTTTATTCTCTCCAGAATATGTGTTAAAAATGTGTTCCATTTTTGCTGCAATGCATCGATAGATAAGAAAGGCTGGCTTAAATAGCCTTGACAGCCTAACATAAAAGATTTGCAATAAAACATACCTTTCAAATAGGCACTGACACGCACACAAACATATACATATATGCCTACATCTTTCCATCTATCTTCTTCTATCACTATATGGGATATTTACTAACAAAAATAATTAAAACGCAAACAAAAAGAAACTAGAAAAAGAAAACTATCCATATGTATAAGAGAAAGTTTGGAGCCCAAATAACACAGATAGATAGATAGATAGATAGATAGATAGATAGATAGATAGATAGATAGATAGATAGATGCGAACAGACTGAGATAGATAGATAGATAGATAGATAGATAGATAGATAGATAGATAGATACGAACAGACTGAGATAGATAGATAGATAGAGATACGAACAGACTGAGATACATATATATAGATAGATGCGAACAGACTGAGATAGATAGACAGACAGATTATAAAACAAAGGTTTGTAGTCATTCACTGTATTCCGATGACTTTCCCAAACATTGATGTTTGTGTACTTTTATAAAAAAAATTAACTCAAGAAGAAGGAGGAGGAGGAGAAGGTGTAGAATGAGGAACAGGGGGAAGCGACCGGTTAGACGAGGGGGTGTAGTGAATTAACCCACTACTACATAACAACGTTTAGTCATTTTTGTCTAATCTACCATAAATAAAGGATAAAAAAAACTAAAGGAAATCAGCTGGACTATATACCCAAAACATAAATTTTTAAAAAAAATATTAAAAATTAAATTTAAAATTTCAGCGTCCGCACTCTTTCATGCACATGTGTAATCATATCAACGTCGACATCATTTTAATCTAATGAAGTCCGAAATGGCAAAGCGGTTCAAATGAAGCTTAGATAGATAGATAGATAGATAGATAGATAGATAGATAGATAGATAGATAGATAGATGCGAACAGACTGAGATAGATAGATAGATAGATAGATAGATAGATAGATAGATAGATAGATGCGAACAGACTGAGATAGATAGATAGATAGATAGATAGATAGATAGATAGATAGATAGATAGATAGATGCGAACAGACTGATATAGATAGATAGATAGATAGATAGATAGATAGATAGATAGATAGATAGATGCGAACAGACTGAGATAGATAGATAGATAGATAGATAGATAGATAGATAGATAGATAGATATTTCACAAGCCAAAAAATTTCGGATTACCCACTGGATTTCAAAGAATTGCCTAAGAAATGGAGGTGGCGTGCACTTTTCCAGACTAATTTATTAGCTTACTTCATGCCAGAGGGACTTTCTCTTTTTGAAGGTTTTTATATAATAATAATAATTAAATTATACCCATATATATATATATATATATATATATATATATATATATATATATATATATATATATATATATATATATATATATATATATTAAACAGTGTACTTATTTATTTTCGTCTGAATATTCGAGGAATCTTATTAGAGAATAATATACGATTCCAACCTGCGTTCCCCTAGGGCAAAGTATCATTAATCTGGCATGCTTTGACCTGTCGGCTAAAGAGCGCGCCCATCACCAAGCATAACTAAATAGTACCTTTAAACACAGATGGGAGGGAGCATCTCCTTAAATGTGAGTGTACACTAAAAATAACGTTTAATAATATATATATATATATATATATATATATATATATATATATATATATGTGTGTGTGTGTGTGTGTGTGTGTGTGTGTGTGTGTGTGTGTGTGTGTGTGTGTGTGTGTGTAAAAAATTGAAATTGTTGGAAAGATTGTTGTATAGACTAAAAAAAGAATTGGGGAAAAAGGCACCTAATATTTACAATAATTTTTTTATTTATATTGTATTTTTAGAGAGAAAAATTAAAATTAAAACTTTGTTACTTACAACTGGATTTTCTTCTTAATTTGTTGTTTTACGTTTTACTATTTTACTTTAACCGGTTTCGCTTAGCTTTTCAAAAGTTTTTAACTGTTTGTATCTCCACGTGTTGATGCTTATGCTCGGAACAAATGATAAAATGAAAAAATCAAGGGTCCTAACTGGTTATATATATATCGTTTATGATAAGGAAAATTTGGTAGAATCTATCCATGCAATGAATTAAGTATTGGTTCCTTGATGAAAAATGCTTCGTCATTAATCCGCCTTTGTTCAGTGGTTCTGTAGTCGCACTGGTAGAATGGGAAGACACTAAAATATGACAGATTTTGTCATCCGCATTCCTCTATATGAAGTGGTAATTTTTGGTGTGGAGACCCCTAATTTGTTGGCGATGAACTGTCATCCTTTGCCGGAATAAACTGGCCGTTTTGGTCAAAGTAATGCCCGTGGCAACCTTTGCATGTAATTATGTATATTAAATTCTCTGAGTCGAACGAGAAATCATTTTGAATTTTGATCCGTCTTTGAACTGAAATGTGTTGCCCTCTAATAGGCAGTTGCATACCCCGCAAAGTGGTCGGTTGCATTTTTTCAGCTGTTTTCTCATCAACAATTTCAAACCAATAATTGTTTTGTAAGTAACAAAGTATTAATTTAAATTTTTCACTGTAAAAATTCATATATTATACATAAATATAATTATAAATATTAGTTGCCTTTTTTCCCAATTCTTATTTTAACGCACACACACACACACACACATATATATATATATATATATATATATATATATATATATATATATATATATATATATATATATATATTATTTATTTAAAAACATGATTCCAACGTTATATAAGAGTTCTCATGTTTCAAAACAAGAGCCGAAAACTTCAATATAATTATTTGAATTAAATTGAATTCAAGCGAAAATTTTTTGGGATTCCAAAAAAATTTCACTTGAAGATGGAACAGAGCTTGGTACTTTAATTCAATTTAATTCAAATAATTAATATTGAAGTTTTCGGCTCTTGTTTTGAAACATGAGAACTCTTATGTAGCGTTGGAATCATATGTTTAAATAAATAATTATATTTATGCTCTACTTTTGTATCGAGCACTATTTTTTAAAAATAATAACAAAAATACTAAAGAACTTTGGATTATTTACCTAACGAGTTCTTTCCTATTTTCTATATATTTTTACACACACACACACACACACACACACACACACACACACACACATATATATATATATATATATATGAAGAGAGAGAGAGAAATAGTAGCTTAAAAGTTAGCTCCTTCAGAGGGCTCTTGATTGGGCCTTCATTACAATAGGTGGAGAGGAGTAGATTCGATAGGCAACAATAAACTACAGAAAACTGATCGCTGCATTTAAGTATTGCCTTAATATTTAATCTTATCTTTTAAAACTTCAATGATAATTCTTCTGTCGCCACTTAATTTAAAGACAATTTGATGTATGTAGGTCCTTACTTTCCGTACAAACAATTATTCTTATTTCATGGCTTACCTGCGCTGGATTTCGAAATTAATTTCAATTATTCCTAAATTTATTTTCAATTATAAAAATTACTATCGTACAAAAGAATTAGTCGCAAAAAATCTATTATAAATTTCGGCTATTCTTTTAGATATTATTAATGACGACTTTTTATTTTTTTATTTTTAACTGAATGTGTGGGGTTGTTATCTATGTATCTGAATTTCTAGGAAGGCTTTATTTTCCAAACACGGTCAGCACGTTGTGGCCGTGTTCATGGTTAATGTCTTTGAGTGTTGGCTTTCCTTTTTTATTATTAGTGCATCCATCAATTTTAATTTTTTTTTTTTACATGTAGATACATCCTTGTATTTTCTACAAGTATGTTGTGAGTGAATTATGGTAGGTTTTCATGTGTATTTAAATGAGTCCTAATTGATTAAAAAAAAGATTAAAAAATTAAAAACCGTCCTTGATAATGGCTAAAAGAATAGACGAAAGCGCTCGGATATGGAGAACTTTGGGACAGTTTTATTCAATTTATGTCCAGAAAAGAAAACACTTGTACGAACAAAAGAAAAATTAAATAAAAAGCTTAATCGTACTACCTTGTCAGTCGTCTTTAACAAAACGTGTATATATATATATATATATATATATATATATATATATATATATATATATATATATATATATATATATATAAGTGAATTAAAATTAGTGAGTTAATGGAATCCTAACAATTTACCTCATACACATGACCATTTCGTCCATGGCAAAGAAGTTTTTCCTGGACATTTCAAAAACTTCTTTCCCATAGACAAAATGATCATCTGTATGAGGTAAATTGTTTGGATCTCATTATTGTAATTCACTTATATGCTCTATAATATATATATATATATATATATATATATATATATATATATATATATATATATATATATAACCGTTTCATTTAGACTAGATTATGTATGTTGATGAAAAGATACAGAATCAATATAACGGCTTTTTTTACAAAAGTCGCACTATTTCATTCTTTTCTTTCATCCCGAGAAACGCCAGCGTAGCATGAATAGAATTGACGATTTATTACACTGTTTAACACGATTTTTGTCCATGGGTAGCAACTGTTTTTTTCTTATTTACTTACGCCTAGAAAGTATGAAAAACTCCGAATATTTCCTTCAAACTTTGCTTTTGTGACTAGAATAATAATATTTCCGAAACTTACCTGAAATTTCCCACCGGGAATCCAGTAGACAATAACGGCTAACCCTAGCCTTGAACGGGTTAAGGTTGTCGTTATCCGGGAAACATCCTGTTGGAAGTCGGTTCCACAGGGCAGTGGTTCGCGGGAAGAAGCTACCCATCGATGGAATACGGAGGGAATGTGCGTGTTTTGCTACTATGTAAGTGGCATGGCGTGTTCTTGCTGTGAAGGTTTGTCTCAGCGGGATCAGGGAATATAGCTCGTCCGAGCACTTTCTGGGGAAGAAGCAGCAAAACAGTGTGAGGCTTGCTACATCTCGCCTGTGGCAGAGAGGTTGAAGGGCGGAGAATAATTCGTCACCCACAAGGGCTGGAAGACGCTTCTGAACTCTATCAAGATTGGAGAGTCGGGTCTGGACAGCTCCCGCCCAAATATAATAACAGTTCTCTATTACCGGCCTGATCTGGCTCTTCTAAAGGTAGGGGATAGCAAGAGAAGTCTGCTACTTACTGGAGCGGTACAGAGAGCTGACCATTTTCCCTGCATCCTTAGCAATGGATCATATGTAGGAGTTTCACTTGAGGTCGAGTGTGAGTTTGAGGCCCAACAGTCAGTCAAAGCACGGTGCTTCCCCAAGAGAATCCCCGTTTACCCTAGTAGTTCGGGATCAAATTGGCGATAATGGAATGTAACTAGCTTTGTCTTCGAGGCATTGAATGTAGCCAGCCAGTTTTTAGCCCATTGGGTAGTTTGTGCAAGATCGGAAGAAAGATCAATCGTCAATCTCTGACCATCAAGAGTTTTAGACGTTCGCCCGTATATCGTCGTATCATTGGCATAGATGTTCACTAATGATTCTGAATATATAACATTTGGCAGATCATTTATGTAGATCAAAAAAAGGGTTGGTTTGAAAGGAATGATAGTCATTTCCTTTGCTTTCTAAAAAATAACACTTACTGACCAAAAACTAAAAAACGTCAAAATTTCGTTACACAGTGTTATTTAAGCACACACACACACATACACACACACACATTTCTCACTTTTATTTTTGTTCTGACGAAGCCAAGGCGATACACGTAATCTAGTTAGAATAAAACGGTTTCTTCAAATCTTGTCTGGATTCTGTATCCTATTTTACACACACACACACACGCGTGGGCGCGCGCGTGCACACACATACACACACACATACACGCGTGCACACACACACACACACACACGCGGTAGAGAGGAAATATAATGTTTTCCAAGATTATGATGCCTTTCGTTGTTGTGTGCCACAGCACATCGAATTAACCGGTGGTTTCTCCTACAAAGGGTGCCACAGGTTCGGTTCCTGCCGAAGAGCTTTTTTTAAAGATATCTCAAATATGCAGATTGATTCACGTAATACACACCGTTTAAAATATATATATATATTTCGTTAAATATATATATGTGTGTGTGTGTGTGTGTGTGTGTGTTTGTGTGTTTGTTTGTGTGTGTGTTTTTGTGTTTGTGTGTGTGTATTTCGTTAAATATGACGGGAAAAATAAAATTTAATTAATTCATTATTAGTTTTTCCAACGTTCTGACATTTTTCCGTTTGGTGATTGTGAGGGAGAAGAAAAACTCTCCCGCTCTTTCTCCCACTTCCTTGGGGGTGTTGTTAGTTTCTTTTCATGTTTTTGACTGTTTGAGGTGTATTACTTGTGCGGTTTTGCATACGAGTCGGAACGTTTATAACGAACCTTCGGGTTTGGGGCACGGCTGGAATTCGAATGGAAAAACTAAACAAAAAATTAATAAAATTTTCCTTTTCCGCCATATTTAATAAAAGATGTTGAAAAGAGACATTTCTGCCTAAATATATATATATATATATATATATATATATATATATATATATATATATGTATGTGCGTGTGTGTGCATGTATGTATGTATCTAGGCATGTGTGTGTGTGCGTGCATGTATGTATGTATCTAGGTATGTGTGTGTGTGCATGTATGTATGTATCAACGTATGTGTGTGTTCATGTATGTATGTATCTAGGTATGTGTGTGTGCATGTACATATGTATCTAGGTATGTGTGTGTGCATGTATGTATGTATCTAGTTATGTATGTATCTAGGTATGTGTGTGTGCATTTATGTATGTATCTAAGTATGTGTATGTGCATGTATCTAGGTATGTGTGTGTATGTATGTATCTAAGTATGTGTGTATGTATGTATGTATGTATGTATCTAGGTAAGTGTGTGTGCATGTATGTATGTGTGTAGGTATGTGCGTGTGTGCATGTATGTATGTATCTAGGTATGTGTGTGTGCATGTGTGTGTCCATGTATCTAGGTATGTGTGTATGTATGTATGTATGTATCTAGGTATGTGATTGCATGTATCTACGTATGCGTGTGTGTGTGTTCATGTATGTATGTATCTAGGTATGTGTGTGTGCATGTATGTATGTATCTAGGTATGTGTGTGTGCAAGTATCTATGTATGTGTGTGTGTTCATGTATGTATGTATCTAGGTATGTCTGTGTGCATGTATGTATGTGTCTGCGTTTGTGTGTGTGCATGTATGTATGTATCTAGGTATGTGTGTGTTCATGTATGTATGTATCTAGGAATGTGAGTGTGCATGCATATATGTATCTAGGTATGTGTGTGTGTGTGCATGTATGTATGTATCTAGGTATGTGTGTGTACATGTATCTAGGTATGTGTGTGTCCATGTATCTAGGTATGTGTGTATGTATGTATGTATCTAGGTATGTGTGTGTGCATGTATCTAGGTATGTGTGTCCATGTATCTAGGTATGTGTGTATGTATGTATGTATCTAGGTATGTGTGTGTGCATGTATCTAGGTATGTATGTGTCCATGTATCTAGGTATGTGTGTATGTATGTATGTATCTAGGTATGTGTGTGTCCATGTATCTAGGTATGTGTGTGTGCATGTAACTACGTATGTGTGTGTGTTCATGTATGTATGTATCTAGGTATGTATGTGTTCATGTATGTATGTATCTAGGTATGTGTGTGTGTGCATGTATGTATGTATCTAGGTATGTGTGTGTGTGTGTTTAGGTAAGATATCTTCATTCCATCATGTTTCGTGGAATAATATAAATATGTTATGTCTTTATTTTATAGTAATTCTTTGTAGTTTTCTAATAAGCTTCTTATGTTAATTAGATTTTTAATTGAAATTCATCACTGAAGGCGCCATAGTTTTTGTTAACCCATTTCTTTCTCAGGGTTGCATTGTGAAAACAAACGTAATTGTGTTCGTTTTGATGGTGATTTTGGTAAACACACGTCAACGCACTTTCTGATAATTATTTTAAAATTTTAAATTTATCCGTTATAGCTACAGTGCTTTTGTAAACAACCGTCCATAATATAAGGGAGCTAACCAGAGATGATAAAAATGCAACATGACATTAAATGTTGCTTAAATGCATTTGAAAATATTGCTACTACTCTCGTAATAAAAATTGTTCGTGTTGGTTGCTTGCTTTTGATATAAAGGGCCTCCAGAATTTGAAGTTTTTGTTTATTATTTTCATGGTGTCGTATATTGGTCTTATCGACAAGTATTTTCCTGTATTATGCTCGTGTATTTGGGTATACCATATATTAGTAATTTTCATTTTTAGTAGCCAAATGTAATGACGAATGTACCATCGTAACTCCTAATTATACCTGGCAGTTAAGAATAACTCTGGACTAACATTAGTTTTTCATCAGCAGTGGCAGCGTACACAACGGATTAAATGAAAAATTTTGCTCTCCTCCATGACAATGCAGTTTATAACAGCAAATATGGTTCTCCATAATTTTCTCTCTTTTGGTAATGTTGACACTTTACCATTCCTCTTTCTCGCTGTTCTGCTATTCATATGTTCCTTTCATTTGGTATGCCCTTTCATGTTATAGGCGATCATGGCTCTCCACAACTTCCTCTCTTTTGCTTTCTCTAAGTAAATTTTAACACTTTACCATTCCACGTTGCCCCTATTCTGCTATTCTTAGGCTTATTTCATGTGACAAGGTCCTTTCAGATTATAGGTCATTATGGTTCTCCACGACTTCCTCTCTTTTGTTGCTCTAAGTAATCTTTAATCCCTTACCATTCCTCTTCGTCGCTGTTCTACCATTCATATGTACCTTTCATGCGACATGTCCTTTCAGATTATTGGCAATCATGGCTCTCCACAACTTCCTCTCTTTTATTGCTCTAAGTAACTTTTAACACATTAACATTCCTCTTTGTCCATATTCTGCAATTCCTATGTTCCTTTCATGCGACATGTTCTTTCAGGTTATAGGCAATCATGGCTCTCCACAACTTCCTCTCTTTTGCTTTCTCTAAGTAACTTTTAACCTTTTACCATTCCTCTTTGTCGCTATTCTGTCATTGCTATGCCTCTTTCATGTGACATGACCTTTCAGGTTATAGGCGATCATGGCTATCTATTAGGTTGGTGCAAAAATAATGACGTAATAATGTCGTTTTTTGACGTATTTTTAACGTCAAAAAAACGACATTATTACGTCATTATTTTTGCACCATCCTAATACAACTTCCTCTTTTGTTGCTCTAAGTAAATTTTTACTCTATACCATTCCACTTGGTCCCTATTCTACCATTCTTTTCTTATTTCATGTGACATGTTCAGGTTATATTCGATTATGGCTCTCCAGAACTTCCTCCCTTTTGTTGCTTTAAGTAACCTTTAAGCCTTTACCATTTCTCTTTGTCCCTATTCTGCCATCCCTATGATCCTTTCATGCGACATGTCCTTTCAGATTATTGACAATCTTGACTCTCCATAACTTCGACTATTTTGTAGTTCTAAGTAACTTTTAACCTTTTACGATTTAAGTCTTTCACTTCAAAGCTTGCGGAATTTTCTTCAAAACGTATCCAAGAGCTACCTGATAAGCGACAACAATTCATTGTAAAAATTGTAGATTATTTTATTTGTATTATACAAATAAAATTGTTATATAAGTAAAAACAAAAATAATTAATGACTCAAACTAATACATATATATATATATATATATATATATATATATATATATATTATTTTACCGCCAAACAAAGCTATATAGCCACTAAGACGCGAGGAGCTAAGGAGGGTGTAATAATAAGAGGAACGAAAAAGTTATTAAGGAGTCAGAACATAAAAGATCTAAGTTGACAGAAAAGCAAGAAGCCGGAAGATAATTCCACAAGAGAAAGGATACGGTTACATCTAGCCATTTCAGTTGTAAAATGATGAGACCTTGCCGCCAAACTAGTACTGCACTGAAAGTCATAATTAAAGAAGAAAGTTCATCAGAACAATTATCATGAAAACACTTAGAGAAAAGGCAGAGGGAAGCTACATTACAGCAGTGGGAAAATGACTCAAGCCGAAATGCCAGGTCAGGACCAATAACATTGCAAATTCTTCTTTGTATTTTATCTAGAATCTCTAAATACATAGCAGAAGCACCAGACCGGATGTGACAGCAAATTCAATGCATGAATGAATTGTAGATATTTGAATGTGTAAGACAGATTCTAACGAGAAAAATCTTTTGGCACGGCACAGTGAACTTTCCTAGGAGTAAACGTAGCAATTGATTCAATATAATCTTTCCACTTCATACCAGCGGAAAACATTTATCCAAGAAAGTGCAAGGATTCACTCTTCTGG
Organism: Acanthosepion lycidas; assembly: GCA_963932145.1. NCBI lineage: Eukaryota > Metazoa > Mollusca > Cephalopoda > Sepiida > Sepiidae > Acanthosepion > Acanthosepion lycidas. Next base: position 47,572,237 of record OZ010612.1, read on the forward strand.
AGATTAGCATCAGCCACGCAGAAATAGTTCTCTCGCTCAGACGATGAAAAGAAAGAAGTTTCCTTTTAATGAGATTATATATATATATATATATATATATATATATATATATATATATATATATATATATATATATATATATTCGTTCACTAGCTGAGTCACTAGCACTACTTTCAAAATCTACCACAACTCTGACATAATTTACTTATTAGAATGCACACAAACATGCAAGAAATAACATATGGGAAATTTGAATAGCCATTTCACTACAGAATTAATAATTATCGGAATCTGATTAAGTTGGCTTCCCACGAAAGATTATTACCTGTAGAAGAACATTTTCTCCTAGAAAAAAGTGATTTTAATAACCATGCAAAATTCACTATTATTGAAAGAATAGAAATAGACACAAAAGATAAAGTTAGGAAAATAATAGAACATGAAGCTAAATGGATTTTGCGCCTCAAACCACTTTGTCCGGACGGAATTAACAACAGATTAAATAACACAGATAGAATTACTATATAATCCCAGAAATCAATCCCTCACTCATATTTCTCAATCACACTAGACAGACATGCTTGCAGAGATGTGGAGGTATCCCATATACATACACACTCACACAAATATATACACATACATACATCACATATACTCACACAAGACTAAAAAATAACACACAAATCCCCTTCCCAGCAACAAATAAAGCAGTCAAAATGACTAAGGAGGTAAATCTGAAACTCATGAATCTCCCAACCTCTCCTTAAAAGAACTTGAAAGAGGCATTTTGACCAATACAAGGACTAACCAAAAATTAATGATAAAAAACAAATAAAAACTACAGGCAAAGTTCACTTTCTTCAGAGACAGTAATTCACCCCTAAAGTTTACTGCTACTAACAAGCAGGAATTTTTCTCCCGATGATGGCCATACTGGCTGAAACTAGTCGAGGAACCCAATATAAATAAGAAAACAAAAATATTAATATGCAACTCAGTGTGTCTGAAATTTTCATTTTTTAACATTTTTTATTATTCAATATGTGTGTGTGTGTGTGTGTGTGTGTGTGTGTGACCGCCATGAAAAGACAAAATTTAAGTTAATTAAATCACTTTGTCGTAATAAGTCTTTGGTAATTACGAAACCTGATAAAGGGTCTGGTGTTGCCATTCTTGATTATCAAGATTATGTTAACAAGATGATGACAATTCCAGTTAGTCCCAATAGATAAATTTGATTCTACATTATCTACTGAGAGTAAGTTCCCAAAACGTCTAGTCAAGTGGGTTAAAAGTGGGAAATTGCCCACTAACATTTCCAATTCGTCCCCGTCTCTAGGGTCTATCCAAAACACATAAAGTTGGAGTTCCATTAAGACCTATTCTGTCTATCGTGTGGTCTTCCCAACATAGCGTGGCTAAATGACTTAGCATATTACAACCAGTTTTGGAGCAGTATATTTCTTCCTGTATTAAAGGTTCATTTGAACTTTCTTACTTTATGCAGCGTTATTCGTCAACGGATAAATTTATGAATTGCTATGATATTTCCAGTCTATTTACCTGCGTCCATCTTGCTGAGACTATTTGATATATGTGCTGATGCCCTGTATTGTAGTCAGTTGTCTCCTCTTGTTATTCTTGAGGATGTTTTTGTCGAACTGATGAAATTTGTCACGATGTCTGTTGAATTTAGTTTCGACGGCGCCATGTATAGCCAAACTGATGGTGTTCTATGAAGAGAGTGTGTTATCTAAATCTAATAAAACTGATGTTTATTTCTGTTACGTTGATGGTACTTTTTGTCTCTTTGATAACGAGATTGAAGCGGACCATTTTCTTTCGTCCCTGAATAATATCTATCCAGCTTTAAAATTTACACAAGAAAAGAAAATTCATTCTTCTCTTCCCTTTCTTGAACGTTTTGGTTAGCAGATCTTCGTCGGGTTTTCTTACATCTGTTTATCGTAAACCAACATTTACCGGTTTGTTGGGGACCCTTTTGTCCTGTAAAACGCAAAATTAATTTAACTAAAACCCTTACTCATAGGGCTTTAATGATCTTCTCTAAAACTAAGTTGGATGATGAACTCAAGTTTATTACAACCACTCACTGAAACAATGCCTATCCTTTGGTAATCGTTCAATCAATAATTAAAAACAAAATTACTAATTCAATAAACTTAAACCGGCTACAGTACAAAGATGTCCTGCGTACCTGCGCCTTCCTTGGCTCGGTAATATCAGTGATAGATATGCTAAGCGGCTTTCATTGGCAGTGCAACATTGTTACTTTGCTGCTAACACTCGTGTAGTCTTTTCTGCCAAACCTGTCCTTCCATCCATGCGTAAGGACGATCTCCCTCCACATAATAATAGTTCTTTAATTTATTCTTTTAAATGTTGTTGTAGTTCACACTACATAGGGAGAACGACTCAAAGGCTGGATGTCAGAATAAAGCAACACGTCCCAAACAAGATTTCACATATACTTCTTCAGACTTCTTTGACCAATACATACGGGTCTTCTATCGCAATAGCCATACTTGTCCCACTAATTACTCTTTTTGAGTAATTTCACGTCTACTTATCATCTCTCAGTTGCGTCTCTGTTTTTGGGCAGCGTGTACTCAGAGGCGACTCCGTCAAAGGACAGAGTCGCAACTGAGGAAAATTATACTGAGAGGTGCCCACCCCTGAGAAACAGCTGCCAGAGGCCGCGCCTTCTAATTGCACTAGAGAGAAGGATCGGTGCACGCACTGAGGCCAGCGCAACCGACGATTGCGGGGGCTCGGGGAATTTTTCTTCCTTGCCCGGGTGCACGTGCTCGGGCTCCCCACATTAAACCGACCTTGTGTCACAACCTGACCTCGTGGGTGGGGGTTTGAGTAAATACAAATTGTCCCGCTACTTTCAGTGTGGACGCATTTACTATTCTTTATAAATCCCACTCGAATTACCACTTGAAAGTGTTGGAGGCCATTTATATTTTGTCTTTGAAACCTCTTCGCAAACAGAAGGATTTTGTACTGGGCCTTCAACTAATTTCCATCTAAGCAATAATATTTTTTCCCAATAGTCTCTTTTTAGTGATAATTCTGTATTTATTAACCTCGATTTAACTCTGTTGAGCGAAATTCGAAACCGGTTAGCTTAGCTCGTTTTTCAGTTTTATCTTTTATCTATTATCCTCATGAGTGGTAATAAATATAAATTTTGTCTTTTCATGGCGGTCATAAAATTTTGCACCACCAATCATATCTTTATATATATATATATATATATATATATATATATATGATCGACTCTCCCGTCGAGATTCGACGTATGAGGGTCAAGCAGATCAGTTTCCAGGAAACCGACAGCCCGACACCGGCACATGAGATTTGATTATAGTGGTGAAGGCCTCGTGCAGGACCATCCACACTTGGAGGGACGAATACAGAGACCTGGTGCACCGAATGCCACAAGGTTCCCAAACGACGCTCCGCAGGTTTTGAATTCAGAGTTGTCCTCCTAGACCAGTTGCTATCCAAGGCTATAGAACCCAGTCTGTTCTGCTATTTTACCCATAGCTGGAGGGAGAAGAAGAGGATTCATACCTTTCCCAAGGGTATTAGCACGTAATTAGCTCCGACTCCTCAATCCAAGCCGATATCCATTACTCCACCGTTCCTATATATATATATATGTGTGTGTCTGTGTCTGTGTGTGTGTCTGTGTGTCTGTGTGTCTGTGTGTGTGTAAATGCTCAATAGACGGGACCTTGTACTGCAGAGATAGGCGAATCAGAATTTTCGAAATTAAAAATGTTTCGATAGTAGAGAAAAGACATCAAACGAATGCATGTAACTATAATAAATAAAAGAACATGGAGGAGGGGATCTTTCATTTGGAATTTTCTACGCGCTTATCGGAGAGGAATAAACAAGTCCTGTTAACATTCAAGGCAATAGTAATAAAGATAAAATCTTTTTTTTAGAAATTAGAGAAAGTATTTTAGATTGTTGTAATATTGATGGGAACAAAACTTTCTTCAAACCTCTGCGTAGTTGCAAAATTGCGCTGTTTTTTTTTTTTTTTGTTTTTTTTTTTTTGTTTTTTTAACTCTATGTTCAACTAATACAAGTCCCAAGAGTCACTTAAGGTAGAGGATTACTGAAATTGTTGTATGGAAATAAGTCAGTGAAGATTATGAGTATATATATAAATTGAAACTCTTTACTCTAGACTTCAAGAGGTTAAGATTTCTTAAGAGATTTTCTGCTTTCCATCAGGGGTCGATGTTCTCTCCCTTAATCACCCGAGAGACCCCTGCCTTCCATTAATATGGCATCCTAACTTCTGGGGGAGAGTAACTCATTGCGTCTTCTCGGCCTAACCTTCTCTGCTAACGTAAAGTAGAAATATTATATTGAATCCATTGCTAGGTCTGCTGCTAGATAAATTGGTTCGCTGTGTCGTGCTAGACAATTTTTTCCTCCAGAACAGATCTTACATATCGATAAGTACTTTCATATCAATACTTTAAATAATGCTGCCACATATGGTCCGGTATTCCTGCTATATATTTAGAGATACTTGATAAAATCCAAAGAAGAATCTGCAATATTATTTGTTCTGACCTGGCATCTCGGCTTCAGCCACCGCCGTAAAAATGCTTCCCAGTGTCTTTTCTATAAATGCTTACAAAACAAATCAGATTGTGAGTATCTGCTTGTCTATCACTTTAGTTAGGGCTAGTTCTTAAGGGGGTTCGTAACACAAAGGGTCGGTGTGCTCTCTAGTAATAACCCGAGAGAAAACTGCTTTCCATTAGCATGGCTTGCCGACCTCTAGGAGAGTGACTCATTGCACCTTCTCGGCCTAACGTTCTCGGCTGACATGAAGTGGAAAGACTATATTCACTCCACTGCTAGGTCAGCTGCTAAGAAGGTAGGTTTACTGTGTCAGGCTAGATATTTTTTTCTCTATAATCTATCTTACATATCTATAAGTCAATGCTTAGAATACTGCTGCCATATATGGTCTGGTGGTCTAGCTGTATATCCTTGATGAAATCCAAAGAATCAGTAATAGTTCCTATTTGACGTCCCGGCTTCAGTCACTTTCTCACCGCCGAAGTTGCTTCCCTTTGACTTTTCTATAAATATTATCATAGCAACTGTTCGGATGAGCTAGATTTTAAAATTGTTGTTTTTATTCTCCTCCCCCTACAGACAATAAATTGTAAATATGGGGACTAGTCAGTATTTTCATAGAGACATGTGGTATTATGGTGAATGTAGTAAGAAAGGTACGTATGAATGTATTGTTTTGGTGTAAGGAATATTGTTTGTACGATTGGATCAGTGTTTGTGGCTAGCTAAGTTATAGTTAAGACAGAAGAAGACCGTCTTTTCCCCAATCCCCACTTCGGTCTTGTGCCACATGTCTATGTATTAAACAGAATAAATATTGCTCTTCGCCATGGTACCTAGATATTTTTTAATTTAATCACAGTACTAGACTAGCGATGAGGTCACACCAATTTACCAATATATATACAATAGATTTAACCTTTAGTTAAATGAAATGTCAATTGCTATCTACTGTCCTGATTACTCTTCTCTTGTTCTTGTTCTTGTTCCTTAATAAAGTTTGTTTTCTATTTCTTCTACACCCAGTAACCCTTTGTGCCTCAATGGCTTTACTGCCTTGCGCGAGGTTAACTCGATTTTTTAAAAAAGCACTAATTTAGACTTATAATAATTTCCATTTTTTTATACGATTTTACAAGTCGCCTGTAAAGTCCTTGCACAATTTAGAGGTTTAATAATTCCCCTTCTATATAAAATTTATTTTACAGTGTATCTGTGAATTATTTGTTCAGTTTAGAGTTTCAATAATTACTCTTCCATATAAAATTTTGAAGCATGTTGAAAGGCCCTTCTTCATTTTAGAGGGTTTTTTTTATTTTGTCTTCTTCATAAGATCTGTACAGGCCTTGTTCAGTTTAGAGGTTTGATAACTTAGTGTCTATATAAAAATTATACATCGTATCTATTTATTATAGTAATGTTCACGCTGTACAATCCCGGGAGCCTCTCAAGTTAGAGGATTACAGAGTAAGAGGCACAGTTTATAGGGATATGCGGGAAAGATAATGGTTGTTCCTAATGGTTTGTTTTTACAATGATGCGCAACTGGTACGAAGCCCAAGTGCCACTCAAGGTAAAGGATTACAGAGTAACAGGCACAGTTTATGCGAATGTGTGGAGAAAATAACGGTTAACCCTAGACATGAAGAGTTTAAGATTGTAATGATCGGAGCAGTGATTCGCGAGAAGAAGCTGTTCCAGTGGAATTTACTTCTCACCAATGAAATACGGAGGAATAAGCGTGACTTTTAGAACTGATGGAACTAAGGAATGTAGTTTCCATAGAACTAATAATACAGCAGTGGGAGGCTTGCCACATCCCGTCTGTGAGAGAGGGACATCAGTGGAAAATAATTTGTCACCCACAAGGTCACGGAGATGATTTTGAACTGGAAAAGGAGGACTGGGCATCTCCTGTCCAAACTACTCCATTTTACGCCTTATCTGGCTCTTGTAATGGATAGCAGGGGACCGAGCATTTTTCCTGCGTCTTTAACGATAGATCGTATGTACGAATCTGGGTTGAGTTTAAGGCCCAATAGTCGCTCAAGGAAGCACGATGGAGTAATGAATAGCGATTCGGATCGAGGTATCGGAGAGCCGTGTTCGAATTTCAGTCGGGTCCATTACATTCACTTACGTCTTAATAGCCTTGGGACAGGTATGGATCCTCTTCTTTTCCTCCCAGGTATGAGTAAAGAGCAGGACAGACTGGGTTCTATAGGTCTGGGTCTAGGAAAACAAAAACTCTGAATTCAAAACCGGCCTGAACAGGGTTGGGCTCCGTCAGGCTATCATGCCCAAGAAACACCACTTCTACTTGGGCTGCTGTATATATGATGCCCCTATGACCCTACGGGTTACGGGATAAAAAGAAAAAAAGTCACTCAAGGTACGGGGTCTCCTTGAGGGAACATCCATTCATCATGACTGGTGATAGTTCAGGGTCCGATCGGCGGTGATGGCCTGTAAGTAGTTTGGCTTTCGAGGCATTGAAAGCTATTTTTCGCCACCGATCTGTCAGAGCTAAATCATTTACTAATTTCTGGCCATCACGAGTTTTGGAGGGACACCCATATACCGTTATATCATTAGCATAGATATTCACAAAATCAAATCTGATATCGCTGACAAAATTAACCTGGCCGTTAGTCTCGAAAAGGACCTCCAATGGGTCGTAAACTGGGACAGGAATTAGCTGGTTAACTTTAATGTCTCAAAAATTAAACTGTTCTCTATTACTCACCACATGGAACCATCCCTGCCTTCCATCAGAAAGTCTGACGCTCCACTCCACGAGAGTACCTCTTCCGCTGACCTGAGATGGAACAAATACATTGAATCAGTAGCTTCATCCGCCGCAAGGAAAGTTGGTTCCCAGTGTCGCGCCAGAAAGTTTTTCTCGCCCGAGTCCATCCTTCAAATCTATAAATCAACCATTCGCCCTTGCATGAAATACTGCTGCTATATATGGTCTGATGCCCCCGCAGTTCGTTTTAAGGTCCTTGACAAAATCCAGAGACGGATATGCAATATGATTGGCCCTGATCTGGCATCTCGTCTTCAGTCGCTCTCTCACAGACGGGCCGTCGCCTTCCTCTGTCTTTTCTACAAATAGACTGCTCCGACAAGCTACTTTCGCTAGTTCCCAGACTGCATGAAATTAAACGTGCTACTAGGCTGGCATCTTGGTCTCACCCTTTCACCGTTGAGACAGTTAAAATGCAGCCGTCTCTTCTAGTCCGGTAGCTTCATGTCTCGCACCTCCCGTCTGTGGAATTCCCTTCCTATTATTTGTTTCCTTGATAGCTATAATCTATAACTATTCAAATGCAATGTCAATCGACATCTCCAGATGCCTTAATCTATTTCCTGTCCTTGTCCTTCTCTTCATCCTTTCCTCTTTCATTCCTCTTTACTCTTGCTCCCACTCTCTCTAACCCCTTGTGTACTAGTGGCATCCCGCCTTGCTTGGGGTGAAATGCTTAAAAAAATGATGTAAAGTAAAAATAGGTTTGGTCCGAGAAGCGGCCACTGAAGGACGTGTTCATTGATTGCTAGGGCTCCGAAGTACTGACCATTGACAACTACATTCAGTAGTGTGTGTGTGGGGGGGGTATTAGGTAGGACTATCTATAAAAATCCTTATTTAGAATTTAGAGGTTCAATATTTTCTCTGTCTATATAAATATTTTACAGGATGCCTATAAAGTACTTGTTCACTTTTAAGGTTTAATAATGTTCTAATATCTCGCTTCTGTGCAGAGTGACATTAGATTTTATTTTCAGTTGACAGGATAAATACCTTCAATTTCAAATGATTAATATATCACGCGAAATACTTTGAGAAATCCAAATTATTCAATGTAGCGTATTTTTACGAATGTAGAATTTCCCTCTTCTTCTTTCCTTCTTCTTCTTCTTTCCTTCTTCTTCTTCTTCTTCTTCTTCTTCTTCTTCTTATTATTATTATTATTATTATTATTATTATTATTATTATTATTATTATTTCCGTTCTTCTTTCCTTCTTCTTCTCCTTTCCTTTTTCTTCTTCTTTCCTTTTTCTTCTTCTTCTTCTTCTTCTTCTTCTTCTTATTATTATTATTATTATTTCCTTTCTTCTTTCCTTCTTCTTCTCCTTTCCTTCTTCTTCTACTTCTTCTTTCCTTGTTTGTTCTTCTTCTTCTTCTTTACTTCTTTTCTTCTTCTTCTACTTCTTCTTTTTCCTTCTTCTTCTTTCGTTCGTATTGTTGTTGTTGTTCTTTTTCTTCTACTTTCCTTCTTTTTTCTTCTACTTCCTTACTTCTTTTTTCTTATTTCCTTCTACTTATTTCTTTCTTCTTCTTTTACTTCTTTTTTCCTTATTCTTCTTCTTTCCTTCTCCTTCGTCTTCTTTCCTCCTTCTTTCCTTCTCCTTCGTCTTCTTTCCTTATTCTTTTTCTTTCCTTCTTCTTCTTTTCTTCTTCTACTCATTCTATTTTTTTTTTCTTTTTCTTCTACTTCTTACTTTCTTTCTTCTTCTTCCAACAATAACTTAACACCCAAGGTCAACTGACAATTATTACGCAACGATAGAATATTTTTGCCCTTCCTTGCCTTTAAAGGAGTGCCCTTTGCTGAGCTGATGTTGCTACATGCCTTACTTCTTGCCTATCCCACACTGCGAATTTTTTCTAAGCTCTATACTAAACATTAAATCTGTTATGAAAAAAGAACTAAACAAAATGAACACAAAACGATCAGCTTTAAAAAAAGGACTCATAACTGGAAAAACCGAATGAAAAAAGAATGTTAACAACAAATACTTTTTCACACCCAACCCAGTTCTGCGGAATCAGAATCAACATTGAGTTTAAGCAAGCGAATGAGCCAATTGGTGAAAAGTGCCATGCAGATTTAAATTTTTCCCACTTGTGACGAATGCAGCTATCGATTTTTTTTTTTTTTTTTTTGCATGCTAGCATGCTAGTTAACATTCGTGTCAGTCAGCTGTTGGCTCTCACGCTGGCCAATAGAATCTTCCTGCCTTTTCGTGGCAGCCAGCTATTGGCTCTCACTCTGGCCAGTACAAAATGGCCGCAAACTACATGAAAACTGCCGTAGAAGCATGAAAAAATCGATTATTTCCACTATCGGTGGGAGTTGGGAAATGCAAAGTCAGTCTTGGCCTTCCCGCTAACTTTGAGCATGTGCATGTAAATTTTGGTGCAAATCCGTCGAAAATTGCAGCCGTGCATTCGTTACACACACATCCTGCCTTTTATATATATATATATATATATATATATATATATATATATAGAGAGAGAGAGAGAGAGAGAGAAAGGGAGTGAGACAGACAGACAAACAGACAGAGTTATTAATAAAATAAAATAGTCTATCTTATTTAAATCTGTACACATTTTCATGTATTTTTCACATTCAATCCTCAGGAGATTTTTTTGTGAATTTATTTACAACCCTATTTTCTTTTGTATTAAATTTTTCGGGTTTCTCTCGTATTAATTTTTCATAATAAATACATATATCTACTTTTGCAGCCCCTATATATATAAAGAGAGAGAAAGAGAGAGAAAGAGAGAGAGAGAGAGAGAGGGAGAGGGAGTTAGGTAAATCAAATAGATATAAGCAACCGCATAACAGTGCTCGATGTGGTAAGACAGAGCAAAGATATATATTAATAAATATGCATATACATATACCTACGTTTAAACCTAAGCCGCACACCAAAACGTAGGTATATGTATATGTATATTTATTAATATATATATGTGTGTGCATGTGTGTGTGTGAGTGAAAAAGTAGGTATACAATAATGAAAGAATGTGTACCCATGACGTGTTGTATTGATTTTGCAAAAATAAATAACAACATGTCACTCCCTCACATGAGGGCACCTCGAGGTGGTGTAATGGTTGGCAAGCTTGTCCCGCTAGAACAATCACGACTGAGTAGTGAGTTCGATCCTCACTGGGTACCTCTTACTTTCGGCCTTGAGACACATCCAAGCTACGCTTGGAAAATCACTATCACTCCCTCACATGGTCAAATTGATTACCCCCCGTCATTCACACCCACTCTTTAAAAGTTTATTATTATTTATTAAAAAAATAAAAATTATAATAAATGTAATATAATAAAAATATAAAAAATAATTTTAATTAATTAAATCAATTCTATTATAATACTAATGGTATTGCTATTATACTTACGGTTTATCTACTTCTGCGGGTCCCTAAATATATATATGTGTGTGTGTGTGTGTGTGTGTGTGTGATGGATTCTCCGGTCGCAGACGACAAATGAGGGCTCAGTAAAATAAAGGTGCTCAACTTCTATGGACACGTATGTGTCTCCCGAGGCCCGCAAAAGTTTTGCATATTTTGTTTCCGCGAAGCTGCGTGCAACAAAACCACAAGGACATCATTGTCAGGAGCAGCATGTTGACAATTTGCCTTAATACTTGCACGCAGTTGATCCCGATGTTCAAGTCGGCTTCGCTCAAAACCTTTGTATTGATTAGAATCGGGACAGGCGCCCAGCTCCTTCGCTCTGACTCTGCTTCTCCAGGAAGAAAAGGGGATACTTTAAATCGTCTTTTAGTTTCTCTTTGAAGAGTGTTTGAGTTTGTGTTTGAAGCACAAGAGAGGCCTTCGAACTGACATTCTTGTTAGAAGCTGACCAATTAGTTGTTGTTTCAGTAGTCTGCTACCGCTTATACGAGAAAGATGTCCTTACCCACCTAAGTTACATTCTCATGACGATGTCTTCAATACCTACGTTGGATTTAGTCAGAAAGTCACTTTTTCTAATGCGATCATCCAGTTTTCTGTTGCAGATCGTACGTAGGCAACGCATGTGGAAGGCATCAAGTTCATTGAAATGACATAGCTACAGAGTCAAAGATTCTGCACCATAGAGTAGGGATGTCAGTACTACTGACATGCACACATCAACTGCCACCTTTAATGAAACATCAGGAGTATTCTAAAGTCTGTGGTAAAGACTAACGAAGGCAGAACTAGACATGCACTCAATATCTTTGTCCAGTTTAGCATCTCTTTGGATACAATGGAGCCAAGATCAGTGAAAAAGGAAATGGTGTTTCAAAACTTTTCCTTCAACATAAGCAGTAAAAGCAATAGCTTGGGGATGGGAAAGTCCCGTTTTTTATGCGATGGTCAAACCGAAAGCTTTAGATGTACGAAAGAATTTGTTAACGATTCATTATGAAATATATATATATATATATATATATATATATATATATATATATATATTTAGTTTATGAAAAAATAGGTAATCCGTATGGGTAAACCTAAGGAGGATAAAATCCAGAGAGCTCAATGTAAATCCAGAGCAAATAATTTAAATAAAAACAGACCACTTTAAGGTTCCATGTAATAAATTATTTCACCACAGCCCTTTTAAAAGGACTGCGGATCATCAGACTTTACTTCCAAACAAAAAATGAAAATAAAATTTACACATTTTTGACGGGCCGTATCAAACATGTAAATGTGGTGAAATAATTTATTACATGGAACCTTAAAGTGGTCTGTTTTTATTTAGATTATATATATATATATATATATATATATATATATATATATATATATATATAGAGAGAGAGAGAGAGATGGAGACACACACATATATATATATATATATATATATATATATATATATGCATATATTTATGTAATTTTTATATATATTATTTATATATTATACATGAGCGGTACTTATTGGAAAACGCTCAATATCAGTGATAGAGCTAACATATTCAGTTAGATTGATGTGAGTTTGTGACCTGCGTTTCACGCTCTTTGTGATCATCAGACAAACTGATTAATTTTAAAAATTTTGAATCTATTTACGATTATATATGATGGTGTTTGATGGAAAAATTCTCCTCTGTGTCCGTTTCGGGATATCACTCATACGTACACAGACATACATACATGCAGTTGTACGTATTGTAGTTCAAACAAACATATACATATATGAACAATGTAGAACTGGGCGCAAACATGTACCCATGTGTTGGTGTGTGTATACATATGCAGTTGTAGTTGTTTTCGGTGTTGGAATTGTGTTTCCCTCAAAATTAATCAGATTGACTATCGCAAGGGCTTGAAACCCAGGGTCACAAACTCCCATCACTCCAACTATATATATATATATATATATATTTAAATAAGTTTTTCATGGTACAGAATTTAATAATAGATAGGAAAAGACAATATTTATAAGGCATTTTTTAAAAGCAAAAGCTAAAACCGGTTTCGTCCCAGGACTTATCAAGTTTATTTATTCTGGAATTTAAAAAGCGTGTAAATTATTTTTTAATTAACGAATGCAATCGAATGGGGAAAAAAATTATGAATTTCAAGAGACTAGAGTTCACTAATATTCAGACCCAGCAAGCATTCCCTCTGTTTACAATGGAAAGGCTCACGGGATCTGATATACATGTGAAGTGGGACCTAGATAAAATTATATACATATATATATATATATATATATATATATATATATGTGTGTGTGTGTGTGTGTGTGTGTGTGTTTCATTAAATAATATCGACAAGTGTTGTCTATTAATTTTATGTAAATTCTTTTCATAACGTCTGATAAGCTTAATAACATTATCATTAAACGAAGAAAGAAAAACACAATATTGATACATATGTTTTAATCCAATCTAAGCTTTCGGCTTAGATAAGCTATTATCAAAGATGGCAATTACTGTACAATATATTAAGCAATACACGGACTAGAATGTGATGATAGTCTGTTTCTGTTTACATGGATGATTTCCAAGCAACGATAAACACGTGCATATAAAACGCTGGAAGCGAAAATCGCACCGCAGCTCATGACGTCACACATGACCATGCGAGAGTGAATTCGAGAAGTATTAAGTATCTATCTATCTATTAAGTATTAAGTATCTATCTATCTATCTATCTATCTATCTATCTATCTATATAATTGGTAACAGAAGCCGTTGGTATAAACCAATGGCTTCTGTTACCAATTATATAGATAGATAGATAGATAGATAGATAGATAGATAGATAGATAGATAGATATGGGTAAAAGTGCTCAGAATCAGAGTTAGAGCGTACACACACACATACAGACATATGTCTGCCTCTGTCGTTCTTTATCTATCAAGTCAATTGTCTTTATACAGAGTGTGTCAAAAATACTTTTAAAAACATTGAGGGCGGGTCCTTGACACGAAAACAAAGTAAAATGTCCAGATAAACATATTTACAAAAGGCTATCGTTGTACCTCAACACAACAACTCATGACAAATTTTCAAAATGTCCTCCGCTTGCTTACACGCATGTACCCGTCTGATCATTGACTAGCGAACCCTTTCAAATACTCCCACACGGTGTCGAATGGTTTAGCAGGGTCCCAGGACACGTTGATGTAGTGTCTCTGCATTAATAATGTCTGCTGCATGAACTAATTGTTTTAGGTAGCCCACAGATAAAAATCCAAAAGAGTGAGATCGGGAGAACGTGCAAACCATGGACCTATCCATCTTTCATGGTAAATGTCAACCAGTGAATTGTGAACAGTGTGACTAAAACGTGCTGGAACCCCATCATGCATGGACGACATGCGTCTTCGTATTAGCAGGAGTACATCCTCTAGCAGGTCTGCAAGTGTGTTTGAAATAAATTCCTCGTAGACAGCTCCTGTAAGAAGAGCCGGAAGAACATATGAACCTACCAGACAGTCACCTACAAGTCCAGCCTACACATTAATCGTAAACTGATGCTGGTTTCTAGCCTGTATTGTATCATGGGGATTCCGATCCGACCACAAATGTTGGTTATGTAAACTGCCTCATCTGTAAACAACGAATTGACAGTTTATGCAATAAACGATCGGCAAACGTTTTCCCGTAGATCCTGTACACATTTCAAATTACACGGATACTGGAGCTGTTCTTGAGGTACCCTCCATGCGGTACTATGAGATGTACGACATGCTTCGGCCACTTAAAGTGTGTTGATACCTGGATCGTCTTTGTGAGCCTGTAAAATGTGTTCTTCGTCGTCTTCCTTGATCCATAGTTTGTGGTGCCACAGATCCTGTCTCAACAACGCGACGATAAGCAGCAGCAAAAGTTGAATGATTCGGCTGCCTTCGGTCTGGAAACGCAATCTGATACAGTCGTACAGCCTCGCGTCCATTACCATTCGGGCAGCCGTATGTAAATATCATATCTGCCTTCTCACAACATGGATATCCTGCCATTGTTAAACTAAATACTTCCCAGTTAACCCACTACTACATACGTTAAACGTTGAAGACAGACTAGCCACAAATATACATGAATGATAAATATAACCTTGTCTAAATGGCAACACAGCGTCATATACTGTAAACTTTCTTTAAACTTAATAACACAAAAATGATGGATATGCGAAACATGTTTATATGGACTTTTTTCCTTGTTTTAGTGTGAGGAACCCGCCCCATATTTTCTAAAAGTATTTTTCATACATTCTGTATATATATATATATATATATATATATATATATATATATATATATATATATCGAATAAATAATTATATATATGTGTGTGTGTGTGTGTGTGTGTGTGTGATAAAAATCATGAACACTCGCACATTTACTGTGCAAGTAAATGTGCGAGTGTTCATACGTATAAATATTTTTCTTCCTCGCATGTTATAATACAGTGTTCATTTTTATGAAACAGAGTTATAAGTATATATTAGTGAATATACATAATATCCAACGTCGATATCACGACTTGGAGTTTCTGCAATCTTCAGGTGCAAATATATTCTAACTGAGTTCACGTTCTAGTGGTGATGATCCAAAATTATGTGTTAAAACCTGTTTATTTAATTAAGTGTTTTAATATAATAAGCTTCTCCAACAAACACAAATTACATCTGTCTCCCTTTCCATTGAATGGCTTAGCTTCGCGATTATCTCCCAGCTAATGCTTAGGTTCTTATGGTTGTCTTTAATCGCCAAGCATACTTTGAAAGTGTTGTGAAGTTTTTGTATTTAATATTGCCCAGTGTCATTTTGTGGTGGTAAAAAACGCGATTTCCAGCTGTTCTCGGTGGATCCTAAGTAATGTTTAACATCATCTTCTGAATTGATCTAGGCTCTGTACATTATGCCTTCAGTCATGCACTGGCCATTTAATGAACAGGTTACGTTTTTACGGCAGTTGTATTGACTTTTAGTGGGATTATTTTTTTGGTGTTTTGTTTGGGAACTTGCTTAATACATTATTGTTATGTTGGGATATGTAATTATGTATGCTTTTGGTACAGCTATTGCTTACCTTAATGTTATTCTTTTTAAATCTTAATCTTGGAGAATGACTAAAGTGTTTATAAATTAGATTCAGGAAAATTCTACCTACATTGGTTTTGATATTAATGTGGTATGGCGGGTTGAACCATATTATATTCCGTTTGCGTTGTTTTAACGTGTTTTTATCTTTGTTATTTCTTACAAGATATTTCAATTTCACGTTATGGTTGCTGCGTTCTAGCACATCTAGCTTTATTATCGTTGAATATTTCTTTGTTACTGGAGTTGATGGATATTATGAGATTTGAAACCATAAGTTTCTTTGTCGTAGTCATGTAAGTTTTCATGTATCGGTTTATAGAAGAATAGCTTCCAGCTTATCCTTTTTAAAACGCCCTCGATTTTGTTTAACAGGGTCAGTCTATATTGTTTATTACCGGGGACCATTATGTTTTTAGTTGAATAGTACATGTTAATTTAATTATATCTATGTTCCGATGATGAATAGGGTATTAGACATAATTTTTAAAATACCCCTTTAATAGGGCTCAAGTATAAAGGAGCTAAATGTAGGTATGGGTATGATAAAAAAATATATACACGCATATATACTTGCACGTACGTATGAATATTTTTCATCCTCACGTGTTATAAATACAGTGCTCAATGTTATGAAACAGAGCTATAATATATTAGTGAATATACATGATATCCAACTTCGATAGCACCACTCTGAATTTCATGTAGTTCTTGCAATCTTCAGGTGCGGAATAAATTCTGGCCCTTATAGAGTTCCCGTTTACGTGGTGATGATTCAAAATTGTGTGTTAAAACTTGTTTATTTAATTATAGTTACCTAAAATATTAGAATTAATTATTAATAATTGATACCATTCAAATTCTTGAGTTCGAAAGATAAAGAATATTTTTTTAAAGTTGTAAAAGTTCAGATTCAAAAGTAAACAGGATATTAAGGAGGATAACTCTCTTTTTTACATAAAATACAATAGTTATACCTATCAAGGTGTAAATATAAAAATAATAGGTCGGGACTATATATCTAATTTGTTTGGAACCAAGCCTTATACTAATAAAGGTGAAATTATATATACACACGTTATAAAATAATCGAGTACAGTAATATTAGATTATATGTGTGTATAGATATATAAGAAATGTTATTGATGATAGGTTCCAAGAAGATTAAATGTGGTTGCACATTATATTAATATTTGTAAAATCTATTTTGTAATCTCTTTTAATCGGGGTCAATATGTTTGAGCAGGGGCTTGGATTCATGGATATATGTAGACATCAATTCGGTCCTTGTGTTCAGCAAGTTAGGGTTATTTAAGTGATTAATAAGTTTCTCCAACAACCACAAGTTACATCTGTCTCCCTTTCTATTATATGGCTTAGCTTTCGCGATTATCTTCGAGCTAATATTTGGGTTCTTATTGTGACACTATTTAGCTATGGTAATTGGCTAACTAATTAAGCATGAAAATTAAAAACGAGAACTACTTAAGGCGAGAAAGAGCTATAACGAAAGATATACCGAGCGACATTATTTTTTTTAACAAAAGAAAAATGGATAAAGATTTTATTTTCATTTACGAAGAAAGGTATTTTTTCGCAGAAGATAGAAAATTCGTAAGAAAAGCGGGTATCGGATTCTGTCAGAATTAATTAATGTCATGACGCGACAAGAGAAACAGAATACGGATAAAGAATAACAATCTGCCCACATGTGTGGCAATAATAAAAATTTCAATTCGGTCAGCGGCATACAAAGCAGAATTCTAGAAGATAATCGAAACTGGGTCAAGCATGCGACCGAGAAGGAATTCAGTGAGACCACCTCAAAAAGAATAGCCACCAATTATCTTTCAGAGATATCATTTGGTCTTGGTTCTTGTGTCCAGAAGGAGACCCATCTGTTGTATGTCCGGATCTTGTCATGATAAGAGTTAAGCGCCAAGGGAAACAGACCAGCACAGGACAAGACCAGGGTGGTATCACATATGGTTGTTTTTTAATCGCTAAACATACTTTGAAAGTATTCAAATCGGAGACATCGATAAGATCAAGAAAACTCATAAGATGATTATCAAATCAAATAAGACTGATAACCACTATTACATCGACACAGAATTATACCACAAAGTCATCATTACAGAAGTATGTAAATTCTAAAAAAAAGCGGATCATATCTGGGAAAAAGCAATTAACCATGACGCTAAAGCTATGGCTACTGAACTTAAAATAGACGATAGAATCCGTAAACTTTACAAACGGGCTTTCGTCAGACCAAAAAGGAGAAGTTCCTAAATAACGACTGTTCAACCCATACTTCTGTATTATCAGTACGGAAAAGAGCTTTAGGTATCAACCAGTGGCGAAATACAGCCGAAGCCATTGAATGGTTCAGTAATATAAATGATTAAGAAGAATGCACATTTTTACAGTTCGATATCTGCGAGTGACTTCTACCTATCCATCATGGAAGATGAACGCTATTAATTTTGCAAGAAACAACTGCAATATTTCCGACCAAGAAATAAATATCATAAGAATGCATGTTTTAAATTGACTAAATATTTATTTTATTTTTCCTCGGTTACTTTCGAATGTTGCTACATTCGTTTTCAAAAATTGTGTTTTACTATGTTTACGCAATTTTTTTGTTTTGATTCCTCTTTTCTCACGTTTGCTGGAACCAATTTCAAATCACTTCAGGTGACGTCATTTAAACAGTCGTGCTGTAATTTTTATGTGTATTTATTTATTTTTATTGCTAGGACTACACATACTCACGGTAGAGGAGTGCTGAGAATTTTAGAATTTGTTTTAATTCCTCTCTTCTCACGTTTGCTGGAACTAATTTCAAGTCACTTCAGGTGACGTCATATAAACAGTCGTGCTGTAATTTTTATGCGTACTTATTTATTTTTATTGGTAAGAATACACATGCACACGCAGAAATGTGATAGGAATTTTAGAATTTAATTCCTCTCTTCTTCTCACGTTTACTGGGACCAATTTTAAGTCACTTCAGGTGACGTCATTTAAACAACCGTTCTGTAATTTTTATGTGTACTTATTTATTTTTATTGGTAGGGCTACACGACAGAGTGATGGGTATTTTAGAATTTCTTTTTTCGGCCGAATACATTTAAAGTATTTTTCTTTTTCATTCCATCACTTTTGTAAGTAGTTATTCCACACTGTGATATTAGAAGATCTGTCAGGAATGGCGAAATCTTGTAAGAGTCAGGGCACAAACTTGCATACCAAACTGAAAGACAGAATTCCTAACCTTTTCTAGATATCAAGCTACATCGTATTAACATCAGTTTAAAACACTGTGTCCACCAGAAATCAACCCACAAAGCGACCTAATAAATTTCTAATCCCATCATAACAACAAAATAAAATCCAGCATAATCATCGGATTATACGTAAGAGCTCTAAAAATATGCAGCTCGGATTATTTACACGAAGATGAGAAATACATTGAAAACACTTTCAAACTTCTCTAGTACGCTAATTATTTTATATTCAATTCGAATCAAAAGGCCCACAAAATATTTCAAACGAAAAAAACAGTCCCTCCTGAAAAACCCAATGAATGAAAAAAATATATTATCCTACCTACTAATTCTATCACATCTACAATCGAAAAGAATCTATCTAAACTGAACATAAAAGTTGTTATAACGATATCCAAAACAAAAGAAGAATTAGTTAATACTAAACAAGACAATAAGCTAAAAACTGAAGGAGGAGTTTACTCCATCGCCTGTAATATTTGGCACAATAAATACATAGGAGAAACCTTAAGGAATCTAAATAAGATTATATGAACGCAAAAGGGACATTTTACAAAAAAAAATGCATCAAATGCTTTGGTTGTCCACCGTAACGAGACTGGCCAAAACTTTGTTATAAAAAATGCTACCATACGACGTAAATGTCTAGAGAGTGCCTTAATCGCAAGGTCATCGACAGCAAATTTGCACCCTGGTTCTTACAACATTTCACCATTTGTGGGTAGATCTTCTAATATCATAGTGTGGAATACCGACTTACAAAAGTGATGGAAAGAAAAACAAAAAGACTCTAAATGAATTCGGCCGAGAAAAAATAACAATTCTAAAATTCATATCAGCCCTCTGACGTGCACATGTGTAGTCATACCAACTTAACAATTAACAATTGGTGAATACTTTTTTCACCCATTAAAATGAATAAATGGAATATATTTCTATTAAACAAGTTTTTTTTGTGTTTTCAATGCATATTTAGTTATTATGCATCTGTGTACAGTTAATTATATGAAAAGCATATTTATTCATTATTTGTAAATACAATAATTTAAAAAATTTGAATGTGCACGAATATTTGTTTCCTCTCACTATATATATATATATATATATATATATATATATATATATATATATAATATACTATATCGCTGGTGTTAAAATAGTGCTCATGCACACACACACACACACACACACATATATATATATATATATATAATATACTATATAATATACTATATCACTGGTGTTAAAATAGTGCTCATGCATATATATATATATATATATATATATATATATATATATATTACAATTTTCCAAGCGTAGCTTAATGTGGCACAAGGCGGAAAGAAGGAGGCACCTAGTGAGAATCGAACTCACTACTCAGTCGTAATTGTTCTAGCGAGACAAGGTATATATATGTGTGTGTGTCGGTTCAGTTTTCTTTTTCTCTCTCCTCCCTCACATTATTTAGATATCTCGCCTTCCTTTTCCCTCCATCTTCTTTTCCCTATCCTTTCTCTCTATCTTTATATATTTCTATCTCTACTTATCTGTACCATTTTCCCATTTTCTTTTCATCTCTCTCTCTCTCTCTCTCTCTCCATAAATATATATATATATATATATATATATATATATATATATATATTTATGTATGTATGTATGTATGTATCAGAAAAGCAATAAAAATGATTTTGGCATGTAAGGTCATGGTAGAAGACCTAGCGGGCAAAACGTGTTTTTAAATACAAAATACACCCAAGATGTTTGCGATAAAAATAGGTAAGTGAATGGAATAATAATAATAATAATAATAATAATAATAATAATAATAATAATAATAATAATAAAATAAAGTAGATACACTGAAGAAGACTCGGGGTGCTTATGTGCAACTAACGCCTGAGGGACATCATCAAATCTAAGCTTAACCCTTATTTTACGCGAACACACGACGTTAGCATATTTGTTATTTTACTGATAACATTAGTAATGATCTTATCGTTTGCTGCTAGATAATGCATTGTTTACTCATGACCATAAATCGAAGATCTTATCGCCGTCGTTGTTGACGGCGACTAAGACCTTCTAGTTTCTAGTTGACCGCTCACCTTCATAATGGGTGATGGGTTTTAGTGTGACTCTTTCCACCAATATGATAGCACTATACATTTATGCAAATAGAGCATATGAAAATTCCTTGAATGACAATACAGGAAGGATTCTGTGTGACGTCATCGACAGTCTTTTTTTCCAGTCAGCTGGATCTTATGTAGTTTTGAAGAGCATCTATGCAGATACATTGCCAACTGACCAGCCAACTTGTGACTTCATCGGCGGTGGAAGATATATATCAAGTATCAGGTAT